>VXBW01007738.1:388811-650005 GCA_013400375.1 Thinocorus orbignyianus | reverse complement strand
CAACCAAGGTTACCGTTCAACTTCAATGGTATAGGAATTGTCAATTGTGGGTGTCACTTCACACAAAGAGTGTGAAAATCCAGTTCTCAGATATACTGGGTAAATAAACGTTCACCTACAGAGTTGGAAAATCAGAAAAATAGTACAGAAGTTCAAAAAAGGAGTCTCCGATCTGGAATGTCTCTGTCTATTCAACTCTAAATATATGTTAACTTCATTTGGATATGCAGATTCAGAAATCAATTTTAACTGACTAGTCCAGGTACATACAACTTAACACACACTCCCACATCAGCATTTTCTTAGGACTTGGTAGTTTGGGCTTCACATGGCATTGTAAGATTTGATTTAAGAAATAAAATCAGACCGTCAGTGGTACTTCCCATGTCATGTATTATCTCTAGGGTGTTCACCGTGGGATGCATAATTCGAGCCCTAAATTTGTCTGAGCTTCAGGTTTCTGCACGATTTCTTCAGGTTCTTTTCTATAATAGTGATGAAGACCATCTCTTATGTTATTCAGTGTTTTTTTTCTCAGAATTGTTGACTGGAAAGAGCAGACATGTCCCATCAGACACATAGGCATATTTGACTTATTAGGATTTCACCCACTCTACTATATATCCAGTTATTTTCAGAGTTATGACTCTAAAATGCCTCTTTGCAGTAGTCCTTTCATTAACTGCTTTCAATATTAGATGATCTCCTCTTGCAGGGGTGATCTGCATAGAATGCTTTCTTGGGTGACTTAAATGAAACTTTCCCTTCAGAATAAAACTTGATCCCTTGAAAAGTGAGCCACCAGCTGATTTGCATTCAGGGCTATAGAACAACAGACACTTCACCATCCTCAACACTATCCTGCTTTTGCTGTCTTCAGAGTGGAGTGGTTTGTGCTATCGGGTTGACCTGTTGAAGTGAAAGTGGGGGATGTCCACCCCAGGCTCCGCTCTCAGCATTCATTCTCTGACAAACAATAGTTCTATGATGCCTTTTTAATTGGCTTCTAGACTTGCTGCTGCATCAAAAGAAAGGTGATTTGGCTAATTAGCTGTCTTGCTTTCTTCTTGTTCTCTAGAAGAAAATTAAAATGAGTCATTGTTAGAGTAGTTAACCTGAAAGAGGCCAAACCAAAATTGTGGTGGAAGACAGCTGGGTAACAAACTTTTCTGAGAGGTCACTGGAAGGTCTTCAGCAACCCGTGTTTTTTTGATTAATAAATCTCACTTTGTTTTGTTATGGTATACCTTCTGACTGTAATTACTGTACAGAACTCTTTCTCAGTCTGTCTCATAACATAATCATACTGTGATAGCGCACTCTTAAAGCTTGCTACAAATCAAAAGTCCCCCTCTTAAAAGAATCGCAAAGGAAATTGAGCATGGAAATTTAATAGTTTTTTCTCTGTCTTGGAAGCAATAATGCTGAGAAGTGGATTTTTTTTCTTTCTTTCTTGTATACTCTCTGGCTTTGCACAGTGCTGAAGTCAACTGTATTCTTAAGAGTGATTTTTAACTGTGAGTAGCACAGAACTCTATTCTCTGAGGCTCACATATTTCAGACTAGCCTCTGATAACATAGTACCTCAATGTTTGCATATGCAGTCCCAGGTGTTGTACCTACGACACATCAAAATTAGATTATTTGTAAGAAAAGATTACATTTATTGACACGGGTAAAGCATTCTGTTTCATATTCCAGTTAAGTATAGCTGGTTTATCTTTCATGCTGCAAATAAAATGCACCTAAACCACAGCCAGCTTATCTCAAAAATAAGTAATTGGCTAAAGCATAGGACACATCTCACTTAAAGAAATATGCTGAATCTGTTGCCAACACACTATACCTTTGGCATATCTGCTTGAAATTTAGGAGTATGTATTCACTGTAATATTGACCATTTCCACTGATGCATTATATTAATACAGTCACAAATAGCTGATAGCAGATGTGTCTAACCTGAACTCAAAGTGCTTTAGGAAAGGATAATGCCAATCATCAGATTTGGGGGGAAAGGGAAATAGAAATCTTCCTGTAGTCCTGGAGTCTAAACTTGATGAAAATGAGATGAACCACAGGGGTACCAGTGGTCACCTCCAGAACAACTAGAGCTGTTCCGCTGAAGCCTAATATTTGATTCACTGGCACTTTTCCATAATCAAAATAAAGCAAAATAATTCCCCCAGTTGAATTCAATACACATTTCAAAATTAATGACCATAAAGTTCTGAAATGAAAATAGTGCTATTGTGTCCTAAATGATACACTTTGCTCTCAGAAAGTGATTGGATCACTCACCGTGACAGATTTGTTTTCTCACAGGACAGAACTGAACAAAAGCTTTAATTTCCCGGATCCCTAAACTAGATCTTTTCCTGCATAAACATTAGAAATAATTCAGCTTTTTAAAAAGTATAACCAAGACCTTAATGTTGAACACTTCTCTGAATCGATATTGTTATAAACCAAAAATTTTAGAAGTCTAATTTTCTTGTGTCTCCTATTATATTTCAAGCTTTGTGAGGAAGGCTCCACTTCTGACAACGTTAACAAACTGGTTTGGGTTTGATAACACTCAATGTGTGATCATGGGCTAGATTGTAAAGACAGATTACACTTTTTTGAATATTAAAAATTAGATCAAGGGTACATTTTCTGTGATACTCCACTTAAGTGTACTAGTCTGAGCCCTCTTCCTTAGCACAATAAACCAATGGAAGTTATTGAATATATCTTATGGGTATGAACTTGTAACACTGAGATCTGTCAATTCCTATTGATTTAGGGCTGCATGAAGAAACTGATTCAAATAAATGGCAGTCTTTTAATTGGGCTTAGGATCAGATCCTTTTGTGAGAGCTGAGTGTAGTCTAAAGTATGCAAAAATAAAAAATTGCACTTATTAATGGAAAAACAAGACGGTTTCATTGTGAATCCTTTGTGTCTTATCTTTACCAGAACAAAGGCACATTATGTGTGTCTGAAATGGTTATTTACTGCTGGTCCAAAATGAGTATATATGCAGAAGGCATATAGCAAAATATTATACTCATTGGAATGAACAATTTATCTTACCCATTTTATTAAGTATTATCTAAGGTACTTTTATCAGAATAATTTAGGGATTCTTGTAGGAGTAGACTTCTTAGACTTCACTTATAATTTGTCAGAGAAGAACTATATGAAAGGTGAATAAGGATAGCAGATGCATCCTGCACATAGAATCACAGAATGGTTAAAGTTGGAAGGGACCTTAAAGATCATCAAGTTCCAGATCCCCTGCCGCGGGCAGGGACACCTCTCATTAGAGCAGGTTGCTTAAAGCCCCACCCAACTTGATCTTGAACACTCCTGCGGATGGGGCATCCACAACTTCTCTGTTCCAACACAGACCTGGCATATTTTCCTTTCAGTCTTTTCCTGTACATACATTCCCATTTTCTATATTTACTTTAATTTTTTTAGAAAAAAATTGTTTTAATTATTTGGGAAGTTACATCACACACAACTTTGAAACATATTTTCCACTATTTTTAGTTGTCAGGGTTTATTATCCATCCATTCATACATTCAACTTGATGGTAAAACTAGAAGACCAAATTTACTATGAAAACACTGTCAAATCTTAATACATAACTGTCAGGTAATCTGAAAATTCTGTACTGAATTACAGCTCTTAGAAAATGGTTAACACCAATGTTTCTATTTCTATTCATTCTAAAATAAACACAATGAAGCATCAGATATTGATCTTTCCTGGTGATTTTGAGTGATTTCCTAGATACTATGAATTCTTTTCACAATCACACCTGAAATATCTTACAAGATTCTTCCTAATCTGTCATTCCAACAGCATTACAATTTAGCTAAGAGTTTCAACTCTAAAATGTCTGCTTTGAAAATGACTTTTTGTATCATTGCATTTGGCAAAAAAAAAATCATTTCTGTTCTGTTGAAATTTATTAAAATAGTAAAAATTTGCTCTGCTATATGGTTATATTAAGCACTATTTTGAGTTTTATTATCTCACATATTGCATTGGGGGTTATTTTGCCTTTTTTTTTTTTTTTTGGTAAAATGTAAATGATCTTTTTTAACCTAGTTGTTGGACTGAAGAATTATTATTCTGTAACATGACTTACTTTACAATCATTCTCCATTCAATAGTCCATGGCCTTCAACCCAAGACCATAGTAAGTAAGATCACTCTCACACTATTCTGACTTCTTGATTCCTTCAGTGTGGTAGGAAAAAAGGATCAAATGGAAGGAAGAAAAGAAGGCCAAGGTCAGCTCAGACCAGTGAGGTCAACCTCCAGCTTTCCTGTAGGTCCACTCCTATGTCAGATGGCTCCTATGGTCTTACATTATTTAGTCCAAAATAAACATTTTACTGGAAAAAAAATATTAAAATATGAAACTTACAGGGCATTCAACATCATCAATTTTTTGAAATAACTCTTACACTGTCCTTTGGTTGAGATCAAGATGTCCATCTCTTTTGACGATCTGATCCCAGTCACAAACATAGAGCTTTGCAATATCTGATCATGACAGACTGAGCTCTGAATTTTTATTAGCGCCATAGGAAATTATGTTCACACTAACATCTTAAGCCTATGAACAACCTTTGAATAAAAGATGAGGGGATTATTTTGGGAAACTAATAACTAGGTTTATTTCTGATGTAGTGGCTTAAGAAAGAGCTTGAATTGCTTTGCAAATATGATAAATACGCAGTCACATTGTGAATATTTTGTTTTAATTTGATTTGGATTTTACAAAGGCTGATATGGTTTAGGAATTATGGCAAATTGCCATCCGCACCCAAGACCACCTGACGTTTTAGAGAAGCACAGATGCCAAGAAAGCAAAGGAATCGTAATCTTACTCTGTTGTTTCCCACTAAGGTAATTCCATTTCCTGACAATAACCGACGGCTCCATGGCTCCACAATCTCATCAAGTTCTGTATTGCTGCATTAATTTTGAAGTTTAAGGGACTGGTCCCATTTCTCATGTAGCACTGGACAGAAAGCCTAAGCTAGCTGATGCATTACCATAGTCCAATGAATCCTTCTGCATAAGCAGGAGTTCAGGACTTCTCAGTGACAGACCCAGGATGTTGTGCATCCACATCTGTGCTATCCGGTTATATTGCTTTCAGTTCTAGAGCTTACACAATCAGTGCAAGCTTGGTGTTCACCATACTGATTTCTAACATTAATGGCATATTCGAAAATGTTTTGGAGGTGATGTCTGGATTCTAAATGATTTCTTTTATTTTCAAAATAGTAAAATAATAGTCTAGCTACGCTATCCCTATAAACGCATATGAAGCATCAATACTTTAGGTGTCTGCATAACAGATATCAATATGCAATCAGTGTAAAGTCTAGTCACCTCTAGTTTCTTTTATAAACGTGTACACCAACTAACATTCCTATTTGTGAACTGCTGTTGGCAAGGTGACCTTGATCAGTTACATGACACAGCAATGTGGCACTGCATTCTCTCATGGAATTTAGTCTAGTCTGAAATACCATAGCTCCTTTCCTCCAAACCAAGCTATTAAGTGTTCTTTTCCTCTTCTTTATTTCTGTGTCTCATCACAATAAATATGGGGGACACTGAATGAACGCACAGTTGTAGGTAACAAGCTGGGACTGTTGCTTCTTAAATCTAAGCCTTGATGTTAAAAATCACTGTATCAAATTCTATCAGTTTTCACCATTAACTTTCACAAACTATTGTGTTGCTTAGCCATTCAGAGACAATTTCTGTGTTAAATACAGGTGCAATAAACACTAAAGGAACTAAAAGACCTTGCTGCAGTTAGCAACCAAAACATACAGAAAGGGATATTCTGACTATTGCAGCTCTTCAAGAAACAAAGGAATGTTGAAATTAATTGCCTTGGTTACTTTTAAATAGTTTTGCATGTTTAGAATGAATAGATAGTCATACATTTACTGGAAATATGTTGAAAAAGAGAATTAAAAGTGAGTGCAATACAGGGACTCAGTGGAGGACTTATCAGACACTCAATCAAGAAAGGAAGCATCTCTTTGGCTTCCAAGAACAGCAGTGTCTGACTAATTATGTAAAGCTGATTCTCTCAAATATGCTGATGCAGAGTACCTCTGTTGAGGCATTCAAACCGAAAACTTAATGCAATTCATTAAATTTACCTACACACAAGTTTTTTTTATAGAAGTAGACAGATTTATTTCAACATCACTGGGAAGCAGTAACATGGGGATTGTTTTGTTTTTTGTTCTTTTTTTTTGATATTATGATTTTAAGGGGGTAATACTCTGTTAAAATACATCAAATGCAGGTGATTATGACTTTCACTGGAAATCTAAGCATGGACTTCAGAGATGCATAGTTCTAGGTAATCTGTGGCAACAGGAGAGACATTAAAAGTTTTAGTAAATTCTTTCAATAAACACCTAACAGGTTGAAAACAGAAAAATTAGTTGTATTTTTTTTTTCTAGTGTATGTGGAGAATGTCCTATCTTTTTACACACATCATTTTAAAAATAAAATATTAATGATTTATATAAAATATTGCTGAACTGGTGAATTAAGTACTAATACCCTACTTAATTTCTAACTAATATACTACCTGCATTCTAATGTGGGACAACTCTTCACTTCATGGCCATGTATACTGGCTAAATCCCCTGAACTGACATCTCTGCTCTAGAAATCAAGAATGCCAAGTCTTACATCTCTCAAAAGGTGCAGCAACCCATCACTGAAAAAAAGCTAGAGTGAAATTCCAGTAAATGAAGATTAAAGGAAACCACTTTGAAATTGGCTGAGCTGAGCAAAGTAAGGAATTCATGTACCTCCTAATGTTGTAAATCAACTTACGCTGTACAGTCTCCGGCTATTTAATTAACAGCTTGATATTCTGCTAGCAAAAGAAGGGTCATGAGGACAAGATATAGAATGTCCAGTAATTCCTCCAAGGTTTGCAGTACCTTTAAGGCCAAAATACTGAGTTTTTTTCAATTAATATAGCTCCTTAGTTATAATCAGATATACTTTTTTAGATTCTTCCTTCTTTACTATTTATGTCATTTTCTTTACCTCTTCATCCATACATTCATGTCTGTTTCTCATCTTAGTCTGATAGTAGCTGATTCTGTCAAGAGTTCTTCAGTTTGATGTAGAAAGCTCAAATAAGTACAAAGCGTAATGAGACCTGAAGGCATTCAAAAGCATAGTTTTTAAGCTGTAAAGGCCATCAGTTTTGTGGTTAAATGAATATTTGCAAATATAACACATAAATGTAGATGTTTATTCCTGGAGTCTTATGTACAAACAAGGATATTTTTGCATACTAGCAATTCTGCATCAAATCTGCATGGAAATATCAGAGATCATTCTCAACCCCAGAAACAAGCTGTGATTATTCATTCTCCCTAGAAAGCAATATTCCTAATGAAAAGTTCAGGATGTTCAAAATTTCAGCACCCTGTGGCTTCACTAAGCCTAGTACATAAAGAAACTTGGCAAATGCTTTGCAGATATATGACTTGGGAGAGTTTGAGCAGTGAAAATCCTAAAAATATGTTGACAAGAAAAATAAAAATGGTAATTATTCATAGGAAAAAATGAAAATTATAATTATTCATAGGAAATAGTAGAGTATGACAATTCATAGATGGTATTTTGAGGAAGTAAGGATTGATATATCTCAGTCCCTCCAACCAGTGGAGGGAATTAACTCTGCTCAAGCCTTCTAACAATTAATATATTACAGTCTTCCAGACATTTTCTGGGGAGGGGGGAAACAAAAAAGTCTGTCCCCTATCTGGAAATGAAATGGATCCCTCTCGGTTTAAAATTAAAGAATAATTTATTGCTGCTACTGTTTGAATGATATTCTAGTCTGAATTGAGAAATTAGGTATTAATTTAAAACAAATAAATAATACTGGAAGTGGCTGTATACTAGATAGTAGCTGAGTTTCCAGGAAATCCATTCGTGTCATTGCTTTAGCATGCTGTGGCTGTTGACTGCCACATACAGATAGACAGAATGATGTGGAAAACTGAATTTTTAAAAATCCTTTATGCTGAAGTTTTTTCTAAAATGAAAGAACTCTGAACTTCCTTAACTGTTTCATGAAGGTTTTTTTGCATAGTTTAAATGGATGCAAAGCTTATGCAAATAGATACAAAAATATGTCTTGCTACTAATAACCCATCAGAAACTCATCATCAAGCACCCAAAACTTAGGATAGTGACCAAATCAGTGCATGTATCTAAACCAAACAAATTAATCAATTGCTCATATAAAAAAAAGTTTTCTTCTTTAGGCATATTCATGTTTTCTTTTATTATTATTTTTTACTTTCTTTCAGTATTCTAGAAAAGAAACTTTCTGGCAGGACTGTTAGCAAAATGATAATTTCAAATGAATTTTAAGGAATATTAACAGAAATCTAATCTTAGCTTCCAAGTCTGAATATTTAATTTTTTGAATCCTATGGCCATCCAGTTAATAGACAGTGAGAAGAAATTTGTGGGGATCACTATACAGCTTTAGAATTATTTATTACAGCCTTTTCTTACCAAAACTTTTTTTTTTTTTTTTTTTTTCCCCCTCAGTATTTCCAGAATAGGTGTATCAAATAATCTATGGATAATTCTGGTAATAAGAAAATTAATAAAAGGGTGGAAGAAATATTCTTCTGTGTTTTGAAAAGAAACATTTCTATATCAGTTTCCTCGTCATTAAACTAAAGTTAGAAGTGTATTGGTTTTCTGATATTTATTGTTACTACTACCAGCAATTAAGACAGCTTGCTTAAGCGTGAACTGAACACTGATAAGGCATCAGTGAAGCAAGCCAGGAATTTCTGAACGGTCTCAAAAGCTTGCAGGAAGTGAGATCCAAGGGTACTTAAGTCTACTTCAAACCGTCTGTCCCTGGATTCAGGATCTATTCCGACTATGACTATCACAATCAGGGTCCACAGTGAAGTCCAGCGTAGCTGGAAATAACTTACTGAAAAGAAAGCTGACACAAGAGGAATATCTTGGATACTTGACTGCTGACTCTCTTTCTAAATTGATGGTAAATTACCTAATATGACTTGACTTCAACCCATGGTGAAAATAGGTCTGTACTCCTTGGCCACCCATGATAGATATAAGAGGGAATATCATTGTTCCATTAGCTTTATCTCTGTGTTGAAATAAATATCCATTTCAACAGGGGAGGGGAATGAATCAAGGCAAATGATTTTTTCATGCTCTGATTCATGGAACATGTTGAAGGAATATAGGTCCTTCTTCCCTGGAGAGTATGTATGTATGGTCATCTTTTCCCACCCTTCAGAAAGTTATTCTCTCCAACAGTGTGTTAGTGCATGAGTAATGCACAGATACAATGCCAGAAAACTAAAACTTTGGCTCATTGACATTTTTCTTTTCTTTTAATACAAAATCTACCACACTGCAAGAGTTGGAAGACAAAGAATAATGAATTATTTATAGGAGCTGTGCCAGAAATCTGAATCAAGTGTTTATCATTACGTTTTATCATATATTGGTGCCTGGATTATCTAAAATGTCCCTCAGATTTGCACGCACTACACCCTACAGTAAGCAAACCTGAAAAAATGCAAGCAAGTTATTGCCCACCCTTATTTTTCTCCTGATATGGCTATCATAAAACAACTATATGACAATCACTTGGTATATTTCTAAGTAGCACTGAAATGGTTTGCATGTGAAAACACTAATTAAGGAAAACAAGAATTTCAAAGAATCTATCAGAAGGTCCAGCAGAGATTTTTTTTTTTATTTGGAAAAGATCTTAGAGAGTAATTGCACGATTCAGGGTATTAATATTGACAGTATAAGACCTCAACTCATGTAAGAGATTATTCAAGATAACAATTGAGCACCACATTTCCATTGGTTTATGAGTATGAACTTGAGTTTACCACAACTCATTAGTTCCCTGATGTAGATCAGATCCTTCATATGCTATGAAGGATCCATCTTCCTGTGTATAGAAAGGCTGATGTACTTATCTCTAGTGCTTCCAATCTATTTATTTGGCTCTTATGTGTTTATGTAGATAAAAAAAAAATCTCAATCTTTGGGAAAATATTTCTCTGTCATGAATTAGCCCTCTGTAACACTGGAGAAGAAAATAACCTGCTCTTTTATTGGGTTCATTATTTCCTACTTTTATAAGTTAAAATGAACTCTTCTATCTGGCTGTTGTTTCTTGCAGTCAATAAGCAAATTCCCCTGGAACTAGTTGATGTCAGTGTCATTAAAATACATGTCTCCATTGCAATTTCAAACATAATACGGTATCTGAAATCACCATAATTAATTTCAATTTTACTAAGCAGTTTATTAAGCATATATACCAGTCATTTTATTTTTTTAAATATTTCTAGGGTGACACTTTCAAATAGGTAACATTCCAGATCCAGAAACAACAGGCAGTAAGACTACGAAATTACTTCATGCCAGTTATTAGACATTAATGCTGAATATTTACCTGGGAAGTTACTCTGTGTGCTATAATGCACATGTTGACTTACTTCAAAGGAGGAGAGAAACTTCCCTGCAAACACAGTCATGAGACAGAATTTGTTTTCTGAGTCAGAAATTTTTGGGGCACTCTGGACCTCTTTCAACACAATTTCTGAGTGCAATGAAAGAGAAACAGCAATGTTATGTGATCTTTAAATGTTGGTGAGTTGTGCAACCTTGACCTCACTGACCTTAATTAAAATTAAAAAAGAAAAAAAAAAGGATCATTAATTACTATGATTATCCTGATGGGAAAAATAAAAAAATTCTAGTAAAAAAAAGATTAAAAAAAAAAAAAACAGCTATGATGGGTAGATCAAACTGAAACCAAAATCTCCAGTGTGAATTGGCCCACATTAAAAAATGCATGCAGGAGTGAACTGGTTTTTCATTGCCTTTTGTGGTTTTTCCCTTTTTGGAGGGCGAAGGAGAAACTTTTGTTTAAGTATTCTTTAGTTTGTGAGTTATATATTTTCAATAAAGACATTTGTCAAAATAGTTGCCTAAGCAGAAGATTCCAGATCATTATGTATTTAGATAAGCTACATTATATCATAGTTGTGCATATGCTTCAAGTTAAGACGTGGTTCTTACCAGTGTGCGTCTGTTATCGGATTAGTGTAGATCAGTTTTCCTAATTGGAAGGAACCCCAGGATAGCAGTGGTCAGGATATATCTTCTAACATTGCTATTTAAGTAGAACCTCTTCATCTCATGAAAAAAATCAGTGAACTTCAAATCAGATGTTAATACTGCTGTAATAAAACTGGCCAAACTGCAGTAACAGTAACTGCAGTTATGGTATAATTTTTACTCTCATAGAAAATTAGAAAGTTTGAAAGAGAATAGGTTTGCTAGTTTTTAATAAAGCTCAATCCCAAATATGTTAAAAATGCTGAACTTTCAGCTTGGGAAATTCAGTCTGACTACAATTTCCAAAACTTATTGATAAAAAATTTCAATGGTTTGCATATATTTTGGGAACAGAATGGCTTGCAAAGCATGACAGCAGCAGCAATGCTGGTACACCAACAGGATGTTCAGATGTTAGTTCAGCAGTTACTATCTAAAATGCAAACTTTTCCATATACTACAATTTCATCTTTCATTTCAGGGTTTCAGAGAATGGAGCTACTCAACTCTGGAAGCTAGTGTAAGGTTACAGTCCTCTAAATGAAAAATGAAATTCTATCAAATTATACTACAAAGCTTAAGATGAATATAAGATTCATCTTAGACTTGAATACATAGTATTAAAAAATTCACAGTAACTGTTGACTTGCAAAAGATGAGAGATTAACATTAGATTTGCACACAAATTTGGTGGTACAAATTCTCGGTCACCATCACAGTGGAAAAGTGTTTCTTGCTGTTCAGAGGAATCCTCCTGTGTTTTGTTTTGTACCCCTTGCCTCTGATTGTTCATAATATGAATTACTTTTGAAGGAATAGGATATGTATCACAGAAATCATGCCAAAAAAAAGCAGAAGGACCTTAACTATATTAGATGACATATGTTTTGCAGAAAGATTACCACAGAAAAATGCCACTGACCTCTCCTAACAACGTGTTAACCTCCCCTTGTTTAAAATGCTATTTCTCTTAGTCATACATGTTAATATTATTCTGTCCCTGAGTTATTAAAAAATTACTGATTTTGCGAAAATACATGTTAAAAAATCCAATAATAACCTTTCCTCTGACCCTTAAATAGGAGGGGGACTACTTGCTTCGAAACATACATCACTATGATAGTGCCTGTGACAACTCCCAGATTTTGAAAACAATGGGCTTCAAGGTCCATTGCACACCACACCTTCTAATTACAGAACAGCTAACATTTCAGACCTTCATTGCCAAAAGAGGTCAGCATACTCAGCTCTTCTGCTTTATGCTTCCTCAGGGACCTGTTTTCTAGCAGAAGTCAGCTTCACTTAGAACGTCGGTAAAGAAACAGTTTTGTTTCACAGACATACTCATCCACCTTTTCCATCCTTAGTTTTTCCTAATAGAAAAAGACAGAAAAGTACTGGTCTTTCAACTTCTAAAAGATTTGACTCTGACACTTTCACTTTGATAGTGAAAATGTTTTAAGTATTGACTTAACAGACACATAACTAGTGCAGCAGTGATGGTATGAATCGATGTATAGATAGCCTTTCTTTCTGTGTTCTCGCCACTGATCATGGCAAATGTTAAAACTTTAAAAAAAAAAATCACAGCTGTAAACAACTTGGTTAATGTTACTTGTTATTGCTTGATTCTCTGAAATAATATTCGTATAAATTCATTATCTTATTCTGAGGCTAAATCAGCAGGTGGAATTGAATACAAAGGACTGCTTATTTGCAAAATGTTAATGCACCTGAGGATCTGGAGTTTAAACATTGTACTTGACCACAACAGAGCTGGACACTGGACTTCTCCATTACAAGGTTTGGTATATCTTACCCAAATCATCTTACAGACTAATTCAGTCTGAACACAGCACGTTCACTTGTGGAAATGGATATCATGGCTTTTGCTCCAGACCACAGTTCCGAGCCATCCTTTGTGAATCTCCATGAAATCACTGAGATCAATGCAGCACAGAGAAAATAACGTTCAGGCCTGTTGTGTTGCTGGTTGGTTCTGCTGCCTCCCAGTATCCATGACTTGCACTCTATGCTGAGTTACAAACAGCTGGGTACTGGTGATACTATTTCCAACTGTTATCCATCTGCCTGCCATAACAGGATCATCTTTCTGTAAATTAACTCCGTGTGTACTTAGAAAAATAAGCAATGACTTTCATTTATCAATGCAATTTTAAGTTTGGGTGTTCAGAGAGTTCCCAATCATACTTGATTTTTTTTTTCTTTTCATTTTGCTTGTAATATATCCCCAGTTCAAGATGACAGAAATTCCATATCATGAGCAAATTAACAAGTTTACAGTTGGGCTTATTGTCTATCTCATTTTTCCAAACTGCATATAGCAGAGACTTCAACGACTTCTCAGAAGCCCAGAACTCAAGACCAGTTATGCATAAGTCACCTCACAACTGTTGCTTCCTTCTTCTATGAGGCTTTCTCACATGTTCCTTCACAATGCCATGGATCTTGCCTGATATTATACATCACAGTTGTAAAGGTGACACTTTTCTTCCCTGAGAATAGTTGCAATTAGTTGTTTATGAAGCTGACCTGTTGCTTTTTTACAGTCTGTTTTTCTTGGTTTTGGCTTTTTTATTGATTAAGCATTCTGTCTTTCATTACCAATACTTTTTGGTAGTATATCACAGCCAGTGACACTGATAGTGTCAAAACCATTGCATACAATATAAAATAAGCATAGTGTACATTATAATGTATATTACATATTCTATATAATTTGTAAAGTAGGAAAAAATATACTGTTGTGTTAGGGACGTAGTCAGTGCTAGCAAAACCAAGAATGTTTTTAATTGTGTTTGAACTAGTTCTAATCAAGTAAAACTAAAAATATGCCTCAAAATCACCACATTTGAAAAATTATATTGACTGTTAAGAATATAAAATCTAAAAAAGCATCATTTAACAGAGTAATGGATATCAGTTCAGGGAAAAGAAAGCAAGCAAGCAAACAAAATTCACCTGGTTTACTTAAATGTTTGTTCTGTTTTAAGGAAGCAGGTGAAAATTGCTGGAGTATTTCTGGATTGCAACCCAGGAATATAAACAGTTGTAAACCTGGGAACACTGGCAGAGTTCAGGGCATGGTGCAAACCATATCTGCTTGTGTTGCTATGCTACTGGCAGAACCTAAATGAAACCTATAAGCTGCAATCATACTTCAAACCAGCTATCTTTTTACTTTCCAGAAAAAGGACAGAAATACAATTTATTGGTAGAGATGTGGTCTATACCCATGAAGAAGATACACATTCACTTCAGAAATTCAGGATTTCAGAGTTCATAGTATATTGTGAGAGCATTCTGAGTCTTTCTTGATAAGTAACTGACTTCTTTTAGTAACACTTGGCAGAAGGAAGCTGTTAATACCTAGCAGTTTTCACTTCATCAGCTCCCAAACTAAATCCTGTCTTTTTTCTGGTTTGATATGAGAAAGTACCATGCTATTTGGAATATGCTAATTAGCACAAGGCATGATGCTTTAGTAATAAAAGGCAGGTAAATGTAAATATGCATAATAATTATAGATATGTTTATATGTGTTACATATATGTATGTGGTCATAAGAACGTGTATTATATGTGTATTATAAAAAATGTCCTTTATAGGGCAAGAGGACAATATGTTATACCAGGAATTTCTGGCTAAGAGTTTTAGAAATTTTAGTCACCTCCACTGGTTACCTCAACCTCAACTTAAAGCTGATGGGGGGCATTGGAGAGGTCTTCAAATGCTTTATGTGACTGAGAGCCACCACCCTGTACAGGATGACTAAGTCTCATTTCTTGCATTTCTAAACTGAGGAGCAAGTCTGAAAATGCTGAAGGGATGTAGGTTTATCACCCATCTTTTGGGAGTTTCTCACTGACTGCTATTTCAAAGAGCAGTTAAGTAACAGAGGCGGTAGACAGACAAAAGCATCAAAACTGAATACAGGGGGATACCCTAAACTGCTCTACACCAAAAGTTCTTTGCACTTTATATTTGTAGTACCTAAATGTAAACTGCAGTAACTAACACACAGAGACTGCAAAAAGGTATAGGTGGAGCAAAGGTAGAGGTGGGCAGTCAGAATTTAAGTGAGTACCTAAAGCTGTGTTCAAACTGCTTATACAATATCATTTCTTAGCCATTGAAGCTGCAATTAATGGTATGTTGAAGGTCACTAGGAAGAGCTCAGGCTTTTTACTATCCATCTTTCTGTGGTTTTCTCACCCCAATCCCCCAGTGTCACACAGGGGAACTATAGTGCCTAATCTGGAAACCCTAGTTGTCAGATACCCCTTTGACACTGCAGGGTTTCTTCCTGCCTGTCCCCTACCAGAAAAGCAACAGATGGAACATCCTTCTCATTTACCCAACACATGAGGATATGAGTTGCAGAAGGATCCTGGATCCTTCTTTGAAAAGAAAAGGGGAATTCATATGGCTCATCACTGTTGTGTGGAAGTGCATTAAACGTTTAATGAGCCTAAAACAAATGCAACAACCTAGAGCCTGAAAGAGTTAGACCTTAATTACAAATATTTGGAGAAACAATTACAGAAGCATGTAAAGAACCAAACACAAAATGCTCAGAAGGGAATTGCCTTAAGGCGGGTAATAGCCTGGGTCTGTCAGTGCAGGACAGCACAGATTTTATGATATATCAACCAACCATATGCCATGACTTGGATGACTTGGAATCTAAAATAGTGCTAGATGCCCACATTTAGGTTATGAAGTCCTACCCAAAGTGTTGTGAAACTCTTATTCCAGTCTTTTAGTCTGGATTTGTCATCAAATACTTCAGAAGAACAGAGGTCCTTGCTCCACAGGGCTCCATTTCTCCCGAGGCAGTATTACTGATGTATTTGTTTACTCCTACATGTATTTAGAACTTGTATGATTTCTGCTGAAACTTTAAGGGATGTCTGAAGAAATCTCTTATTTCTCGACTCAGTCAAGGACCTCTTAGTGTTCTCGTGTAGTCTTTAGCTGTTTCCTGAAAAGTGCCTGTGGCAGTAACTTTCTGAGAAAAAAAAATAAAAAATAAAAAAAANTGCAATTAATGGTATGTTGAAGGTCACTAGGAAGAGCTCAGGCTTTTTACTATCCATCTTTCTGTGGTTTTCTCACCCCAATCCCCCAGTGTCACACAGGGGAACTATAGTGCCTAATCTGGAAACCCTAGTTGTCAGATACCCCTTTGACACTGCAGGGTTTCTTCCTGCCTGTCCCCTACCAGAAAAGCAACAGATGGAACATCCTTCTCATTTACCCAACACATGAGGATATGAGTTGCAGAAGGATCCTGGATCCTTCTTTGAAAAGAAAAGGGGAATTCATATGGCTCATCACTGTTGTGTGGAAGTGCATTAAACGTTTAATGAGCCTAAAACAAATGCAACAACCTAGAGCCTGAAAGAGTTAGACCTTAATTACAAATATTTGGAGAAACAATTACAGAAGCATGTAAAGAACCAAACACAAAATGCTCAGAAGGGAATTGCCTTAAGGCGGGTAATAGCCTGGGTCTGTCAGTGCAGGACAGCACAGATTTTATGATATATCAACCAACCATATGCCATGACTTGGATGACTTGGAATCTAAAATAGTGCTAGATGCCCACATTTAGGTTATGAAGTCCTACCCAAAGTGTTGTGAAACTCTTATTCCAGTCTTTTAGTCTGGATTTGTCATCAAATACTTCAGAAGAACAGAGGTCCTTGCTCCACAGGGCTCCATTTCTCCCGAGGCAGTATTACTGATGTATTTGTTTACTCCTACATGTATTTAGAACTTGTATGATTTCTGCTGAAACTTTAAGGGATGTCTGAAGAAATCTCTTATTTCTCGACTCAGTCAAGGACCTCTTAGTGTTCTCGTGTAGTCTTTAGCTGTTTCCTGAAAAGTGCCTGTGGCAGTAACTTTCTGAGAAAAAAAAATAAAAAATAAAAAAAAGAAACAGGACTGGAAATATCTGACACTTCTCCTATTTACTTCTAGCCTCAGAAAAATCAGTTGACTTGTGAACAATAAGTAGTCTAAATACAACGAACCCTGAAAAAGAGCAATGTCGCTGCAAGGAGAGATTTTGTCTCTGCATCTTTTCCTTTGCCTGCTTTTGGTTAAAAAAAAAGTGTAGTATAGTGGAGTGGAAATACTGATGAGAATTAGGAGTTAAATTAATGGAAAATCAACCCTATAAAGCACACATATACAAAACAAAGGGTGAATAAGAACATCTGTGAACAGTTTTATATATGTGGTCCTCGTATCAAGGAAATGTGTATATGTAGCGTTACAACGCGTACGTACATAGAAGGACACTGAACACTTTTCTGTGCAGAAGATGCACTGTATCAGATATACACTGACAGATTGTATGTGACATTGTTTTAAATGAGAAGTGCATTTGACTGTATTGTAAAGGATTTGAGACTGTTTGCCACATTTGGGTTGTGTAATTCTATGAATCGTGTGACTTCAGACAGTATATGGAAAGGTGACAGGTAATTTTATAAAGCTAGATATTATAATTTCTAAATCATCAATAATCTCACTCAGCACTGACTGACAATGAGAAAGCAGACCTTTAATGTTAGACTGTCTGATCCACTTTGAAACATGAAGTATTATAGTGCCTGGGCTGGAGTTGAGCACTAAGCATCAAAGAATCAGGGGTTAAAGGCTATGACACTACCAGAGAGACAAAAGGAGCTGCAGTGTACCAGGGCTGCTGGGGCAACACAGTTCAGCCAATAAAATGGTCTTTCTTATCTAAATGAGTATAATTATCTGTTGATGTTAATTATTGTGCTGGGGTCTAGATTAATGGAATGCTATAATGTAGCTTTTGTCACCTATAGCTCTGACCTGTTCAAATTTTCTGTAAATCCTCACCTTCATGCATAGAGGTTGGGGTTTTATTTTTGTAAAACGACATGTGTTTACCAGCAATAAGATCACTAATAAGTGTTTCTTCATTTCTGGCCTAGGATTTAAAAATATTCCTGCCATGTTTGGAGCTTCACTGTTGCAGTGTTGTGCCACTGTGGCCTTGTGCCACCCTTCTGAAGATAATCCAGGAATGACACTGACCCATCTGTTTTATTTGTCCTTGGTGAGAGAAATAGAAGATCAACAAATAACCACAAATAACCAGTGAGAGATAGCTGGTCTTCAAAGATCCCTTCATTTATAACAATTGGAACTGTCGCATCACAGAAAAAGGTACATATTCTAATAGAAGTTATTTTTACCTTGTCATTGTCCTTTTAAATTAAGTTATGGTGATAGCATAGCAATGTTCAAGCTCACTGCTTCTTCGTCAGCAAGACAAGATAGAATCACTGTTTAAACTACTGCAAGTTCCTTTTCTCACAAGAAACAGTCCTGCAAGTGGCAGAAACAGAGCACGTAGGCCAAGTGTGAGATGATATGCAGTATGAAATTTTGTGTTTGTCTTGGGTTCTTGCTCTGATCTGCTCTGCCCTTGTTTACTTTCTCACTTCCTACTAGGGTGAGCAGAGGCCAAGCTTCATACTGCAGACAGGTCACAAGCCGTGAACTTTCATGTGAGGATTGGTTGCAACATGGAAGGAGAGCTCATAAAAAATACAAATTTCACTCAGCAGACCAAAGGCAGAGCAGGACCAAAACCTCACTGCTCAGGCACATTGACACTGAGTTTATCAGTACCAACTGGTAAGTATTGTCCATTCTTTGGACATCCACATGTAGCTTGTTTATAATGTTTACTCAGACTTGCCCTTAAAAATAGCCTTAAAACCACTACCAGAACAAGCCTTAGGCATGTCCTACTTCTGCCAGGCAAGGGCATATCATGAGGAGATAAGAGCACTTTCTGTAGTCTTGTGTAGTCTGACAGGCTTCCTGGAAGTCTTCTGTGTAGTAATTGTCACATGAATAATTTATTTCATTACATTTCAAAGAGTTTGGGAAAGAAAACATGAACATGTCCTCTGGCCTAAAAGTTCTATGGGAAGAGATGTTTCTTTATTTTATCTGTTCCAAAGATCTACTCATCATCTTCTTCACATAGTTTGCCCTGTATAATGTTGTCTAAGGAAAATAATTTCCCATGAGGGCCTGAAAGATTTGACACAGCATAGAGCAAGACCTCAGTACAGTAAGAGAGCGTGTTATATCACTGGTGCAAAGTTACACCACTTTGAGGTTAGGGGGAACTTTTATTTATGGTGGTTTCTTATTCATGTGAGTGACTTGTGTGACAAACTGCTCAAAGGACTAATTATCTAAACTATTTAAAAATTAAACAATGAAGGATTATTTTTTAAAATTCCAGTTATTCACTTAAGTAATGCTCAGGAATGAGAAGCTTTTCGGTTCTAGCTTCTTAGATTGCAACAGTCAAATGGGATAATTATGAGATTTGTTTCTGTTAAACTACCTTATTAGAGACTTCTAGAAACTGAAATATCATCTGAGTTCAAAAACCATAAAAATCACAGTTATTTTATCTACAATTTAATTTTCCAAAACCAGAAAAAAGAATCTTTAAAGTATATCCAAAAAAGACCACAGAGTTTTTCCTGTCTGTCAAATATCATAGAAATTGCCTACCAAGAGCGATGTTTGTGGGATGAAATAACTTGAGTTCAACCATGAAGACTGCCTTCCATTTCCTACTCATTTGATGTAGAATAGTTTTGATTGTACTGCTTGTAATTTGATTGTAGAATAATTTAGGTAGGAAGGGATCTGTTCCCTGTTCAAAGCAAAGCTGGCTTCAGCTAGGTGAAGTTGCTCAGAGCCACGTCCAGCTGAGGTCTGAAAGTCTCCAGGATGGAGATTTCACCTCCCCCTGCTCTAATGGTCTTTTTTTTTTTTTTTTTTTAAATATTTTTTTTACTTCTACCAAACTGGATTTTCCTTTGTAGCAACCTGTATCTGCTGCATCTTGTCGTTTCACTGTGCTCCTCAAAGAGGCATGTGGATCCATCTTCCCTAAAACTTCTCAAAGTAGTGTACAATTGTGACTCAATATCCTCCAAGACCCCTCTTGTCCCTACAGGCAGAGGTTACAGGCCTTTCACCACCTTAACAGCCCCCCACTGGCCTCTTGCTAGCTTGTCAATGCCACTTTTGTTACAGAGAGAGGGCAAAATTGGGCACTATTCCCTGGATATTGGGTTGGATATTCCAACTGTCACAAAGGCTGAGAAGTGAAGACCCACACAGTCTCTGTCCTTGGAAGTTTCCAAGCTCAGCCTGGGTAAGGACCTGAGCAACCTGGCCTGATCTCACAGCCAGCATCCTACCCCCATCTTGAATTATCTTCTGTCCATATAATTAGTGATGTCCCTTGACCTGATGACTGCATTTCTGCTGGTGCAGCCCAGTAACCGGTCAGCCTTGACCACCTCAAGGGCACAAGTCTAACTAATGCCTCTGCTGTTCTTGGGAAGCTGAGATAACAAGGGGTATAATATGCCCCTGTCTCATTTGGGGTATATTCATTACCTTCAAGTAGTGGCAGAGACCTACTTAAATCCACGAACAGACACAGGGTTAGCTAAGGGTTGAAAATGTAAAAATGACCAGGCAGTGCAGGTTCAATACGACATATACAACAATGAGGTTATTTAATTCTCATTAAAAAAGCAGTTTCAATTTTATTTTCCTGTCAATATCTATTAAACTAAAGATGACTCTGCAGTGCATGAGTGACAGTTTATTTGTCTATAATAACATTGGCTCCCCTTCCACTGTTTGGTGTTTTTTTCCTAAATGAAAAGCAAATCACAATTTTGTGGCAAGTTTCTGACCTTTATACGACCCTGTATTTATGTGCCAAACACATGCTAAGGCAGAGTGAAATTGCTTTTATTTCTGATATAGAACCACACAGTCTGTGTCCAAGTACTTTTTTAAGAAATAGTACGTGGTTTGTTTTTCATTTTTGTAGAAGGAACAAAGAATCTGTTTATTTTCAAGAAAGGAAAAATGGACCAGGCATTATTTATAACACCTGCCAAAACTCCGGCCAGGTGAGTACCTCCAGCAGCTTTGGAGGAAGGATGGTTTTGGCTGTATTTTCTCAACTCCTCTGTATTTTCATATAGAAATTTCTAAATAAACTAATGGTTTTTTGAATATCAGTAATAAAGGGCAGGAGAAAAACACAGAGCAATTAATACTGCTGTGCAGTCATGCACTATTACAAAGCCACTAAAAGATTCAATGAGTGATTAATCAGCTGAATGGTTCATTTTCCTTGGGGGTCTAATGAACAATAATATTGATTAATGAACCGATTTCTTTTTCTTTTTTTTTAGTATAAGCTGAAATGAACAAAGCTGCTAACTGTCTTGTGAAACTAATGAAAAATAAAAGATAAGGATGGGAAAATAAAGATAAATATCAGTGTAAGAGTCATCGGGTCACAGAGGGAAACTATAGCACCTCTTTTGATTGAAAATCTATGACTATGAAAAGCAGTGTCTTCGTATTTCAAATTTCTAAACAGAAGGCAGACACACGGAAGCTTGCTGACAGCACTGGGCTCACCATGGCTATTAAAACCCAAGTGCACTCCCCTGCTCTAGGGTTTGCCGGATTCCTGCTCTCACAGCAAAGTATGAGATGTCCCCAAAAAATGAAAGACTATTACAGAAACTTCTCTGAAATCTTTGGAAGATTCGGACACTGAGATATCTTCCATTTGATCACCTCAAAGCTTCCTGTAAGACACTGGAGCAATAATATTAAACGCAATGCTCTGCTTCAGCACACTGAGCTTTCTTACTATTTTTTGTTTATGGAACCATGATGCTTACAAGGCCAAATCACTGATATTTCTTATAGGGGGTTGATCCTGAACAGAGCTGTCATTTCTATCAAATCCCTTTAAGATTTAATCAAATCCCGTTTCAATTAACTCACTCTCCTCCAATAAGGGACTCAGTTCCAATAGCCAATGTAAAATAGCTCTGTCTACAGATGGCACAAGGAAGCAGAGAATACCCTGAGATAGCTGCCAAGTGTCTGACCTCTGGACTCTTAAGACATGACTGCTTCTTAGAGGAATGGTAGATTTTGAATGGAACTCTTCAGGAAAAATCAGACAGATCAAATAATTTTTCCACAACCTTCTTCTACTGTATCACTTAGACCAATGCAAGTAACAAATATGCTGTTTATTTGGGGAATACGTTTCCAGTTCTTTTCAGAGTTTACCACGCTCCTGTGGTATGACATAAATTCTAAGCAGGACAACTATTACTTAAGTCTTACAAAATAGTTTTTATTATTACTGCAAAGTATCTATCAGAATTATGCAAAGGTGGTAATTATACTAACACTTCTTGCCTTCTGGACAAGAAAATAGGGAAAAGTTTTTTTAATAACAGATTCTTTATAAAGACCTTATATAATAGTAATTTTTTTTCCTGCTAGTACATGCACAAAACACAGGTTAAAGATAAAAGCTTGGCGACAGAAGTAATTTAGGAAAAGCAGCTCATTGGCTGGGGAAGATTTTAGTGCTCTTTAACCCCAATGCTGCTGCTTTTTGCGGATGTGAGACTTGATGTCACCCATACAAGGCTCAATTCTGAACTCATTAGTGAGATTAACAAACCTTCTCCTGCTTTTAGTGGTATTTGCTTTTAAAGACATTGGGGCCCTACAAAGCACAACAGTAGTGAGTAATTAAAGAGAACTGGGAAAGGTAAATAGGAAGAAAGAGATGAAAAGGCTCTTTATACTGCTGCATGCAATTTAAGTTGAAATACAAGGGCTTCAGCACCAGGAGCAAAGCACCACACGTTGGAGTTTTCTTTTTCTCTTTTAACTCTGCAGTCTAGTCCTTTTCTTTATCTTCCCCCTAGCTCAACAGCTGCCTTCATCACTATTCAGGGATAGCTGTTCCTCTTTCAGGTTTCAGTTCTTGAGAAAAGGTCGACAAGAGGCAGGAGTAAACATAAAACAACTCCTCACTCAATTTTTTTTAAGATCAAGTATAAAGCATGAGGTCCTAGAAACAGAGTTAGAGGGGCTGAAAAAGGGGGAAAAATAGCTAAAGAGAGAAAATGAAAATACATTAAGTTCACAGGTTTTATGATAAACATTTTTTAAAAATTGATACTTTAGTTTATTATTTCCCAAATATTTGTCTATTATTTTTTCTATCCCTCTTTCAACAAGATAGTCCCAAAAATAAAGGCTACAACAATGAAGGATGATGGTTTTTTGTTAAAGAACAAACCTTTCTGTTTATAATAGTAGCAGAATGGACTTTGTTTCTCTGCTACTGACACAATGGGCACAACACTGGGAAAATTGGTATAATGTGTCGTATCATGTCAATCTGACTTTATACATAGCCTTTAAATCCCATCATCATCAACTTGACTACATATGCCTTGGCTCAAGTGCTCAAATTCTGGCTCTTTGGAGTGTGAAATTTCAGCAGGAGGAGTGAAAAACAATTTCACAATGAAGAGGACATGCAGAACAGCACCACCAGCTCCCACCTCTATGACCAAGGGATTTGGGCCTTACCTGACACAGGCCCTGCTTGCCAAAGATTAAAAGTTACGGCCAAGGAGTCTCCAGCAAGATCTGGCTAAAAGGAACCTGCTTCTGCTTGTCAGACCTTTTGCGTGATCACCACTTTCTGTCTTCCAAACCTTCTTCCCATCACTTCTGCCCAGCCCCTGAATGGAGACCAGGCATAGAATCATAGAATCCATCATAAAATCATAGAATCATAGAATGATTTAGGTTGAAAGGGACCTTGAAGATCACATAGTTCCAACCCCCTTGCCATGGGCAGGGACACCTACCACTAGACCAGGTTGCTCAAAGCCCCAGCCAGCCTGGCCTTGAACACCTGAACACTTCCAGGGATGGGGCATCCACAGCTTCTCTGGGCAACCTATTCCAGTGCCTCACCACCTTCACAGTAGAGTGTTTCTTTCTAGTATCTCAATCTCCCCTCTTTCAGTTCAAAACCATTAGCGCTCATCCTATTGCTACACTCCCTGATAAAGAGTACTTCTCCAGCTCCCTTGTAGGCCCCCAGGTACTGGAAGACCCATTATAAGGTGTGCCCAGAGCCTTCACAAGGTTGAATAATCCAAACTCTCTCAGCCTGTCTTCATAGCAGAGGTGCTCCATCCCTCTAATCATCTTTGTGGCCCGCCTCTGGATGTGCTCCAACAGGTCCCTGTCCTTTCTTTGTTGAGCACTCCAGATGTGGATGCAGTACTCCAGGTGGGGTCCCATGACCTGTTGGTCACACTTCTTTTGATGCAGCCTAGGATATGGTTGGCTTTCTGGGCTTCCAGTGCACATTGCTGACTCATGTTGAGCTTCTCATCCACCAACACCCTGAAGTCCTTCTCCTCAGAGCTGATTTCAGTCCACTCTCTGCCCAACCTTTATTTGTCCCTGGGATTGCAGTGGCTGAGGTGTAGGACCTTGCACTTGGCTTGGCTGAATTTTGGTTTACACAGGTCCACTTCTCAAGCCTGTTCAGGTCCCTCTGGATTGTATTTCTTCCCTCTAGAGTGTCGACCACTCCACACAGCTTGGCATAGGCAGAAAACTTTCTGAGCATCCAGTCTATCCCACTGTCCACGTCTCCAACAAAGATGTTGAACAGCATTGGTCCCTGTACTGACCCCTGAAGACAACCACTCACCACTGCCTTCCACTTGGAACGCTGGGCTGTTGACTGCAACCTTTTCACTGTGTCCATCAAAGACATCCTGTGTGCCTTGTACTTCTTACTCATGGCACAAAGTAACGTGTGGGTGTTACTTTCAGACTCTCACACAAACAACACAGCAGGAAGGTTCACAGTGACACCCCGTGTAGGCTGGGGCATGGAAGCAGAAACAGAGAACAGCCCTCCTTTCTCCCAAGTTCAAAGGACTGATGGGTTTGTCTTTACTCCTATTCTTAAGGTGTCAGGGAGGTATGATCAGAAAACTTATTAAAACCCTCTTCAAGTGCATTCTATTTCTTGAATAGCCAGCTGATTTTTGGGAAGAATTTTGTTCACTGTTGGATATTTCTGTATGTTCTTCTAAGTCTTGGCAAGATATTTAAATTTTCCTTGCTGCTTCTTTATCTGTGAGCTAATACTGGATTTTGGCACCTGTTTGTTTGTTTTTTTCCTGTTTTGAAATACCAAGGCAAATAATTACATAATTAATATGCTTCCTTGGTAAGTAAGTTATTTTTGTCACTCCTTTAAGTCCCACAGTTCTCTTTAGGCTACTTTCTTCATTTAATGTTTTTGAATCCATTCCCATTTTTACAGAAAGCTCATGCACATCTTTCTTTTCATCCCTGTGGTTTGCTTTTTTGTTTCCTTTGTTTTACAGTCTCAACTTTGTTCTGTAATTCTTTTGTTTTCCTCCATAATTGAATAATTTCCTGCATGAATCATACAAATTATGAACTAGGCTGAATACTACAAAATGTGGGAACGTAAGATTCCTGCAGCAAATAAGGTACATTATAGTTCTGTGGTTTTAAGCTAGCATGTCTGAATTACAAAAATATTCATTATCAAGAGCCTATATAAAAGCTATGCTACAGAAAATTTGCATAGGCCTCGTCAGATCTTAAGGAAATTTTGCAATACCTGAATGACTCAGAACAAGTTTAGTTCAGTTTTTTTCCTGACAATTAAGGTCCAGGGATGCACATTCTGTGAATTAGTTTGGTAACAGTATATTGAAAGGGATATGGTTCTTGCCACAAATGCACTGCTCTTCATAGAGAAAAACGCTAATTTGAGCTGCTGTATAAGAAAAAGCAGCCATTCTTACCCTCACACTTATTCTTTCCATTCTTAGATTTGCCATTTTAATGCTTATCTGATGGGAGAGGTATATCCTTGTATTTGAAACTAGGAGGGAATATACTGCTCTAAGCTTGAATTTTTAAGATGTTTCATGTTCAAAAAGAAATTTTATATCACAAATTTAATATCCTTTATCAAATCCAAATCAATAATGTAGATACAAGCCCACAATATAATTAAATAATTCTGAAAGAGTATTCAGAATATTTGTGGCCATTGATTTCTCTCTTCCTTACTCTTTCCAGTTCTGCATGATGTTTGTCCCATGCTTTCTGCTCATGGTCTCAGCTTACGTCATTGATGATGGAGAAAATCTACTGATTTTTTAATGAATTGATAATCTTCACCCTTACCAAATGTTTGCACAAGTTCTCCCATGCTTTATGACATCTGAAATTTGGTAACTGTTCTTAATAGGACTGAAAGCTTTGCTACAGTAAGTCCTGTCTTCAGACTTTGTCATCCTGAAGTATTTTGCATAAAAAAAATCCCTCAGCATTTCAAACACAAAGAAGCTTAATAACCTAGAGGAGGCTTTCTAACCTACTCCATGCTGCATGGAGTAGTGACAGGCAAGAAGTAGTCTACTGGCTGAGAACAGGCCTTGAATACAGAAGAAACCCATTTCCTGGTAATGGCATAAACCTTTTAAAACAGTGTCAATTATTGTAGAATGGCAGATAACATACTTGAACTATTACATTCTATATGTTTTTGACCCTCATCCCTGAAAGCTCTAGTATTTCTTATCACTCCCCCGATAGTAACTACGCTGAGCACCACCACAGCAACAACTGAAGGATCAAAAAGAGCAGGGGAACTGGTGTTCATTTAGTGACACAGTGAATTTCTGTCATAAAGAAACAAGGCAGTGGTCAGAAGAGTGCAGGGACCCCCAAAGTTTCTGTTTCAACAGGAAAAAAAATCTGTGAATCTTCACTGAGCAATCTCTACTTATTTAAATAAGGGGCTAGCATTATATTAGATTGTGTAATTTCAAATATTTTCTTTAACTTTTAAAAAATAGTGTAAGTTTATGGTGGTAGGATTTCACACCTCCTGAAATAAGGCAGGAGGATTCTCCTTATCTGTGCTGATACCTTTGATACCATCTGCAGCAGCTCAGGTTTAAAAAGGTAGACAAAAGCAACTTTACATGGTGGATCTGTCATGAGTGCACACTGGACCAAGTAGAGAAGATAGTGTAGATGCAAGCAAGCAGATATCAATGTTTTAACCATAAAAAGCAATCTGCAAGACTACATACAGAGAAGCCCCCGTGAGCATAAGGACTATCTGTAATACAATACTGGGAAATAAATCCATTTGAACAAGAACATCAGGAGCACAAAGTGAATGAATCTCACAAATAGTCAGTGTGGGTGCATATCCACTCCCAGTTGGAAGGGTAGGAACTCTCCAGATAATGGCACCAGCTAAAAAACACACAGACGCAGTCTTTATGGATTAGAGAATTAAGCAGAGGAACATATCTGTGCTGCACAGAAGGATTTACTGACCTTTCTCTTTACCTTAATGGCACTGACAGAAAAACCCAGGAATGGTATAGCTGGCCATCACCCCTTCCTCCCCACAGAGCTCCCAGCACTGGGAGAAGGGTACTGAGCAAAGGAAATGCATGTCAAGAAGAGGGTATAATTCTGATTTCCCCTTGAAGAAAGAGGCATAGAGAGCCACAGAAATTGCAGGAAGCTGCTGGGCCATTTTCAATGTTGTCAGCACTGAAAATACAGCTTATACACCTAGGGTTCTTTATTTTTGAGTGTCTGCACTGTGAAAATCAAGATTTCAGAGGACAGATGCTCAGTGGTTTCTGAAAGTCAGGCTCTTTAGTATGCATTAAAATGAACACCAGTATTTTGAGGCATTTAAAGCACTAAAGTAACTTCTAAAAAAGGTTATTAAGCCTTTATCTCCATATATACACACTTAGCAGCCTTGGCCATTGGCCACAGAAATGATTACAAAAGCCTTAAGCACTTTTAAAGCCCTGACTATCAGTGACTGGAAAGTTTATGACCTCTCTTGAGCCTTGTTGGTAGAAACATAATGAATTACTGCCCTGGTGCACAGCTGAAATTTTCATATGTGTGGATCTTGAGTTTCCCAACATCCTTGATTTTTACAAACAGGAAAACTTGCTGCAAATCCTTAGGAAATTTTCCTTTAGGGCTTTTATGGACTGCAACACTAGTTACTGCTGTTGGATTTTCTTCACCCTGTCTGAGGTAGGGGTTTTAGCTCAGAGTTTACCATGGGCTCTTCACCTGCAGTTTGAATTGCAACAGAAAGCTGCCCTTGTTCCTTTATGCCATGCATCACTCACCATATTTAGTGAATTAAAGTCACAGTACTAACAGTTTAGTAGAAATAAAAGAGGCATAACAGTAATACTATGCTGTAAAAAGGAGAAAGAACTGGGTTCAGGCATATAAGCACCTCCTATAAATGCATTTAAAAACTGGGAGTGGAGAGGGGGGAAACTAGCAAAGGAATGTACAGAAGAACACGGAACAGTTCGATATTTTGTAGAGTGATGTGGTTTGGCTTAGTTCTTCTGTGTCACTGGAGAGTTAATGACAGCCATGCAGGTTCTGAGCAAAATACTCTGATAAGTAATTATTTCCTAGAAATGCATTGAGCCCAATATCCCTGGAGCAGTTGAGTGAGTAATATCTAAAGAACAATAACAGCAGAGCATGGTAAAATCCAATTGTTTACTCAACTATATTCTGCTTTGTTCTGCTGTGAGCTTTGTTGAAAGCTGCCTGTAACAAGAGACCTACGTAAGCTTGGATTTAACTCATGCGAAGGAGTTAGGGAGAATGCTTGCTTCAATTTAGCAAAGGAGAGACATTCACTTGTTCATCCTCATCTCATTGGTTTAACAAATTCTGAAATAATAGACATGCAGCATGCTCATGTAATTAAAACAATGTTGTAGAGATGGCTGGAGAGCTTAGTGACTAAGCAATGTTATTTTGATTATGTATTCTGTTACCATCCATTGTTAAAAAGGGTGTATCATACAGTCATTGAACAGGAACAGAACATTTCAGGTGCAAGGCAATACTTTTTAGAAGTGACAGGATGGAACTGCAAGGGCATAGAAACACTGTAAATTGTTTCTCTGAGCTATCGACATAATCAAGGGAGTAATATTCCCTGAAATTACTTGAAGTGCTGGCAGCTACTTATGAAGTTGCAGAGAGGACTATGCCATTCACAGATCTGAAATTTTGGAAAACGTGTGTTTGGTAAAGCCACTTCTATATGCTGAGAAGGAAGGAGTATGTCGATTAGAGACCAAAGAGGTAACCTGGACATGTGCTATACAGACCCTGGGACAGGAACACCACTGTCAGCAACAAATCTATCCTTTTAAGTGGGTTGGTTTTTTCACTCATTTATTACTATTCCGCTGCAGAAGATGGTAGAGGAGAAGTTTCAGTGATGGTTCCACATCTTCCTCTCTTTGCAACTAAGCTTCTAAAAGCCAGCAAGGGTTAGGGTGGCCAAGATGCAAGAGCCAATTAAGAAGTTTGTAGATCTAAAAGTCAGCAATAGGAGTTAGTAGAATACAGTGAAAAACTGAACACCAACTACGGAAACAGGAAAAGATTTTAGAAAATATGTGTAAGATGCAAGTAAGAGGTTTGCACACGAAAAATGGTCACCAAATAGGGTGCCAAGTAAAAAAAGAAAAGTCTCGAGGGCATAAAGATATAAAGGAATCCACAAGTAAACATTTAAATCAGATGTTATGCATTTGAAAGTAGCGCAGCATGTAAGGAAAAGAAAATATAGTCTGTTTTAGGAACAGATGTGTAAGATTATGTTTGAACATAGGTATTTCGAGAGGTAAGTCCTTCATGTCTCTATGAAAATAAGCCCTAGAAAGGAATTGACTTTCCCAAGTTTTCAGCCAGCCAATCTCTTCTGAACTCTTCCTTTAAAATATTATAGTTTGCCTCTCCAGGGAGTGACATATTCTGCTGCTGTGAAGTCGTTACAATGAGATTGTTTGTGGATGGGAAATGCAGAAGTACTGAAGAGACTGGAAGCATAAATGAAAATACTTGCTCCTAAAAATTCTACAGGGAAATACTATTCCTTCCATTTCAGAAAAAAGACAATATTGGACTTATGGCAAATCCAATTCATCTGTCCATCCAAATCTGACAGGTGCATTTGCTTTCACATTGCTTTTCCAGCTGAAAGTATTCTGGGGAAAGAAAGTTCTGAAAAAATAAATAGAATATATAATATCAAGAAAATATGATTTTCCATACAGAGCTCAGCGTAGTTTCATCTCTACAATGAAACTCAGACCTGAGAGCTCCTACATGCCTGTGAAAGGTCAGATTACAGAAGGAATATTTCAGAGGCACAAAGGGAACTTGTTGGTCCAGCTCCCATTGCAAGTCAGTGAGACAGGCTCTTCACCTTCCTTTTTGCCCTTGAATTTCTCCAAAAAGGCAATATAGCAGAAACGTTAAAGTTCTAGTGGCCTTTTCTGCATTCAGTCATCCATATTTATTTTATTATTGGTGATGGCAGCAATAACAAGTTAGGGGGAAATGAGAATTGTGATGCAGTGCAGTATAGAGTATAGAGCAATAATGCTGAACTGATTTGTCTTTGCAATCAGATTTGTCTGGTTTCTACCAGACTGCCCAGAACATCTGTTATCCCACATCTGGAGTTCTCCAACACAGAAGTGCCTGCATTTTTATGGAGGCAAAGATAACGTGCAAATATTGTTATTTTGTGGTTCCAAGCCACAGATTTCTAATAAAAGGATTCAACACAAAGCCTGCTCGTACCAAAGAGTGTATTTTCCAGGCTCTGGAGGCAGTCTATGAGGCAGTTTGAAATTTGGATCCAAGATTCTCCATAGTGTTGAGTGTTACTTAGTTTCTCATTGCGTATAAGAAGGCCGCTTATAAAATCCAGTTCCAGATTGGCTCTTACTTTCTACATAGATCTTTGCTTTCATAATTTTAGATGGACTTGCATGTGGGTCTTAAACATTCCTCAAAAGCAGGTTACTGACTCAAAATGACACAGATCCTTTTCAAATCTGAAATTCCCTGAACAAACATGAGCAGCTGTTGTTAACTTTCCAGGAAGAAAAGGTCTCTTGGATATTTCACGATGTTTACTTGTGCTATAGCCTCCTTATTTCAAGAAGGTTTGTTTGTTATTTAAAAAAAAAAATGTTTAAATATTTTATTAGCTCTGTTTGAAAAATGAGCATCATGTCTGGCAGGTAACTCCCTCACTAATGTCTACAATAGAAAACAACATTTGTAAAACAAATATTTAAGTCCTTGGGTACTTTCAAAGATTAAAGTAGTCTACTTACTTTCATTTATGTTGAAGTTTGAGATAACTTCAGCCTTTGACTGTAGTCTAGCGAAGACATGAAACTTTAAGAACTCAGCAATGCTAGCAAATCATATGCAACAAGAACTTCAATCCAAGTTTTTTTCAAAATTTATTCTTCTCTGTTGTACACAGAAATTCTCCAGAGTTTATTGTGCAAAGCTGTCCACATTTTTTCCCATAGAAATGACCATAGACTTCAGATCTTCAAAATTCACAGATCTTGGAGGAACTGTCAGATGTTCAGGGTTTCTTTAAGAAAACTCCTTGCATTTTTCCTGCCACAAACCCTTCCATTTTTCTGGCATGAAGGTGTGCTGCCACAGACTTCCCTTCCTGCTTAGAACACTGCATCATTCAGAATTTCAATCGCAGGAGGAGGTAAAATCCCATAGTGACTCTGGAGTTCCTCATATCGGAGGAAAAGCCAAAGTGTAGATAAGGAGTGGTCCTGGTTCCACAGATCATCAGTAGAGATTCCCTATCTGTGAAAACCATCCAGAAAGAGAAGGAAAACCCCAGCCACAGTACTCTAAAATGAATTACACACTGTACTTCTCTAAATAGGTACACAGATACATAGTACAAGCAAGACAAGGGCATCATAAAATAAAATAAGATCTGCCACATCTTCTCGATAAAGTTGGTACAAAAGCAAGATCTTTCTTCCATTTACAGGAGTACATTTATAAGCTAAACTTGGGACTCAAAAAAGATATTTGGACCTCAAATGTATGTGAAGACTGAATGGAATGTGCAAGATTCAGTTATATCCCTCGATAATAAAATGCTGGCAGGCTCTTAATTTTATGATCAGCACCACCAAGTAACAATGCTAGCAGGTGGTTCTGAAGCTCAGGAAAAGTTACAAAAAAGCTCACTTCAGCTCTTGGTCTTTAATTTCTGGAACATATGGTCTGCCCCCCGAACAATATCCTGTTACTTCATGGAAGCCAAAGGCTCTTTTGGAATCATAGTTTTCCTTTACTGAACCTCACATTTTCAGACGCACATACATCTCAGGTTTTAGGTGTGTAACTACCAAGACAGAGGACTGGAAAGCCAGAAACACTGAAGACTTCCAGCCACAAGGGCAGTTCCTGAAATGTGCAATATGGCCATCTGATAGTCTAACCCATGTTTCCCTAAGCCAGCTGTTTTCAGACCACATATTAGGCACAACTTTGGAAAATGACCTCTCTTCATAAAGTGGCAAGCCCATTGTTCACTTTCCCACAGGTCTGCCAGGACTGAAATAGAAAAGATATAAAACAAATGTCTACAACAGAGTTGACACACTACCTTATTAATCCTACCACAGGAAATCATTTCATCAATCTACATTCTGTGTAGTTTGCTATTGACCACTATCACTTGTAACAGTCTGTGCCGCTGAGAGAGGCGTTAGCATTCCCGGAAAGGATATAGAGGGTTGGATTAGTCACAAAAGGCTTAGAAGATATAATATTAAATGTGAATCATTATATTTTTAATAACGACTCATTGCTTCTTCTCATTTGCAATTCTTAAAAAGGGGTTGAAGGCACAGGTTCTGATTTTACATACTTCCCAGAATCTCACAAATACTAATAACTTTATCCTATTACTTAGCGGAACTCCAGATCATCATAAAAATAGAAAAATAGAATCTGATACACATCTTTCTTTTATTTAAATTTCCTAGGGAAACCATCAGTCATGGTCAGATGTTTGCTATATGATATTCCTGCTAAGCACTAACATCTGATGCAGTCTGATGTTAATGAACAATCTGAAAATATGAATTACAACAGAGTATACACCGTTACTACAATGAATCAAACTGATTGCAGAAAGCCCTGCTATTAGATCTCCGGTTTTATAGTTGAACTTCACACTGATAGTGTAGCAGGTATTAATGCCACTAATTCAAGAAGCTTCATTGTGTTTCCACCTGCATATTTCTACTCAGCTAAATAATCATCAAAGTGAAAAATATCTCTTTCTCATTTTCATGAGATTGAAAAAAAAATAAAGAAAAAAAAAAAGGTGTGTTTCTGAAGTTCTTTTACCTTCCTGGAAACTGTTATTGACACATTTTGGAGGCTAGTACAGCAGAACCTCACAAAATTTTGACACTTTGGTTTGTTAATCTTCATTCAGATGAGTAAAAATCAGTATATGTATTGCTTTCGTATCATCTTCTGCATGTGCATACTTTTCACATAAAAACTTGAGGGTTTTTCACCAAAAAAAAAAAAAAAAGGTAGTTTGACAAAAGGGGTCAGAAAAGAAACAATGATCTTCAGGTAAAACTTAAGCACAAGAAATATGGTCACAGCCAGGCTGCTGTAACAAGACCAGAAGGAAAAGATTAAGGGACTGAATAATTGCTCTGGATTAGGGATGCACAGAATATTGATGTTCCAAAGACACAGCTAAGTGGGCCTTTTCCTCTCTCGGGTTTTAGGAATCAAAACATTCAGAGAGTTTGCTGGAACCCTCTGATGTGAGAGAAGGTCCCCTGTAGGTGACAAACTTGGCCTCCAAATGGCACTCTGCCCTTAGGACTACAGGATGACTGATGGTGTTGAATTTTATCCCATCTTGGCTGTAATCCAGTGTTAACCCCCAATTTCAGTTCTGAATGACTTTTCACTCAGTACTGTACCCAAGAGAAATCTTGATCATGACACTGAAAGCATTGCTTACTCTATATTTTTCCAGTGCCTTCTTTTCACTTCACTTATAGGAGACGACATGGAGAAAAAATGCAGAAAAACACATTTCTGTTTCCTATCAGACAGCAGAAGTGATTCCACATGAGCAACGTATACTTTGAGTGCTGGAGATTTGGAGAAAAATAGTCCTCCCTTTTTTGTTTTCACTGTTTAGATAGGGGGAGAATTTATAGTACCACAATCACAATATATAAAATTAGATTTTGTCTTCTCAAAGGGAAAAGTACAATTTGAATGTTGATATCTACAATGTTTTAGAGGACGGTATAGCAGCATAAAAATTGTTTGAACAAATAAACAAAAAATTTGCCATAGATTAGGTAAACTAGTATGTCAAAGGGTCTGAAAAGACTAACATCCAGCTGACTGCACTATGGAGCCAATTTGTGTTCAACTGCCTGAACAGGTGTAACAAACCAGATACATCCAAAATTCTCCAGAATTGACCCACGTATGTTGACTAATTTGTGCAATGTTCATACAACGCATCTGCTTCTCCCAGAGCTGTTGGATTCACCACACATGTCCACTTAGTCATTTAGATTTTCCAGACAAAAATATGTGATTTTGTACAGAAGTGAATTAGTTAATTAGTACACCACAGGGAAGTAACTGTGCATTCACTTAAGATGCTGTGGATTTACATATGAAAACTGTAGAGGAAAATTTGAGGAATGGAGTTCCTGCCTCCTGCAGTCCTTAATTCCATAAGATTGACAAGATAAATCCCTCAAGATCTTTTTATTTCATTATCTTCATCTTCTTAATAAGAGCTGGCTAAGAAGGAAAGGAAATTTGTGTACTCCAAAATAAAGGAGATTCATTTCATTAGTGATTCAGAGAATCTACTAATGAGAGTAAATCTCTGATGCCAATGGAAAATACCACAGAACATACAGAAACACATATATTAAATTCATGCATGTGGTGTTACAAAGACTCTTCTCTGACAAACTTGCGTTTTCCCAATTAAGAACAAAATTTAATTTCATGCGCAAACTATGTGTGTGCCTCTTTTTCCTCTTCTGGCTTTGACATCATCCTGCAGCTCTAGTTATTACTGTGTAATTGTCTTGAAATGTAGTTATTGTTAGGAATCGTTGCAGATGTTCCCCATGTAATTCAAACTAAATGAATATAGAATTAAATTACCAGTGCAAAGCTTTAGCAGTGCAAGTTGTAGTAAAAGTGGTAAATTATTCTCTCTCTTTAGAGGAAACTATCCAAAAATGTAATGGGAAGTTAAGTAAGCAGTATTTCTTACTCGGGAATCTAGAAAGATTCAAAATGGGATGCCAGAGTTAGTGCTGAATAGCTCAATATATTGTCCTCATTCAAGAGAGGCAACAGTGAAGTACTGTTGCTCTGTGACTCTGATTAGGCAGAAGTCAATTAAAATGCACCAGCAGCTGCCTTAAAATTTGTTGGGACCTGGGATACTACCATAGACTGGGGGAGTTTGTGGACATTTTATATGATATTTCATGGCTTCTAGGACTTTCTGTTCTCTTTGGCCAAGCTTAAAATATGTTAAACACCTTGATGACTGTAAGTATTTCCCCAGTCCTCAGACAATAAGGAGGCAACAACTACCAAATACATCACTTTGAAGAGGTCTGGAACCCTGAGACCTGTAAATCAGAGCAGCCACACTGTCTGCAATAGAAAAAATGTGTATTAATAAACAAGTTATGTGCAATGACATGGTAAACATCAGCATTTCAAGCTACCTTTCAGAGCAGGTGTTCCCTTAGCACCAATCAAGAATAACACTTCCATTCAATAACTATTCAAAGGGTAACACAGAACTGAAAAGAGCGATTTGCAACCTCAGAAGTATGCATCCAAAACAGGGGGTTCAGTAGAGAAGGTGCATCTGCCAACAGCTTTCAGACAAATGTGTGTGGATAATAGTGCTCAGAGTGAATCATTAATGACAAAATCGAGTTTGGGGCATCTGAATGGAATGAGCAGCCCATGAATGTCTCTGCTTTGCCTCATGAGTGTCACAATTTCTCTTTACAAAACAGACAGAAGTGAATAGGGGCCAATCCACTCTTAATTTTCTGAAAATGGAGTGTAATTAATATTTTAGACAACTTTGGACCCTGGGCGGAGCCAAATAGCCTGTGAGGGGAAAGTTCAATGACTGCATCAGATGAAAAATGTGAAGTTACATGAATCTGATGAACTTTGGGTCATTTCACACAAGGTGGTGGGGTTTTTTCTCATTTGTTTGTTTCTCATGATTATTTTGTATTTATTTGGAACATTTTAAACCATGCTAGGACAGGTACTTTCAAATAGATTCTGATCTTGTGAACACAGCTAATACAATAAGTAAAATCTGGATTTTTTTCCAACATATTATTTATCCAGCATTCCAAAATTATTATATTATCCAATATGCCTTTTATTCCTGTAGAAGTCAGTGATAGTTGCAATAATTTTCCAGGCTTTCAGCTTTGAAAGGTAGAGGGTTTACTTCTTAATGGAACTGAATGTTACCGGGGTTTTGTTGTTTGTTTGTTTCTAATATTCATCGTTCATGACAAATTTAAAGTGAAAACTGGTTCTGCACTAGTCTCCAACTCTTTTTAGCCAAAAATGCCGAGAGTTTGATATCCAAACTTGGATTTATGCCCATAGCAGAAACCAACATTCTTCTGTTTCCAAATCAAGTTTAACAGACATTATAGGAGATACACTACAAGCATCTTCCTTGAGCTATCGACTTGCACTGGCTGATCACTTGCATAGAAGAGAAGCAAAGCAGCCACAGAGCTTAACTTGACTTATATCATTAATTCAAGTATTAATCCATTGGCCCAGTTAGGGACAGAAAGCATAGATTCAGAGCATGAGGCTGGATGAGCCACTTTGCCCCTGAAGCTTTTGCTCTCAAGCCTCATGAGATGCAGAGCAGTAACTTCCAAAGCTGCCCTACAGCGCATAATCTGTTTTTTGAGATCTCAGCCTTGTACTTCCTTGGCTTTTAAGTAATCCAGAGAAATGTCTTATGGAAATTCAACATGCCATTTCTCAAAACCTTAAGGTAGATATTAAAGCTAATAGCTGATTTTCTCTGAAATTAAATTATTTAAATAAATTACTAGGTTTATAAATAAAAATGTAATAAGTAAAAAATAGTTTAAGTAAATAGAAGATAACTTTCTTTTTGTTAAATTTGACTAATGCCATTTTAATTAATTTAGTTGTTACTGAAAAATATTTCTAAGTAGTATCTGTAGAAGACTAAATGTTATTGTAGGCCTCGATCCCATGAAACAATCAGAATTCACTAACATTCCTGCACAGCAAAGGTTGAGTCCGTAAACACAGAATGGACTCCCAACAATATGTGTGGCCACTCTCTTTCAACTTACAATATGCTGTTGAAACAAATCACCTTTTATCCTGTTCAGTTTAGTTTATTAACCTGTTTGAAAATCAGTTTTGGTATTCTTATTTTCCATCTCATAGCTTTTTTGTGTTTCCAGGTTGCAACAGTAGGCACAGTTTACTTATTTTCATAGATGCTATTGACCATAATGGTGTTAGTGTTTTCCTGAAAAAAGCTCTTGATTTATATTTATCTGCATGTTTGTTGTGTGTTGCCCTTTTTTTTTTCCTTTTTTTTTTTTAATAAACATTATCCTTTTTGCCCAAGATGAGTGGTTATTTTTAACATTTTTCCTTCTTCTCTACCACTTTGAAGCTGCATCCAAATCTTCTCACTTCTTTCCGTGAACCATTAAAATCATCATCTTGTATAGGAAATGGTATGAATAATCAGTGCAACCTTATTGCTGTCTTTGCCTTGATTACTCTAGCCTTCAAATATCTCTTCTCTGAGGTTTGTTTTTTTTTTTCAAAATGCTGCCAAAGTGATCTTTCCTGTGCATAAGTCTGATTTTATCTTTTAAACATACATTCTGATCTTTCAAACATTGGTCTCTTTCTAATCGCTCTTCCCCATAATATACCACTTTTCCTGATGACTCCCATCAATTAAAAACATTACTTTTGGGAAATCCTCAAGAAATTATTAGGAATGAGGGAAACTAGTGATAAGTATAACTTCAGCTCAAGAGTATCAAGTGCATAAAAATACATAGAGCACTTTGAGTACCCAGTGTTTACATTAAGGCATGCAATTGGGTATCTAGCTGAATCAGAGCCCAAATAAATGTAATTTTAACATATCTTTGTCTAATACGTCAGATTAGCATTTCTAAACTGCTAGAAGTACTGTTTGTGCTAAACAAATAACACTAAGCCAGATTGTTCTGAATTTTTACTGCAATGTTTTGCACTTAGAATATCATCTGTCAAAAGATTGCTCTCAAAGCACTTTACAGACATTAACTTATTAGGCCTAATGACACTTCTCTGGAAGTAGTGAAGTGTAATTAATTCCCTTTTGTGAAAAAGGAATTTAAGGCACGGAGAGATCAAATGATCTTTCCAAGGTCATGAAGGATGTCACAAAAATTGTGGGAAGAGAACCCAAATCAACCAATCCTCCAAGAGTGTGCTTTAGGCACAGGAACACAGCTATCAGCTGTGGGAGGAGGATGACTCTTCCTTTCCTTTCTTTGTTATTGCAAAAGTACAGGAAATTAATTGCTGCACAGACACGCTCTCATTAATTCTACACTAATGGCCTGCAAAGGGTGCCTGTAAGAGTTCATTAGGAAGGAAGTTATCTGCCTCCTCTGAGTTCTGTGTGTAAACAGCAGAGAAGAAGCTGTGTATTTCCAAGTTATTGCTCTGTTGAGAACAAAGGATTGTTCATGTTATCCATTTTTATTGATATTGTCATTTACTATTTATTTTACAGTTGTGTTTTTAATTTCATGTCTTTGTATTCGTCAGAGTTAAATCTTACAGTGAGTGAAAAAAGGCTACAAAATTTCAATTTATGTGTGAGAGGTTATCTCAATGACTTTCATAGATACACAAATTCATGTCTTTGCTTTGCTATAAACTTCAAGAATTTCTTCCTCTTGTTTGGTTTGTTGAAGTTTTTTTATTAACTTAAGCTTTAAAGTAAGACTTTTCCTTGCCTTCACTGAGCCCGCACTGGTTAACAGGAAGAAGAGACAGGTAGCTACCATCTACAGATACATCACTGGGGAAAAACGGAAAGCACATGAACTAAATGTTCTGGTTTAGAAGCCAGTCTCCCTCTTTGCTCTGCTTAAATCCCCAAAGGTCTCCTCCAACTGGAGTGCATTATAATTAAAGTAAGTATATATGGTCAGACTTTCACAGGTGATTAGTTATCCAACTGTGTGGGCAGGTCTTTGTGTGATCTTGATACGAGTGAGGGCACCTGAGTCCCACTGGATGGAGAATAAAGACAGGGAATGGGCAGCTCCATAGAGATATGCCCTTTGATTTCACACAAACTGTCTTCACATATCAATTTTTTAACTGTCCTCCTGGCTAGAGATTTTGATTGGCTGTTTTAACCCACTCAGTGAAAATGAATATATATTGAAGCAGAAAAAAAAGAGAGAGCTGCTGAGCAGGAACCTCTCTGCCCATCTCTGTAGCTGGTGTACTCAAAAGTTAAGAAAATGGGAACTTAATCTTTGAAGCTCTGATGAAGGGAAATGATTGACTTACGTTTCTGCATATTTTTTTAGTGTGTATCTGGTGTTAACTGGCTTTCTGAATGGAATTTTCTTGTAGTTTATGCTAAAAGGTAACGTGTGTTATCACTGGAAGCCATGGCTGGGCTTGCTGAGGAAGGAGCTACAAGGATCTCTGTGTTAAAAAAGACAAATAAAACAGCCTCTTTTCCATTCTCCTGTACATCCCAATAGGAATTTGCACCTCACATTGCACTGACAAATCACTGATCAAAATATATAATGATGAACAAAGAGTGCAAAACCCAGAATATGCCCAAAGTAAGATAAAGAATTAAATCAATACACTGAAGAAATATGAGCTTTTTTTTTTAATAGTCCCACAGTTTTTTGTTGTATTCACTATCATAGATTTAGCAGCTAAACTAGGCAACAAACTGTGTATGAAACAAAAGGCAGTTTATAAAATGTTCCCCATCTGGATAGAAGATTCTTCTTCTTTTTGTGTAAAATAAGAATTTATTTTATGAGTTTGTAAATTGCAGCTTTTAAACTCTTCAATGAGAAATCGACTATAACCTTACTGCAGTTCTTTTAAAGATGACAAAGAAATGTTTCAGTTTAAACGGATACCATTGGCTTTCCCCCACACTGACTTCTCTTCTGGCAATTATTTTCCACTGATGCTGTAACTATTAGCAGTGTGACAGTGCTTGGAAGGTGAGATCAAGGTACATTAAATTCGCTTCTGCTGCTGCTGTAAAGCTTAGCTGTCCTCAATTTGAACTTAGGTGAGTGAAAAAGGCTGTTTCAGAAAACTAGAGATACAATCTGCAGGATTCCAGATATCCAGCAAGGCTATTACAGCCTAATATTTTAGTTTCTAATTCCAAGGGCATCCAGCAACAGGCAGAGCTCAGAATGACTCCCAGCTGGCTGTGCTTCTAAAAGAAACCAGACGTTGTCTTAACTTGGTTCCAAGTTGTGTACTGATGGCCATGTGGCTTCTTAAAACAGACCATTTAAATAATTAGCTTTTAGCATGTACCTTAAAGATATGATGCTAACTCTTTTCTCTCTCCTTGCACCAGAGCCATAGAATCCTGATCCAAATAATGATGTATTTGCCTATTTTTTTCATGTAACCCAGGTGGCACAAAACATTGATTATTATATTGTCTAGTTGTCTTATGTTTTCAGTTCTCTCAAGATTTGAAAACATGATTCTTGGCACCAAGCTGTGTGGCATGGTTGACATGCTGGAGGGAAGGAATGCCATCCAGAGGGACCTGGACAGGATTGAGACGTGGGCTCGTGCAAACCACATGGAGTCCAACCAAGCCAAGTGCTATAGGATAAGGGCTAATGGTTTTAAACTGAAAGAGGGGAGATTGAGATACCAGAATGAAACTCTTTACTGTGAAAGTGGTGAGACACTGGAACAAGTTGCCCAGAGAAATTGTTGACGCTCCATCCCTGGAGGTGTTCAAGGCCAAGCTGGCTGGGGCTTTGAGCAACCTGGTTTAGTGGAAGGTGTCTCTGCCCATGGCAGGGGGGTTGGAACTAGGTGATCTTTAAGGTCCCTTTCAACACAAACCATTCTATGATTCTCAGATCCACTATGTCCCATGCCCATTTCAGTTTCACTGCTTGTCTCCCCTCTGATCCTGTCCTCCCAGACTCCCTACATGATCACATGACCAGATCTTTCCTAGTGGAGGCCAGCAGCCCTTCCCAATGGTCACTGTTGAGTTGTACCTTTCAGTGTGACAAACCATAGTGCTCCGCTGGCATGTATGCAGGATCTCCTTCACCAGTTCCACCTGGCTCAAAGCAGGAACCAGGAAAGTGGGGGAAAAGTGTTTTGCTGACCATTCAAAAGATCTAGGATGGACCGTAAGGACCTGAGGGAATAATTCCCTTCTGCAGTTCCCTGTAGTCAGGTCTCTGCTATACACAGACCCTTGCATACAAGAAAAAAACTTTTGCATACAAAATAGGAAACCACAGCCTCTGGTCATGTTCATCTGCCAGATTTCTGCCCCCTAAATGTTTCAGTGTAGGGCTAAAATCCCTCATTCTTGGAAAATCTTTTTTTTTTTTTTAATCATTAGTCCTGTATCAGTTCACCACGTATCCCAGACTGTCTTAACAGTTTGTGTAAAATCCGCAGAGACCAATGAGTTAAATATCAGCTCAGAAATGCACCACCTGAAAGCAGAGGCTTAAAACGGAGACAGTTTGTCAGCAGTCTCTTCACTTCCACTCACTAACAATACGATTGCACTGTAGTACTTGTAGCATAAACTTTTGTAATGACATTACTGGAATTGCTGTGGAGACATAATATATCCTAAGATATATTTATTATAATGCTAACATTTCTGATACCCATAAATTTGTCTGTCAAAGTTTCCATGATGAACCTATTTTTCTCCTAGCATGTGAGGGAAAACTAGTAATTTGCTGGTTTATGGTTTTGTTTCCATATCTCAGAAACAGATTAAAATTCAGTCTAATACTGTAGGATTTGAGTTAATGCTTGAGCCCTTAATTTACCTTTCCCATGGGTAAAATAGGAATATTTATCTATGATACATTCAATATTCATCTTTCAAAAATGCTGCTATAAAAATATACAATGATTTGGAAAGGAAAACACAAGAGTCTCCAAACTGTGTTTCAATTAGAGAATTATGCCAAAACACATAATATCATATCAGTAACAGAACTGCATGAAAAAAAAAAAAAAAGAAAAAAAGAATCAGATATCAGATTAACTGCAAAACCAGATAAGAAATTACTTCATTGGCCTATATTGCTGTGCCTGAGTTGGATGGCATTCAGAAATCATGCTTGCTAAATGACTGAATAACAAAAAACTTCTTTCTTGGTAAAGAACTATGTTTGAATCAGTCTCCTAGAAATACAGAGGCCATGCCAAAACAGTGATGAATGAATATTAAAGAAAAAGTTCAAACTGATACTTCTGTGTGTTGGTGGGTTACACCAACTTCAGCTTCCTCAGTTTCAGCCTGAATCCCTATGAACTCTGGTACCACCAGACTGCTCTTCACCTCTCGTTTCAGACAAGTACCTTAGGGTGAGCTGAACAGCCTCTGAGGGAATATAAAAATACAATTAAAATAAAATAAAATAAAATAAAATAAAAAAATAAAGAGGGAGCCTGACAAACTAGTTTGGAATAGGCTATACCCATGCTTAAAGTGGATAGAATAGAGTACTGATGGAAGCATTATCAATAACTTCCAGGGGGACCTGGCTATCACAGGTGATTAAATCAGCCAACTTACGGGAAAGGAGATTGGTCTAAACTTGAGGTATGTTTTACATTATGTGGCATAATTCCTCTGTTTCTCAAAGTGACAACTGCTGTCATGGGTGATTTTCAGCTTTCAAATTCTATCTGGCAACATCTTTTCCCAGATTTCAGCTAATTATACAGTGGATGTTTAAAGGTAGATTTTAATTCCATAATAGACCCAGCACAAGTCTTTTTTTTCTATGAAAGGTGCTGACTATGGACCTCATGCCACAGAGAGATGAGTGTAGAATAGACTATAGGTGTTGCAAAGCATCTTAATTTTACCCAAAGTAGCTAGCCAAATTCAATTCATCTACAATAAGACTTTTTTCAGAAGGGCTAATAAATTTAGAGGGAAGAACTTTATAAGGAAAACATGAACCCAGATAAAACCATGTGTTTAACATTACAGTTATATGTACTCCTTGGAAAGCATGCATTAAGCTACACAAACACACTCAAAACACAGTATACTCTTCTGGATGCATAGCTGGCCAAGCTGGACAAGACGTCCTCGAGTAGTCAAGTTTCATGAAGCAGATTAAACACTTCCACCTTTAACTTAGAACATGTAGCAAAGCCATTGGGATATACCACAATCTTATCTTTTATCCAACAGCTGTGTCTTGAGGCCATTTCTTAGCCTTTGACCTCTGTCCCCATCAAGTGCCTTATCCATAGTCCAATTGCATTCTCAGTTACCCCCTGCTTCTGTGTTCTCATTGTAATGCCTATACCAGCTTTACTGAGCTCTCAGAGTTGCATTCCGACAAGGACTGCTAGCTTATTTCCAACCTATGCCCATATTTCAATTTTCCTGTGCAGTTTTTCAGAGGTGGTACTCCACAGGAGAGCAGATGACACCAGGTTCCAGGCTCCAGTTCACACAACCAGGTCTCGCAAGCTCAGCCTGATGGCATGTCTAACCAGTCACAATCCTAACATCCTGCTAAGGTGGAGATTGTGAGAAGCACAGGCTACTATTACTGGACCTTTGGGCAGTAAGAGCACTTCTTAATCCTACAAAACCCTTCTCTCTACAACACAACCTGTGGCAAGAGAAGGGGAATGAAAAAGCATACAGCCAAGGAGACCTATTTGGCCATGACTCTGCTATTTTTTAGTCCTTGCTCTGCTTAGAAAGCTATATTATGTTCATACATGAAGGAAAGAAGGTCTTTATTTACATTATTGCCACATCAGATTGACGGATATGTATTTGCCCCTTTTCACGTCATCTGAAGATGGAGTCCCTTGCTGTCACAATCAGCCTTCACAGAGTCTGTGCTGGGCCCTGATGCTCTTTATGAATCATTCACCCTGCTATCCCAATAAGATTTTGCCTCAGACAAGCCTGTAGGGAGCCGGTACTGTTTTGGAAACCTCAAAGGTTCTGTAAAAGAGCTCAATACTCTAATTACAGTTATCCGAGCCAGTTCCTGAGCCAGGGCTTCACTTTCTCACACAATGAGGGGTGGAGACAGTTTTCAGAGTAGAAGTCAGGAACTTCTCCCTTTCACTATCAGGATCTGAGAGATGCTCAGAAGCCTCTATGACCCACCCTAATATTATAAATCAGTGGGCTGTCGTGATATATTCAGATGACTGGTGTCAGTAAGAGAAAAGAAATCTGTATCCTGCCTGTAAGCCAGGAAAATTATTCAGGAAATGAAGGCTGCATTTGTGAAGGTTAGGAAATGTTGTAGAGTCAAAATTTTCATTTCCAGAAAATCTTTAATTGACACCCACACATCAGGAATTGGCATATTCATCCAACCTAATCACACAATTTTTTATCTTTTCAGTGCAGATGCACCAAAATCAGTCTGGTTCCTCTTCAGCTCTGAGTCTATTACAGAGAACGTCCAATTCCCTTAGGCAGTTACTGGGAACCAAGGACACTTGCTCATGTTAAGACGCTCATTAAAAAAGAATACCCTAACAATAAATGCACATCATCAATTGGAAGCTTCCTGTAGGGAAACTTTGTTATAATGACACTGCATGTACCTAAACTTACAAAAAATGCATGTGTAAACAGGCATAGACAGAAGAATTCTTCAAGCAGACCTTCAGGTAGTCAATGTACTGCCTCCCAAGTTACACATTTATGACTTCTGGGCAATCCAAAATGCAGAAAATGTACTAATTTTTCTTTGTTATCTGGCAGAAATACATATCACAACATAAAAATATCATTTCAGTTCCTTCATTTGCATAATGTGTTTGTTTGGAAATAGTTCCTTGCACACATCTGTAATCTTTGTAGAGGAGGTTATGAAGTATAATTTGGAACACTAATTTTGATACTGCTATAAATTCTAGATTGATTTAAAATCTCCCACTGCATATGGAGAAGAAGAACCTTAAATTCAGAGACATTTTAAATCATAAAACCCTTACAAGTGTGCACAGGATTTCATCCAAGCAAAGTCCTTCCGCAAATTCCCGAGCAAAGTCCATGGAAAAGAAGACACGATATTTTCCATGCATTCCCTCTGACAAGAACTCTGCTGCAGTTCTAGACTCAGTAGCAAGGTATTTAATACTGATGTTCTATTCCCATCAGAACAAGTAGGACAAAATATACCCTGACACACATATTCCATGCAGTGGTCTCCCTTGTCTGGAGTTTGGGGAAAGCAATCCTATCACATTTACTGAAGTCAGTGGGAGTTTTGACGATAACATTACTGTCAAATATCTGATGTTTACTGCTACTAATTCATTTTGTGGCCTAACTTAGGTCATGAAGTCTGAAAACCTTTCAAGCCAAATGTGTGCAAAGGTGTTTGCATCCTTAGCAGACAGAGTTGTAAGCAGACACGCATGCCAACAAATCAAGTGTTTATGTAGAGAGATGATTCATCATATACCTTAAGGGCTAATATGTGGATTTGAGTTTTGTATTTAATCTTAAAACGTCTCCTGTGCAACTATTATCATTAATAGTCATCATTAACATCAGTAGGGGGGCTCTCCAGGTACACAGAACTACATTTGCTTCTGATAGAGCCAAGAGAAGCATTTAGTATAGTCAGTGTTTCTGCCATTTCTGAGCAGGGTTTTGCTTTGTTTTGTTTTGCTTTGATTCATATCTTCACCCCCTGCTGCATCCTGTAGTTTGTTTTTCTTTACTCTTTCTTTCATTTTAGTTTAATTAAGTGAATTCAAGTGAACAAACAAAGCCTCAGACATTTGTAAATTCCCAGCTACCACAATACTGAGCATTCAACATCCATGGAACTTGCTTTTTTTCATCTTTAATTTGCAGGCTGTATGTAACAGGAGCATGAGCAGGGTCTGCCCCACAGGATTATTAGATGAAAAATGTGATGCAATAACAGCGGAATAAATACAACAACAAAGCAATGAAAGAACAGCTAGAGAGAGCAAATTATTTGGAAATAGAGTTATATGCCATGAGTTAGGAACACTATACCGATCCCTTATGAATTGACAGAAGTGCTGGTAGAAAAAAAAAAAAGGTGTTTGTATACCTTTGACATCTGAATTTTCAATACATTGGGAAAATTATAAGGATAAATAAATGTAGCCGTGCATGCCTAATTAGTGATTAGTCAGTTTCAGTGTTTTTTTCAATAGTCATCATTGTTCTATCAAAATCCAAACCAGTCTTTTCCAATCAAATAACAGATTGGACATCCCTGGATATTATATTATCATTCTAATGTTGACTAAACAAAGGAAATTATTTTAATCTTCCATATATGGATCAGAAAACACAAAAAATATAATTCAGTCATTAAGTATACAAAGGACTCTTAGCATGGCAATGATTAGAGGTAACAAGAAGGAAGAATGCTGTTTAACAGACTAAGGGTCAACAAAGTCATGTACTTTTGCTGACAAGGAATATTTGAAGCAATATCTGCACAAGCAGACAGTCAGTATGATGCAAGCTTAACAATCACGAGTGTTATGTAGGTCTGTCCTCAGGAACTGACGGTAGTGACCCAGGACCTTGCATTCTCCTCTGCCCGCTGCTCAGGCTGTAGCTTTCACAAGGACTAGCTTCAGAGCCATGCACATTTTGAAATGTTCAATAACTAACGACAGAGACTTGAGAGTCTCCAAAATAGGTAAAAATGTGACTGACTTGAGAATAAAAAGGTTACATTAATCAAGGAATACTTACTAGCCCCAGGCAGCTCCTTTCTGATAAATTGGTTAGGAAAAGTAAGCTGAAAAAAGGGCCTGGTAAAACAAAGTAAGACTGATCTCATACATATTTCTATAACATTACTGATTTTAAATAAGGACAGGAATTTGTCTTGAAGAACTGAAATTTTAAACCTCAAGATTTTGACAGTGTGAAAGAGGAAAATAAAAGGTCATAAAAGGTGATCATTTGTAAAATTCAGGTATAACATTTGAGATGAAACAGCAGAGACTTTTTGAAACCAAGTATAACTGAAAGGTGAGAAACAGGTAAAAACAGACTGAGGCAGAGAATCTCCAGCAAAGTAGACAAGAGATGTCCATAAGAACACCAAAAATTTCAGTTCACATTGTACTTTCTAAAACTGTAACATCTCAAGGTGACCTGTGCAACAGCTTTAACTGTAGTGATGAGGAGACAATTTTGACTTTGGACTTAACTACAGCATTTACATAAATTATTATTCAATGACAAAGAAAAGAAGAGTTGTTGCAAAAGCATGTTATAAGAGTCTGGTTTGGGATTTTTTAACAGCTTTTTTAACAGCTCAAAATAGAGGTTATTATGTATCTTAAAGTACGTCTTTGAAGTAATATATACAATTGAAAGAAAAGTACTTAAAATTTATTGTCTATACTATTATTATGTTTGATAGGTTCTAGAGAAAATGCTAGGACAAAGGAGGAAAAACGAAGATTTTGCTCTTAAAAAGCACTCTGACCAACAAGTAATAGATGTGGATATGAACATCAATGAATCATCTTAACCTGCCATGTAAGTGTCATGTCATGTGAAGCTCAGTTTCAACTCAAATGCTTGAAAGGCCATTTCTGGTTCCTCAGCAAAAAGAAAGGAATTTTGGAACAATAAATCTTGCAAAAATCTGAAGGTCAAAAATGTATTTTCATGCCCGACATAACAAAATTTTTGTTTAGTATATGTTGTCTGACTTGCCCAACTCCTGTAAACAGCAACACAGTGGAACTGTGGAAGACCCAAGAGGAATTAAAAGCCATGTGTATTAGGAAGGAAAATTAAAACATCTAGAGTCTTGTAATTTTGATACCTTTACTGGTATTTCAGTAAACTCTTATTAAGCACTATGACCCAATTTACTGACATCTAAGGTCTGGTTCTGAGACCATTACTGGCTTTTCAAAATTTTATGCTGGTTTCAACACCCACTGAAAATCATAAGCAAACTTGTTTTTCACTTGGACTTTTTAACGAAGTCTTCTCACCCTCTGTTATGACAACTTGGAGCTGTTACATTACAAAAATAAAATATTTTAATCATATCTCCTCAGCATTCCTTCTGTCAGAATTCCTTCCGACAATCTCTTCCTCTCATTTATTAGCACTTATTATTTTAAGATCAGTCGGGTGTGCATCTTCTTGGTTTCTAAGACGATATACAGTTCATCCACTCATTAGGTCCCCGGAGTCATGCCTTTACTTAGAAGCTGAAACTACCAATGCAGAGATCTTATTGTGAGACTTTTGTTTCTTTCAAGATTGATTATGGTAATTTTTATTCCATAGATTTCCTAAAGCTTCCTGGCTCAGTTTATAGTCCCTGATGTTTTCACTCTTCTTGTCCCTAAAGCTGCAATGTGCTCCTACCTAGCAAGGGATTTCTGTTTTATGAAGATAATGAGATTATCTCTTGGTGATATGTGGGCACTTAAAAACCCTATTGTCTTTCCAATGTTTCCAAGCCAGTTTCCAATCTTTCACTGTTTTCCAGCTCTCGGTCTGGTTCCCTAACCTCAGATGCCATTCTGCTTTGAGGCACTACCTTCCTTTGTTTCACTGAAGTGTGGAAAATGTTTTCTTATAAGTCACCAGGTTCATAACACCACCCTATTAACACTTCAACCAGAATGTGCCCCCTGAATACATCACCCTTGATGATGATACTATAAAGGTCTAACAAACACTGCTCAGAGACTCCAGAGCCAGCCTGAAATGTGACCTGGTACCTTTAACTAGGTTTACATTAGAAAGGAGTCTAGTCTAACAGGAGTGGATTTTTTTGGCAAGACAGCTACATCAAGGACCCTTTTTGAGGGAACTGAGAGACCTGTCTTCAAAGCAATAGGAAGATACACTTGGAAATGGCTGGATTGTTTTCAGCTGGCAACCATTTTTATCACTGACAATCATTCATAGCAAACTCTAGTGCCTGGAAACTCTTCAAAACAGTGCTCTAAGGAAATCTTCCTTGTTGTCCCCGTTGTCAGGTGTGTTCTCCGAGAGACTTCCACCTCTGTAGATCTTGTCATGTTTTTCTTGGCTTTTTCTAGGTGGAAAAGTGTCAGCAGATGTTTCTTTTTTCTTTCAAAGGTGCCAAATAGGTCATTAAGCTGGTGTTGATTCTGGCACACGCGGTCAGGATTCTCTGTCCTTGTGGAAAAGAACACACAAGTGTTCCAGCTTCCCTCTGTGCAGAGGAGACAGTGCTTTAGACAGCTTTCTGTGAACCTGTTGCAGGTGACTCTATCAGAGTTGTTATTCTGTGACTTTAGTATTTACCAGCAAATAGTACAAATCCTGTACTTCCGTAAGGCTCTGGCTTGGCTTCATAAATCTCAAAGACCGGGAGGACACTTCCCAAGCATCTGGAAGCAGGAAGACCACCTCCCCCCATGGAGTCACTTATGTCAAAAGGAACTTGTGAACAGGAAATACTCTGTGAAGGTGAGATGCATGGATAGGCAAACATACTGGTTTACTCACTCATTTCCACCTAGTGTTCCAGCCCTGCCATGTTTATCATTCTCTTTCCTCTGTATCTAAATTGGTCTGAGGTTTCAGAGCAGAAGCATCTACTCCATTGCTTTCTAATAGGCAAATCAGATCATGTTTACTCTGGTATTTTCTGACACTGGGTAATTTCTGCTTTAGCTCAAGTGATTTCTGAATTATAGATGTAACCAATGTAATATCTGTGTAATTATGCCAGAAAATAATTTGGTCTGTTGTATTTAAATATTTATGTGAACATAGTCTTCATCCCCCTCCTTCAAATATTTCTTTCTCTCACTTAAATATGTAAGATCTGAGGCTGAAAACAGCCTGATTGTCATTGTACTGGAGTGCAGTATCAGTTACACTTAGGCCCCCACAGGGAGGAAATCAGGCTTTGTAGGGGGTTCCTTTTCCAAATTACATTTCTTGGAATACAGAAAATGGAAAAATACATGAAAATCCATTATTTCAAACATCTGACTGCATTATAAAGCCTCCACTAAAATCACAGGATGTGTCATAATTAAATGGCTCGAAAATAATTTCTTAAGAGCAGAAATGTTATGTTCAGTCGTGCATAGCAGCACATAGGAGCATTTCTCCTCAAAAAGCTTCTTTGCTTTATGTTATTATACTCCAAAGAAAATGGGATCGGCTATGAATCCAAAACAAATTTAAAACCTTTGAGCATCCAAAGGATTTTCTTATGGAGATGGAGGTAAATAATGCTTAAATTCCCAGATTCTGACCTATGAGAGTTGGGTTTTTTTCTGTACTGATGCTGAAGTCACATGTTAATAAAATGCTTGTCAGTCACCTCAGAAATGGAACAAAGAGGAGCTCTAGTCATAGAGTTTGTTGTTTCTCATACCCTCCTGAGCACAAATTTCCACTATGCAAAGAGCAAGACCATGACCTTCCTCGTGTACCCTCACCCAAAATGCCAGAGGTGGCTGCGGAGAAAGGAGTTCAGCAAGCATTCCTGACATGAATAGAGATTCAGCAATGTGAGTTAGGAGCCAGACATAGATGTTTTGCAGATAGTGCATAAGACTCTGAACGTCTGACACTTAAATAAGTGGTGGTCCCACAGTCATAATCACACAGTGCTCCCTCAGGGGAAAAAACACTGGATTTCTGTGAATCCCTGTGACAATCGATATTTCTTCAGATAATCACCTAAAACCAGAGGTGAAGGAACCAGGAGGAACCAGGTGAAATGTCATCTGGCACAATATCTTCTTGAAGTTACATTTTACAGTGTTCATGGATGGAGATTAACTAAATGTTTGGGCAGAGCAACACACCGTTTATTTAAAAGAAGACACAACACATATTGCAATCATATCACATCACAATGGTGCAACACACTTAGACATTGAAGTTTCTCTCTGTTCCAAACCAATTTTAAACATAGCAAGAGTCTATTTGTCTGTCATCCTTAGAGATATGTTAAAAATCTGTAAAAGTCCAATAAACAGCTTCTCGTTTCATCAACACCGTTCAACTGAAAACCTTCCTATCTTTCAGTTCTGTGAAAAAAAGCATCAGCTTTTGAAATGTACATACTAAAAGAAATTCAGGGACAAGATGGTTGTGAATACAGAAAACTATTTGTACACAATCAAGTTAGGTAATGGTGCAAAAAATTGCTCCATAAATCAATCAGCCCTCTATACTTGTTTCATTAAGGGATAATATAACTCTGATATCATTTCACTAAAGTTGGCTAAGCTTCTCATATTTGATTTCCATCCAATTTTTTTTAGCAGAACTCAGCATTTTAGAAACAAAGGAAAGAAAAAAAATTCAGTGCAGATGTACATTTTCATGATGTTTAATGCAGAACAGCGAGGTTGCAGTACATTAGTCATCATGGCAAGCAGCCTATATGGAATATTAACTAAACTTTGAAGAAAAGCTGTATTTGTTCTAAACGCCTATACCGGTGTTTGCAAAATATTTGAATTTTCCAAAGTGAGTGTGAGAGTTATCATTAAGTCAGGGCATTACTGGCTAACTTCTCCCCAAAGGCAAACTTGTGCAGGTTTAACTGACAGTAATACATAGCCATACAATCATACTTTAATTTTTGCCTCATATTGCCATCTTGATTTGTATGAGTTTATTCTGAAAAGCTGTGTAGAGAGCGAGAAAGACAGCCGTTGATACATCCTGGTTCATGGTAACACCTCATTCCTGAATCACCTCCTGCACATTCTCCTCTTGATCCTGTTAACGACCCACAAGTCATAGAAGGTGCTAAGCTCCCTCTGTTACCATTTAGTTCAGTGGGCTGAAAGGAGATTTGGACCAAATGTGTGATCGTAATGTCACGTTCAAGATTGCTTAGCTTTTGAGTGAGGTGAGATCGTGTGACTCCTCAGAATCAGCTTGTATCAAGTTTAAAAAGTTGCATATAACATTTCACACATACAATCATTAGTCACCTGATACATTAAAAATAAGCACACCCTAAAAACTATCAGATTACCCCCAATCCTCCACTTTGATGAGGTAAAGTAAAATCCATCAGGCTATTACCCGGGAGGTTCTTTTCTAAAGGGTAAGTCACAGTATTTGTTCAGAAGTATTCAAAAATTATACTGATAATAGATATTTTCCATTTCAACCATGGATACACGAAAAATCATGCAAATAAGCAATTGACATGATTATGCTTTTAGTGCTGCACAAGCTAACAGTTCTAAGTAATTTTTGGCACTGATGCAATGCTATTTTGCAAGTTAAAGTAATAACTCAGGTAAATGCATGTTTTTAAACACTGTTTCCTTGGTGTAATCATATTTTCGCTCCCTATAACTGGTCTTCTGTGTCTGAATGCTTAATCCATTTCTGCAACATAGTTTTGTGTATTTCTGTTGTGTTCATTCTCCAACATTTATTCAATTCCATTCTGACTTACTTTCTCCCCCATGTTGTGATACATTTCTTCTTCTCTCTACATTGTGACAGGCCTTTTCTTCATTGATCTACTCATCCAGACATAGCTTCTTCTCTACCTTGAATTGTTCTTATTTCAACTCACTGATAATTAGGTTCCACTTAGTTCTGAGGAAGGTAAATCTCACTCAGAAAGTTTTCCAAGTAACACAAAGATCACACAAGAATTAGCAAACTTTGTCCAGAGACTCCTGAAGTGCCAAGCAGTGCATTCCTTCCCATGCTGTCCACCACACAATACAGAAAAGTCTGGTTATCTCAACTCATCCAAGGCCCAGCTCCTGCAGACAAGGACCAATGCTATTTGTGTTTCATGTGTTCATTCATGTACCAAATGCTCACATCCAGATTCCTGTCTGTGTCCATAGTGCCTGGTTTACATGGCACTTTCAGACTTGCAATCTGTCCCATAAATCCTTACAGCTCTTTGAAGTACATGGCCCTGATCCTCAGACTTCAAAGCGTATTCCAAACTGGATAAACACATACTGCCTAAATCAATCTCCCTGTGCTCTGCAGTTTTACTGTAATAGAATATGTTTGATTTTTTTTTTTTCCTTTTTCTTTTTTTCCCCTCCTTAGGAGAAGGCTTAGAAGCAGGTGTTTTACTGACAGGAAGAGTGAAAAGACATTCCGGTTTTTCATCCCCTCTACACCAAGTCAATCATCATCAGCGTTCAGCTAGCAGAATCATAACTGCTAATGCAGCTACCAGAACTGGAATGAAATATGTCTTAGGTTAGCTAGACAGCAGAAGGTTGGTGTGCAGATGGAGACATGGCTTAAAGGGAAATATGTCAAAAAAAAAGTGTGAAGCAGTGGTTATTGTAAATTGGAACAGTTGACGACAGAACATAGACAATGAAAGTAACAAAGGACAAAAAGAGTAAAGCTACAAATCTGCCGAGTTACAGCAGAATCACTTTTTCATCAGACCTTATTCAAGTAGAAATCTTGTATATTTTTGAATGGGAGGTGCACTGTGCCTTTCTTATGCTAGGAAAAGTGGTAAATCTATAATCTAATCAGCCATTTCGATAGATAAGGTGCTGTACTGTGTTTAGGCAAAAGCAGCTGGAGCACAGATTAGATTGGTTCAAACCAGAATAGGGACAGCCTGTGATTATTCCAGTCCTCTGAGCCCAGACTTTTACTTTCCATGGGCAGCTGCAGGATAACTAGACAGTCACTCTCTGCCATTAATAGACACATAAGGGAATTTTTATTTTTTTTTCCATTTCCAAAATCAGATTGATCTTTGACTGACAAGTATCCAAGCCCCTCTGTATCATCCCAGCTCTGTCAGAAAGGGAGAGCGATGAAGTTGATTGATGAAAAAAGGTACTTGGCATATATGCAACCCAGACAAATAATTAAATACTCTAATATCCAGCCAGGCAATTTTAGTCCAGGCTGAAGATATCAGCACCCAGAGAGAATTGACAGCATGGATGACTGCTTGATAAGGAAAGAACAAATTGTGTGATTCTACCATTTGAATATCTTTCCAGGGCAAGTTTGAATCAAGAAGGCAATGGATTGATCTTGTAGACTAACAACTGATATATAGGTCTGAAATATTCCATGAAGAGAAGAAATAGTTGAAAGTCTTTTGCACAAAGAGAAGGCTTGACAACCTACTACAGTCAAAGCAGACTGACTTTGCAGAAACAGTTTCAGATTGGGATAGAAAAAAAGTAAGTTAAAGAGTCCTAATTTCCTTTTATGGCTCAACAGCCGGAGTTCCTATAGATAAAATAGATAAGGACTGTAATGGTTACAGAAAGAGGTGCTGGTTTTGTAAATGGAGTCAGCGTGGAGAACTTTTCTTACTATACATTTCTTTAAAAAGTGAACAGAAAGGACAAAGAACAGCATAAATATGTTTTACAAACGCTAGAAATGTATGAAACAAGATTGTTCTATTAGAAACATATGTTGAGGGGAAGCTATGATTATGTTGGAATGACAAAGACTTGGTTAAATCAAGCTATCAACCGGGAGATGAAATTACCAAAGTATAAAGTTTGCAGATGGGTGAGGTAAAACAAGAGTAATGAGGGAGGGAGCAATTTGTGTATAGGGAGAATACTGAATAAACAGAAATAAATGACATTAGGATTTTGGCTGATGCAACAGGGAGTATTTGAAGTAAATTGAAGAGTGAGATATGGAAAAAGTTAGTCCTTGGACCTTGCCAGAGACCTTCAGAAGAGAATGAGAAAACATATCAGGAAATGTTTTTACAGATGAAGGAAGTCTGTATCAAACTTGGTGTAATGATCATGTTAGGAGTTCAATTGCCTAGATGTTTCCTAGGAAAATATTAGTGAGAAAAAGTAGGAAGGAAGCATGACTGTGAAAGTAATACAGGATTGCTTCCTGTACAGAAAAGGAGTAATGTGGGTATAATGACTAGAAATAAAGCAGATATGATGACTACAGTCAAACCTGGGGAGAATAGTACAGTATTAGTGCAATACCCAGGCTGAAATGTCAATGATACTGTAATAAGGTAAGTAGCAATTGTATTTTAGTAAAATCAAACTGTGAATGAGTATTGTATATGTTAAAAATAGCCTGAAAGAATTCAGCTTTACCAAATTCAGAAACATGTCTGAGATATATTTAAGAAGAATATATTAAAAATATGAGTAATATATCAGGGATGAAGACAGAACAAATTCTGTAGTTCTGTCAGGGGGATACAGGGCAGTATCTATTTCCATTCACAGAACAAAGATAGAAGTATTATTTGTGTCCAGTAATGCAACTTCCCAACAGTTTAAAACACCTATGAGCTTGTGTTCTTTAGTTGTGTTAACCCTGCTAAAAGAAAAACAGGGTAAAGGACTGTAGTCAAAGAAAAGAGATTGGATGTGAAGAAGGAAATGAATCATAGAGCATCAGGTCGGAAGGGACCTCAAGGGTCAGCTGGTCTGCCCTTTCTTGAAAAAGGCATAGGCCAGACAAGATGTCCCAGCACCCTGTCCAACTAAATCTTAAAAGTGTCTGATGTCAGGGAATCCACCACTTCCCTGGGGAGATTTTCCCAATGGCTGATGGTTCCCATAGTGAAAAATTGTCCTCTTGTGTCCAACTGCAATCTCCCCAGGAATAATTTGTCCCCGTTACCTGCCATCTTTTCCATGTGACTCCTTGTAAAAAGGGATTCTCCATGTGTATTGTAGTCACCCTTTCAACGCTGGAATATTGTGATAAAGTGTCCCATAAGCTTTCTTGAGGCTGAATAGACTCAGTTCTCTCAGCCTTTCTTCACAGGTCAGGCTTCCCAGTCCTTTGATCATCTCGGTGGCCCTTCCCTGGACCCTATTCACATCTTTTGTGATAGCAGGGACCAAAACTGAACACAGTATTCCAGGTGTGGCCTGAAAAGCACTAAGTAGAGTGAGGTAACTACTTCTTTGTCTCTGCTGGCGATGCCTTCATTGATGCAACCTAGTGTCCTGTTGGCTTTTTCTGCCACTGCAACACACTCTTCACTCATATTGAGCTTGTATGATGATATGGCTAAAAGTATTCTCCCACATTTCCCTGCTTCTGGGGGGTTAGGTTCACAAACAGGCTTGGGTTCCAGGAACAAAGCCTAACAGTGGTCTTCCACTGCACATTACGGGTCAGCACTCATGCTAGAAGCTGGGAACCTGAGTTTAAGACTGTATTTTGTCTAATAGAGGGGTAGTCACTTCTCCAAGGAAACTACTTTCTCATGAACAACCAGGCAGCCTGGAGTAGAATGCTCTTATCTTTTAATTCTGTAGAAGATCTAATTGTATGAAAGATACATTATTTTCTGTTTGTTGAGTGTTGGTTATTATATGGATGGTAGGTGACTGTCTGAGGAGCACCACAACACTAGAAATTCTACTGGAACTACCTTTGTTTTTAAATCATCTGTTATATATTAATTTAATACTTAAAAATTCTTCACTCGCATTATCCCAGATTACTTCTTTTCTCTCAGAATTACCACAAAATAATAAAATGGACAGAAATTATTTCCACCCTCTCGGTTGTCATCGCCTTTATGTGAGGAAACTACTTTTTTCCCATTTTTCAGAGCCACTTGTGCTGATTAGTTCAGACAAAATTGCTTTGCATTCCTGTCTAGACACAGGACTAGATTCTGTCTGAGCAACCATTCCTAAGGCCACAAGGGATCCAGAGGAGACCTTCTGGAGTAATCTAATAGAGAAATGGACAGGTATTTTGATGACTTCTCGTGTGCAAAGAGTACACTTCTCCCTTAGAAATACAAACAGGACTCCTTGGAGGAAAATTCTCCTAAAAATTTCATCTACTATATGAAAAGTAGCAACTTGATTATCAGATATTTTAAGTACACAAGAATATTCACACATGCAAGGAACGAAAGTCAAGTTGAACCTTTATTAACTAGTGGTCTTAGCTATAACTCTAGGAACCAAGATGACATATCTCAAAATTCCTCATCATTTTAATTTACTCCTATTAGCTTTCTTGTGTTAGCTTTTTTTCCAATTTTGTGCAATTGGCCTCTTGGCAATGGACTATTTGCAATATTTTACAAATGATCATTAACCAAAAAAAAAAAGTGTATGCTACTTGTATTGATCTATTAAGTCAGTTTCCATCCAGTTTCATCCCCACTTCTACTTTGGATCAGTAAATTTTGCATGTCCATTAACTCCCTTCTCAGCACATTTCAGTCAGCCTGTTATAATTTTTGGCTTCCTATGCAGCTTCTAAAGATCTCATCAGGCTGAGTACTAAATACTGCACAAATTCTACACAGATGATACTAAATACTGCAAAGATAGGAGTATTCCATTTATTCCTTCTAAGAAAAAATATCTTAGGGAAAAACAGAAAGGAGAAGAGATATGTGGATAAGCAGCATGGGTCACAGTAAGACCACCCAGATTGCTGTATTAATATGGGGTGAAGTGTGAGTATGTGCTCTGTCTTGCACCTCCCTTTACACCGCAAAAGGCTCAGAATTGTCTTCCTCAAACAAATTAAGAAATAAGAGTATCAGTAGTTTTCTTATATGGGGATGATTGGAACTAACGTTGAGGTTTGAAAGCTCTAAGGAATAAAGCATACTTTTTTAGCATTTTGTATATTCCTTGACATTCATAAATCAGGGTGAGAAAGCTGGTCTCACAGCTGTTTTCCTCTGGGTTTCTGATCCTCCTGCACATTTCTCCATTCTTCGTAGCAGCCTCACGCTCATATACAACAGACTGGTAGTAGCAAGCATTGGTCCCTGCTGTACAGTTATCAAGACAGGAAAGATCTGAGAAACATTTTATATAGATACTGCTGAGCTTTGTAGTGACTGTAAAAGAGTCTGGATAGAAAAATGTAAAACCATACATGTGCACAGAAGTGATTAGTCCCTATTTCAAGCACCGCTTAGCACTGAGCTGAAGAAAAAAAAATCCACAATTTTCAGGTTTGTTTTTGAGGATCTGAATAATACATTACGTCTACTCATTTTATCACCTGTAAGGCAGAGTTATCATTCACTTGCTTACCTCCAGTAATGAGGAATGAAAATAGCAAAAAGGTTGGAAAATAATCTCTATAAAACACATTTTGTCAGAGGTAGTTGACTGGTCTTGTGCCTGAAAGCCATCAAATCTCAAAATACAGTCTTTTTTAAAATTTTATTCCTTACCCCAAAAAAACTATAAAATAGTGACACAAGCACTCCCTAAGCTCTGACACCAGTGCATTTGGCAGTCTGTCACACCACTGTAGTCTGACTGAGTAGACCTGTTCTCCCAAGTGGACCTTACTGAAGTTAACAGGACTCCAAACATCTGCAAAAAAGTACATGAGGACATCAGAACCTTAGTTATTCCCAACCACTGCAGTATATTTATATTCTGAAGTCAAACTGAGAACTTCATTTTCTGCTTACATTTAAGTGTGGAAATTAATCATTTGGGATTGTAATTATACATATGATGCTTGGGGAAATTATAATAACATTCAAAGTGCCATATCTTTAGCCTGTATTTTGTTTTAGACATGTTAGATAATGCTTAATGAAGCATTTTACATCCTATTAAAGCTTTATAGGACACACTACCTCCTATTAAAAAATGCTTAGAATCAGTACCTAAGCGTAGCTTAAAATCACATATACATATAAAATATAAACATATCGTATAATTTTCCTACATTCTAGAGTTAATGCAACTTTTTAGAGAAGGAGAGAGCTCTATATATTTGGTGCAGTATTCGTAGTAATAACTGCTGGTGATAAATTTATGCTAGATGGAGACCAGGACCAGGTAGCATTTGTGCACTGTTACATTACAGTTACCAGAATTTTTATGTATGACTGGTATAAATATACTTAAATGCAATATTTTTTAATATAATGCACCTGGATGCAACTTCCATTAGTAAATTATAATGTGCTATATTTTTTTCTAATTTATTAAAAGAAAAACATTATTCAAGATGATGTATACACACACAGGCAGAAACATTCTAGAATTCTTTACATTTAAGCACAGTAGTACCTGGTCAAGAAATTTGTCTTCTATGAACAATAACAACATTCTTTCAAACAAGTGCATACTGATCAGTGAAGAATGATACAGGTACCAAATCTGGACCCAACCACTTAAAGCACATAATTAAATCTCACAGACCTTACTAGAGAAACATAACCCACCCCAGGTAAAGGCAAATATGGAAATAAAAAGAACGAAGGGAGGGAGAGAAATTTATAGAGAGGAAGAGAAAATTACACCTGATTCCATGATGTTACAAAAGCAGTATTTTGGCTGTGCCATATCTTTCATTTCTGTTTTAAAATTTACTGTGAGATAAAGTCATCTGACCCAAATGTTTCATTCCTAATGTATCTTCAGCAACTGTGATTTGATCAAATTTGAACTAACAATGATGGAAGATGTCAGAGCCCCCCATCCTCAAAACTAGAGAAACCCACTAGAGAATTCCAAGTCCTTGCTCCAAGCGGGAACAGTTGCAACCTGGAAAGAGTTTTTCTACCTCAATTCTTGCAAACTGATGAACCGAAACATTCCAAACATTTCAATTTAAGGCAGATCACTAATCTAGCAAGTTTCAGCCTAAATTATTAAAATTATAAGTAACTAAACCAAGGTTTTTATGTTGTGGTGATAACCTTGTATGTTGTGACACTATGTGTCTGTTCTGCTGGAAGAATGAAATATCAAGGTTTATTACTATCTTTGCCACAACTGTGCTAATAAATGCAGAAATCCCCACCTAATCAACATAAAACTCTCTTGATAAAATTCTCCAGCCATACTGATGGAACCTCCTGCTTGTGTTAAAAATGAATATACTTACTATCAAATGGTTCCAATGAGATCAAGTAGTTTCACGTCTATTTTATGCATCACTTAAAGCAAAGTCTGTCATTTCTTGTGATAAAGCAGCCAGTGCTGCTTAACAAGCTCATTTTTAACCAAATCAAATGATATTATTTAACTTTTAATTTGTCCCCAGTCAAGTAGAACATTTCCCAAACTTGCCTCTTAAGGTAGCTTTCCATTTTCATTTTTGACTTCGGGGCTTAAAGCACAATTCAACCAGATAGAAAGAGCTGGCACAAGGCCATGGATCATGTAAGCTCTATACTGAAGAGATAAACTATGATATTCTCTTCCTCATTTTCTTCATAGAAGGGAATTCCAGCTTCATCAAGGACTTGACCGAGAGTAGTACATAAAAGTCATCAAAACTGAACCTGTCCATACAAAATAATATTTTTTATGGAATTAAATCTGAAAAGCCAGAGCTCAAAAGGGAGATTACTTTGTAAGTGAAATGTCTCCATAACACTGCAATAAATAGAATGCATAGGTTTCTTAGACATACTATGTTTTACAAATATAGGAATGAGCATCTCCTGTAACATGAAGGTGACTGCAATTGTAGGCACCTCCCTAATACTACAGTTAAACCTTTGATTCATCCAGTCTCATATCATCTCTCTCCAGTAAGGCCTGTACCTACAGCAGCAGAGGAAGGCAAAAACTTCCCGGGTGTTTAATGATGATCCTAATAAGGCTTAATCTGTAACAGCTGGCAGCAGAATAGAAGAGTTTCAAATAAGAAAACCTCCAGCAACAGGTCTCTTAATAAAGACAAGGGGAGCATGTTTTCATGTTTAATTTCTGTCAAAATGTTTTTCTACCTCAAAACATTTGTATGCACCTTTGACCATTCAGTCTGCAGAAGTCATTTCATCGTATCTACCCCTTGTACCTCTGCATTCCTGCCCTTCTTCGGTGTCTTCATCTGCAGTGACATGGCCATCAAATTGAAGCAAAAATGCAATGAAGCACTTAGATGTAAAGTTCAGGAATCAAAGCTTCAGGCTGATGGAAGTGATTCAACTGGCTGCCTCTCATTAAATTATTAGAGAAAGAGAGTTGTTATGCTTCCTTAAATAAACTGTTCTTTCAGCAGTAGAACAAAAAAAAAACAAAAAAAAAAGGAAAAAATGCTTCAGTCTTCAGCATTTTCTTTCCAAAAAAGAAAACAGAGCAACTTATGTCAATGCACAGTCAATCATCATAATAATAGTACCTGTCAGCTTGAGCAGATCAGAACTGAAGGATAAAAATATATTTTGCTTTGATAAATGATTTTTTTAAAGGATAGGGTTTTTTCATTTTTATGTACAGAGAACAGGAAGAGAAGGGAATGGAAAAAAAGACCTCAGTAAGCAAGATGGAGCTTGTGGTTAGAAAGAAAGAAGAGGAGGAAGGAGGTATTTAGTTTCCCAGTTCTGATGAAGCTCTTGTATATGCAAAAATGTTAAAACAGATGAAACTTCATGATCTTGCTTGAAGCTAGGCACAGACAACTGCAACCCTCATAATCTGCACACTGTCTGGTCAATAGGCCACTTTTAGGTCTACTTACATTATCTAAAGTACTTTCCTATTTAGTCCAAAAATTTTCTCAGGCTCTTATACACAAGTTACACTGGGAAAATAAGTGCCTCTCTTTTATTTAAAGCTATGTAAGTAAAACCAAAGAGCCACCAGCGTTCAGTCCCTTTCCCATGACAAGGCATACATCTAAATCCATCTATAGGAGAATTAAAGATACTATCCACTTTCATGTGACCATCCTACCAGAAAAGAGGAGTCCTGTGCTGTGCTCTGCATGAACTGCATCTCAAGCATCTCATACAACCACTGTAATTTGCAAGGGGAAGAAAACGTGCTTCGGTCCTCCAGCTGAAGCTGAGCCATGGTGTCAGCAATGTCAGGGACATGAAGGCTCCATAGAGAGCTGCAAGGGGAAGCTGCACTCCAGCCTAATAATTAACTAGGATTGTCCTGGAAAACAGGCACTCTGAGTGGGTCCCTGGGTGTTAGTGAGGCTTAGGTGTTTATGACTAAATTTGGGTAGGTTTAGGCAGGTCGAATCCCACCCATAAATTAATCAAACTGAATCCCACCCCAGAGGCTGTAAATTCTCATTCAAGTCTTGAAGAGCTTCCTAGCTCTTCAAGAAACACAGCAACTCCTTGGTGACCAAGACACTTCCAGGGAATTTTGCATAACCCTGCTGTTATGAGTTATGAGTTTCACAGTCTGAAAATACTTGTCACCTGCATCGCATGAGACAAGACAGTACCCACATATTTTGAATCATAAATGGATGAATCCTCTATCCTTTTTTTTCCCAAACACTCATAATTCCTGCTAATCTCTCTCTTCCCATCTGTCCCATGCCCTCCCTCTTGTCTTTTATCCATAACTGTGTTTTTCCTTCTGCTCCTTCCCTCTCCATCTTGCTCTGTAGACGTATCAAGAAGATGGGGTATGATTAAGGACTGCAGCTACTGTCTGGCCCTGGGTATCACATAGTAGCCACTTTCTCACTTGCCTGCTGAGATGCAATCTACCTACAATAATGCAACATCCTAAACTTCATGTTTAGACCTCAAATTCCCTCTTTAAAAAAAAAAAAAAAAATCAAAAAAAAAATGCCATCATACTGGACCTTTTAAAATGTCAAATGGAAGATGCTACAAATGCAATACATCACATTACACTTGTAACCTTAAACATACAGGTTTGGGGGAAAAAGAAAAGAAAGCAAAATATATTAAAGACCCATGGCATTACAAGGATACACATTATGTTCACAAAAATGAAATAGGCTCTAGTCTCTGATTTAGGAATGTGTTTTGCTACACCCACTCATCACGCTAGTGATACTGATTCCATGTAATTGGTTCAAACCAAACTTTTTCCACCAACTACTTTGAGTGAAAGAGATAGAAGCTGATCCAGAACTAAACCTGAGGTTGCTTCCTTCCTTCTTCTGTGCTAAGTACGCCATGGATCATTATTTTACCTGAATTAAGCCTCATCTCCATAAATGACTCCAATTTAATAAAACAAAATAGTAACAAAAAGTGTTGTTTTGTTGGGATTTTTTACTTCTTTATTCTAGGTTAAACAAAATCCTCACAGATCACGACAGTTCTAGCTGTGGCTGAATTAAATGAGGCACAGCCAATCCCTAACACAAATATCTATACTTAACAAAGCTGTAGAATAACACATAATTCCTGGTAACTTTTTGTCTACTAATAATATCTCTTATGCAATCATCAGAGTAAGTCAAACTAATGAACTGCTTAAAAATAAAGTGAAGTATCACTGAAAGTTTTGGTTCAGTGCAGTAGAATTAGTGATGAGCATGACTTTTATGATTTGGACTGTGACGTTCCTTTCACAAGTTAGGGGGCATTTTGTGCCAGGGTTTTGATTCAGATCCTAGTCTTAATTAAATGATTTCATTATTAAACCCTATTACTAAATGAGTTTGCATTATCATCATGCTCATCTGTACTGTAATATCTGATAATATGAACAAATCGCTGTACTCTCTGGGAGACATCTGGCAGTTTTGATCAGAAACACTTACAATACTGCAAGGGGAAAAACATCTTTTCAAAATTGGCAGAAGATTAGCCATTGCTTGCCTGAGTCATATATTTAAACCATTTATATTTCATTTATGAACTGCAAGAGGTGAACTGTGTCATCCCTTTCTTGGTGGTCTACAGAGAATGCTGGATAAAGTCTAGTGGAAACCTTTCCATCTGAATCCAAATTTGATGAACAGACAATGAATTTCTGAAATTTAATAGTAGGAAGTAGCTGTGAGAAGCTCTGTGAGGGCTGAAACACTCTATTTTAAGATTTTCAGAAAAGTACTTTTTTCTTTTTTTTCTCTCTTTTTCTGACCACAATTCTTAGCATAGGTATATTACCCCAAAACTGTGAAAACAGGCTTCAGGAAAGTGGTGTTTCAGTGTGGAAATCATTCTTATAGATAAAATGAATTACAGACCTCAGATCTTTCAAAACAAAGGGAGTTTGAGTGTGCTCTGAAAATAAAAAATATCCTGAGGAGAAAATCATGAATTGAATCAATAAACTAATTTTTCCCCACAGGCTGGGAACAAAACAAAAAAAGCAAAACAAAGAAACAAATTAAAAAAATTAAGGCACGTTCAAGTGTTGGTCCTGTTATTTTGTAATATTTCTTTGAAGTCAGGACCCTACAAAGCTTCTTTTCCTCTAGAAGTACAGGAATTCTCTTTGTCTCTCCTCTCCTCTCCTCTCCTCTCCTCTNCCTCAGAGCCTTTTTGCCCTCCTCTCCTCTCCTCTCCCCTCCTCTCCTCTCCTCTCTCTTGCCCTTGCCCTCATCTTGCCTTCATCTTTGCATATCTCGAGGGCTAATTCAGAGACAGAAGTATCTAATTTCACAGGGAAATCTTTAGATGGTCACATAAGAGCTTCCAGTCAAGCTATCCTTCTTTCTGACCTCTAATAGTTCTATTTAATTTTTCCTTCTCATTATTCATTTTCACACCTTCCACCTGCATTTCTCATTGCTTACCTTTTGAGCACCACACAAACTGTTGCCCTTTAAATATGAACATACAGCCTAACCAAAAAAGAACTTGAGAACTTGAAAAGACTTCACCGTGAAATAACAGTGATTGTAAATTATCCATCTACAAAAATTGCTTTCATCATCACATTTTCAGAATGTTGATTACCTATTTAATATTTTCTTTAAACATATTTCAAATTTAATATTTAATATTTAAAATTTGAAATTTAAAATTTACATTAACAGTTTTTTGTCAAAAAAAATGCAGTTTACTGCTACATCTATCTTACCGTGCAATGATCCTGATCTAAGGAAGACTTTCCCCCTCCTTAGCCAGAAACGTTGAGGAGATGGAGGTGGGTATGATCCAAACAGTTTGACACTTCAAGCTAGAATTATTGAGGAACTAATGCATTTTCACAGTTGACTTTAGATATCTTGTTTTGTGTGTCTATGCTAGGAACCTCATCTTCCTCAGCTCCCCACAACAATAAGTTTGTTATCTATAGTAGGCATTACTCTTATTCTCCATGCCACCTGGTTCATCCAGTGAGGAGAGAGAGCCGACTCAAAATATTCAAATTACAGTATGTGGGCTTGTCACAGTGTCCCTATATTATTCTGGGCTTGCTGAGCTCTAAAAATAGGTTTTATTCTGAGCCCAATTCAAAATCAGTTACCTCAGATTACCATTTTAGGTCTTTTTTTTTGTGATACTATTTTTTAAAATCTTCTGTCACATTACTTCTTTTCATTGTCTTCACCAGCACTTCTCCCTTTAATTCAAGAACCCTCATCCTTTCCCCTATATTTTGTATAAGGATGAATCATTGATATACAACTTTTCACCACTACTACTGCACTTTTCATACTAACAACAAGTTAGTCGTTAAATTACTATACTTGATAAGGTCAAAATTTGCATGCACCTTTTTCCTTACCCTGAAACAATTGTTACAAATGTTAATATGAGTATTTTGAAACATACATTTCAGAAAGGGGATGGATTTTGTTCCTTCTTTTTCCCTCTCGTTCACAAAATGAGAAAGAGAATGAGAATCCCTTAGTATCTTCCATAACTTCTTCTGAAAAAGAAAGAAACTGGAGGCAAAATCTTAGCCCACTCAATGGCAGTGGGGATAAAATGGGCATCAACTTTAATGATGAACTCTGGCAGATTATGTATGCCAGTATCTTGGAGTATTTACAATCTCATATTTTTGAAGCAGTCCTCTTTACATAATGATAGCATCACAGAAGAATTATCAAAATGTGGCTCCATGTTGCACAAAGAATTTTCTATGTCTCCTAAAGAATTGCATTCATATTTTTGTCAGGAACTACAATTTTCCATTTTCCCTCTGCATTTATTGACTAAGGATTAGAAGCTTTATTAGAAAACACATAATCCTTAGAGAAACAAGTTTAACTTGCTGCAAAATGGTCTGTTTACTCATTTGATTCAGGTCATTTATGCACAACAACTGCGTGTACAAAATATAAATTCCCTTGTGGACAGAGGAAAGCATATGTAAGATGTAGACTTCTGGTTTCATTCTCTCTGAAGAGAAGTAATCAGGTAGAATATATACAGGAGGCCCAAACTGCCCTTAGACATGTACTGATCAACAATATAATTCATGTTAGTTTTGTTGGTCAGATTCCTCTCATGATTTCACAGGGTAATAAAGGACTGTAGAAGCTCGTAGACAAAATCAAAATGACCTCAAAAATAATGGAAATTAAAATCTGATGACCTCAGAGTTTTCCTATAAGCACAGTGAGAATTGCTTTTTTCCTCTGTCCCTTTCTTGTGTGCACACGCACAGTGACACAGGTACAAATTAGGGACACCAAGTAATCCAAACCCCATCTTTGTCTAAGTCAATTAGATCAGCGCATTTGCTTTATCTGTCTCTCTCTTTCCATATTTGGATACTGATCTGAAGGTAAGTAATGCTTTTGACCAATATAAAGACACAATTCTTAAATGAATCCTCCACTTCTGTTAGCCCAGATATTGTGGACCACGGTTACGTATTCAAATAAGTTGTCCAGGAGAAAGTTACTCACCCAGATGAGCATTCCAGGGGTCTTGAATATAAATACAAATTTTTTGCTCAATCACAGACCCACAAAAAATGATTAGTGAAAAGCTGATATATCAGAAGGCTGTTAAACTAAGTAATGTATTGTTGACATGTTTTCAATATCATATGATGCCATTATTTGAAACCAGATAAAGTACTGGCTCAATTGGAGTAAATTGTTCAACAGAGCTGGAAGTAAAGGTCAAGAGATATTTTCCTGACTTTGCAGGTGTGATTAGAAAGAGAAATGGGAATCATAGAATAGTATGAATGATATGGGGTTGGAAGGGACCTCTGGAGATCACCTAGCCCAAGACCCCTGCCAGAGAAGATCCACCTAAAGCAAGTTGCACAGAAACATGTCCAGGAGGGAAGGAAACAGAGGAACAGATCTGCCTGGAAAGAGAAGGATTTATAATCATTCTTTTGCTTTGTGCTTGGGAAACATTCTCAATTTTTTGAATAGTGATTCTGGACAACTTTATCCTTTCTGGTTGTGTAAGTGCTCAACCTGGAGGAGACTCTAGGGACACCTTACTGTGGCTTTCCAATAATTGTAGGGGGCCTAGAAAAAACACGGGGACAAACATTTTAGTAGGGCCTGTTGCAATAGGTCAAGGGGTAATAGTTTTAAATTAAAAGAGAGTGGATTTAGACTAGATATAAGGAAGACTTTTTTTACAATAAGGGTGATGAAACACTGACACAGGTTTCCTAGAGAGGTCGTAGATGCACCATCCCTGGAAACATTCAGTCAGGTCGGATGGGGCTCTGAGCAACCTGATCTAGTTACAGATGTTCCTGCTCATTGCAGGGAGTTAGACTAGATGACCTTTAAAGGTTCCTTCCAATCCAAATTATTCCATGATTTTATGATTCTATGATATAACTCTAGTGTGTTTTACACATCGCAATTCTAGAATAGTCTGCTGGAGTTTCACTGCCAGGCACTTACATAATAATTATTCTCCAGCTTTGACCTGTGCTGGCTTCTGTCAGGTCCCATTGTAAATCATTCAAATTTATTAGCAGGGTATAAAATTAACTAGATTTCTAGTTTTGCTTTCTGCAGCTTTAGCATGTTGAAGGATCTGGTAAGTTTTAAGGCCTGTACAAAATAAGAAGCAGGACCGCATGTCTAGGACTGAGGTAGGGAAGAAGAGAGGAAAATCTGAAGATGCAACCTTTTTTTATTTGGTTGGCATCTGTCTTTGTAGCATGGAACTGCACCTCAAGGAGTCAGACTTGAATAACGCCTTGGACATATAGAGTAGCTTAGAGATACAGAGCAGCAAAGCAATTGATTCTTCAAGAAAACTAATTGTGCTTTTCTGGTGACTGTGCAAGTTGGTACTAGTGACCACTCTATTTCCGTTTTTCAAGTGAAGACCTTTGTAAAGTGCAAATGAAAGAAGTATATTCATCTGCCACTGTTGGCAGATGGAGTGTACCCTCAAAAGAGAATAAAAAATAAAGACTGGCTCTTCTTGCTTGTGCTATTTTTCTATGTCCTTTATTTGCTTTTGTTCTACCTGATTTACTTCATTCATTCAGAGTGTTCAGTTGAAAAGTTCCATGAAGTAGCCAAACAGACTCAATCTCTCTGATGGTTGAAAAGTCTCAGTGGCTATTCATACTCATTTGCCTTTCTCATTTAGCCTCCTTTGCCTTCAGATACTCTCAGATAGATGGTTTAATTCAGGTGCTTTTTATCTTATGCTTTGCAATGCATTAATCATATTAGTGCCTTGGTGACACTATTATATGGGAACTTGTCACCTCCTATTCATTGGCTTGCCAGTAATTTGAGTTGTCTAACTCCCAGACTGAACTAAGAAAGTATCCAATTATCCCGGGAAAATTTCTTTGAAAACATCTGAATGGATTTTCAGTTCATTAAAACTCTGCTGTGATTTCTTTATAGATAATTCTTCCAACAGAAAATTGCAATCTATATTTAAATAATGTAAATCTTTATAGTTTGCTAGAACTTCTGCTGGAAATGGCTGAATAGACCCCAGGGACTCTCACAGAGCTTACTTTAGTTTACTAACGCTCATCTTTTCCGACTCTCTTCAAAGTCAATGGAGAAGTAGGCTTCCAAGGACAAGTCAGAGTAGGAGCCTTACTGAGGTAGTCTAATTACCCGCTGTGTTAGAAGTCTGATATGTCTGCCCTTCCTTTGATAATAAATTCAGAAGCTTAAGTGGGCTGACTCGGACTTTTAGCCCACAGAGATATATAAATAGAATCTCTTTACAATTTACTGGGTCTGAGGGAGGAAGTATCTTGCATCTGAGGTATCCTATATCATGTGTGAGTACATGATCTTGTGTCTTGTACATGCAAAATCACAGAACACGTTATTAGCATATAGACAAAAGTTTTGGGCTCCTATTTGGTGTCCTCATTGTGTCTCAATCCATTTCATTGCAATCTTCCTGTCTGTTGTGCCTGACAGAGTACTGAGCCACTAAGACCACCCATAGCACTATTTAAATGATGAGCAAATTGGTGAGGGAACTCATAAAGTTCAGAGCCTTGTTGTGGAAAGTGCTTGAAGTCCTATCATTTTAGGAATGGGAACCAGTACAAAGGCAGTAGGTGTGACAGTCAGAAAAGTTGATCTCATTGGCAATAAACTAGAAAAGTTCATAAATTTGAGATCAGGATCCCATAAGCTGGTGCTCTTGAAAGCATGACGTTTTCAGTCCCAGAATGGGAGTTGCTGGACTAGAACAGTCCAAACAGGCCACAAATAGAACAGACTCCCCCAAAAGAACGCAGAAAGAGACTAATGGAGGGAAAAGGTTCCCTGTTATTGATACGCAACACTGGACAACAGACTTTGACTGAACAAAGCAAGGGGAAAGCAAGATTTTGATCTCAGTCTTCTGTGTCTCTGCACATGCACTCAAAGAAGAACAAGGCAGTCAGTGTGCAGGGCATGAAAACATGCAGAAGTACATTATGGCAATTAATGAATGTGGAGAAACTATTTACAAATGGGAAAACTGAATAGGTAGTTTTCATGGAAGACACAAAGCCTAACCAATAGGTTGAGGAGAGGGACAGGCCTTAAAGCAGTTAATGAATAAAAAGATAAATCACAGTCTCTTTCCAGGTGGATAAAGGTGACTGCTCTGCCAGTTCTACTCATAAGGAGGAAATGTGGAAAACAGAAAAATAAGTAAGAAGAACGTATTTGATATGCAAAAGGCTCAGAGGGGTGACAAGCTGCAAACTAGGGCTCTGCATCCCCTAGGACTTAATGGAAGTGAGTAGGTTTATGTATTTATACCTTCCTCATCTGGATGTACAGGGGGAAAAACAAGCAACAGGTAATACCCTTGCCTGGAAAGTTGCCTTTCTGCTCTCCTTGCCAGTAATTGGAGATCATCCTCCTCCCTTTTAAGTGAATGAGTGGTCCCAGCTCTGATCTGCCTCTGGTTATATTCAAATACAGCACCTGAAACACAGTAGAACAGAGAATGTTAAAACATAAAATTATATACATATATATATATGTTGAAGAACCTCACAAGTCTTGTGCCACCATTAGTTCTCAGCCTAGACATGTCTTGTCAACTCTTACTCTCTGTGTAGTTTTGCATGAAGACCAGAGATGGCAAAATAGTGAGTGATATAATAATAATCTCCTCTAAGGAGTTCATGGTGGCCGACCACTTAGTGTCAGTGATTCTGAGTTTGCCCAGGAGCCAAATACATGAGGGGATGCCAGATCCTCAATCTTCCAGAAAACTTTAAAAATAGCAACTTGGATTAATGCTTTCTTATTAAAATATACTTAAGAATAAGCAAAGAATATCCCAAACCTGTCAAAATGAGAGGCTTGACATATTCATTCTTGGGTCTGATAGAGATTTCATTTAAGTTCCTGTAAAGGTCTAGTTTTTCTCTTTTTTTTTGTTAGGAAATATTAGTTTTCATTCAGATCTATCCTTTTTTATATATATATATACTGTTCAGCTGCATGGCAATAAATCATGTTACTACTGAAAAGTGAAAACAAGGTTTATCTCACTGGGGTATAATAAATCTTGGTTAAAATACAGATTTATTTTTTTAATGTAATGATTCTATGCTTGAAAAATGTTAAGGTTGTGACAAAAATCAACACAACTCAGGAAATTCAAAGTTAATGTTGAATTGTGTCCATAAAGCACCTCATTAAGCCCAGTCATTGTATCCCATATGGAATCATACAGTTTCCAGAGACACATGTAATTGTTCAAAACAAAAGGGCATATTAAATACAGAATCAGTCGATGTCCCTGATCTAATAAAAAATAATCCTAGTGTTCACATGCCCTGTAATCTGTGAAAGGTGATTCCATGTGGATTTAAGCACTGAAGCACTCTGTTTAGGGCAATCTGGCAAAAAAATGTTGCAAAGAAATACACAAAGCCTTGAGTTAGGTTTCAATACAAGGCATGGAGGAAGAGCTCCATGGTCTCTATCCACTGTGCTTTGACAATAGTCACAATTTTAGAAAATAACTTGTTGAGTTAACACCAGAACTCGTTGCATATTTTTTGCTGAAGGAGTTTCTGAATGAAAAATTAAAGTTTATGAAAAATCATCTCTTATAGCTGTCTCAGTCATCAAGCACTTTGACTGACACATAAGCAAATAAAGGCTGGAGCCCTCCAAGTTTTCTTGCAGGATCACCCGAGGGCTGACAACAGCTCCAACGCTTCCAGAGTTTCTAGCTGTAAAGTGCACCCACCACATACCCACCCAAGGCATTGCACTAGAGATTTTAGAGCTTTTTGAAGAAAGAATTGCCAGTATCCCTGTACCCACAGCAGTGCTTACGCTTGTTTGGATTTTTCTGGAAAATCAATTTTGATTAATTTTTTTTTGGTTGGTTGGAAAGAAAACATTTGAAAAATGAATCTTCTGTAATTTCCTACCATAGACTGTGTCCCAAGTATATATAATTTGGAGTTTTATTTTCGTTTTGTGTTTTTTCTTACAGAAGTTAAATTGTGGGGAAAAAACTAATGATCAGCTTGTCTCTATGAAACACACACAAATCCTGTGTAGGTCTTCTGCTCTCCCTGGGAGTGTAGTCTGGTACACCAGCTTAGCACAGGAGAGGTAAGATTTTTTAGCAGGCAAAAGAGCAGGATAAAATTATTTTGGTTTTAAAACCTTACTTACATTACCATGTGCAGTACCTGGGTAGTCTAAAGCTTGGAAGGTGTGGAGTAGTCTGAAGGGATCTCGGTAGTGAGCAGACAGATGGTGTTCCCCAGGTCCTGTTGATGGACAAAGTACTGAGTGTTGGCTGATGCTAGGCTGGGAGGAGGGATTGTGGGGTCAAGGGTCAGAGCAACAGCCAAGACATGGAAGCCAAGAGGAGCTGTTCTTCCTTGTGGAAACACTGATTCGATGCTGACCAAGCAGGGTGGGAACAAGTCTCCATATACTGAGCTGGAGCCAGAGCCCTCGGTGGCAATTCATCCCTTCAGCATAGGGCTGCTGGGACAGCACCTTGACTGCTGGAAGGAAGAAAGAGCATTGGAGGCATGTGCTAGCCTAGTGGAAATCCCAGGAGAGGAGACAGCAGCAGGGGCAGACATGGTGGGTATGATATTAGCACGAATTAAATAGACTGAATGACTTCAGGAGGACATGGGCAGGAGCTTCATGGGAGGAGGAATCCTCTGTCTCATCCATACAGCAATGGGCAGAACAGGTGAGGCGTAATTTATGTGCACATATGGGAACACTTCATAGCATTTCTATATAAAACAAAAAGCAACCAGGAAGAAATAGCTCAGTTTTGCCACTGGAGGAGATGGCTCATATTGTGCTTGGAGACTGTGGGTGACCGAACCATACTCAGTGCTCCCAGGGACGAAGGAATTTCAAGCAAAGAAAATTAGAGGGCTTTGAACTGGGTGTCTGTTGAAGAAAAAGGAAAATAGAAGGGAAAATATTTTTGTTCAAAGAGCTGTGAAAAACTCAGCTACTAATGGCAACTTTCTAAAAACTTGGGAACATTGCAATGTTTCACCTTCCACTGAAATTGTCTCTATTTGGATCTTGCCTGCTTGAGTCTGGATTTAGAGTTGTTTATATCACTCACTATGGGGATTCAAAGATACTATGCTGAGCAACTGCACCCTGATCAAGATCCATTAAGCTGATCGAATCAGGAGTCCCAAAATTCAAATATGCAAAATCCTCAGTCACTTTGAAAATTTAGATAATCTTTTTCCCTGTCTTTTATTTTTGCCAGCTAGAACTCTCTTTGATCTATGGCCCTTTTACACTTTTTTCCAGCTAAGAGAGATTAAGCTGTAAGAGAAGAGCTAGATCTGTTTTGCCTGTCACTCAGAATCAGCAGCTTCAGGGCTATGAGCTGTACAAAGCTCCTTTGAATTGACTGTCACAAAGGCAGTTTTAGGTGACTAGACCTGTTTGTCACCTAAACGTTTTCTCAAAGAATACCATCAAGGCATAAGCTTTATTTTTTTATCTAAGGTATCTATAAACTAGCCCGACCGGCAGAGAAACAATCCAGATATTATAATGTTGTTATTGGCTTATTTTGATTTGAAGAAATTCATTTGACATTGTTTGGGGTTTATTCCACTAAAAACAAGATCAGAAACCCAGCCTCTGGGTACCTGTAGATAGCATGTCATGGCCAGGTTCAAAACCATTCTGCTCACACTCAGTCTGCTGACACACCCTTATAAATTGATTAGTAGTAGCAAGCGGATTAACATATGGTTAGTGCTGAGGTACTGCTTTAAATCAGAGTTTATTTACCCCCACTCATAACATATTTTTAGACATGCTATGTCCCCATATTAAATCTCTTCTTCTTTTGCCTTACAGATCTAAAGCAAGATTTAGGCTGAGTTTAAACGCCTAATACAGCTATCTTGTCCACCCACTAAGGCTCTGAGAGTCTCCAGGGCTTCCCTCTTTAGAATAAATGTTTCCTACTTTTTCCTCAGAACCACCAGAGAAGCAGTGACTGGGCCCTTTGGCCCTACTTAGGCTTCACTGAGCCTGGAAGCTCAGCACCCAAGATCCCCTGGGTTATATCTACAGAGCAAGCCAGGGCTAAACTCCAGTCTCCAAACCCAAATTCTCCCCTTCTCTTCCCAGAACAGGATGTAGCTGCTTGATCTGTCTCCTGGGTGCTGTCCCTGATGGATGCTCTTCCACTGGCAAGGGCAAAAACTGTGCTAAGGAGCATGTTAATAATTTAACAGCCCTCTTCACTGCAAGCAAGTGCCTCTGTTGTTAAGTGGTAGAGATACAGCCTTAGACACTATTGCAAGACAGCAGATACGTTCTTGGATTGTCAATGTACACTTTTTTATACATTTTTATTGTTCCTGAATACTGAAGCAAATAGTGCACTTTCAAACCTGGCTGACAATATGAGTCACCTGAATTCATGTGTAATCATCTAGTGTCCTAAATTTCCTATGTGTTAACACCATAGCTCACTGAAGGATTTTTTCCTTCATTGGACAGCTCAAGCTCCTTTACTCATTCCCATTATAGTCAGCATGTTTGAAAATAATCTAGTTATTATTCCAGGGACTAAACAGTGAATCAGAACCTGACTTCAAGCACATGGATTTGAATATTTTGTCCACCGTTCTCTGTCTTGACAAGTTCTTGACAATAATGTTATTCCAAATAATCCTCTTTTTTTCACATGTCAGTGTCAAAATGTTCGTTCTTTAGTAGGAAATACTGAGCTAATTATAGCCACGGCTAATGTTTATTAGCTTAATCTGAGATTTAAATTTTATTGTACTTTAAAAATTGTTCTCTTATGCTTAAGCAACAGTTAGATAACTAAGGGCATAATCTCATTGAACAGAAAAGTACTAGAAAAGGTTTTGCAAGCAGGAAAGATTAGAAGAATTCAAAGTAATAAAAAAAAGTCTTTCTTCTTTTAATATGGTCTCAAATCTTGCCATTGCTATACTATAGCTGTGACTACAAAAGCATATCTAGAGAAAGGGAAAACGTTACTCACTTAAAATACCAGGAAAACCAAAATGTTCTAATTTTTGCAGGTATGTGAATATATCAATTCCTTTTGTAGTTTCTGCTCGGCATGATCATTCTTTCTTTAGCTAAACTGCTACGTAGATCTCTGCATTCTGAGGCTATATTCCACCTCAAAAGTGGCTGCATTTTGACGATGGATGAAACAAGCCATTACACAGTTCAGTGTGTTAAAGTGCTCTGAGACCCTTTGGGAGAAGATATTGTATATATATGTGTACCAGAGGTATTATTTCAAGGCAGCGACTCTGCCAAATGTTAAACTGAGACTGAAGCCTCACAGCTGAGTTGTTAACCTCTGGAAACAGGAGTTTAAATTGCAATTGCTGACCTAACCTTACCTCTAGGGGAGCAAACGGTAATAATGAAAAATTATGCAGCTTTCACCTCTTCTTCAAAGACAAAACAAACATTTTAAGCTTCATTTTATGCTCTTTTTCTCCAGCTAATTTAGACAAGCTTGTTGGCAAAATAATAATTCCTGTGCTTAGTAAGCATTATTTCAACCTTCTGACTCCCATTCTCCAGGAAAATCGTGAGGGCAGGTTGCTTTCATCCTTGGTCTGTAAGTAGAAAAGAATTTTGCTTCTTGATGTATCCATCAGACAACACAACAAATGCACAAGGGAAATGTATGAGACACCCAGTGGGTTCCAACCTATAAAATCACAGGAACAAACAAGGCAAAAATGATTGGAGGTGAAAGAGACAGGAAAATTATCATTGCAGATTTACCATCTTTGGTTATCAATTTTAAAAGAGAAGAAAAAGAGATGGAATACTCTCTCTTGACAATAACCCTAGACAATCAGACAGAACAGGCTTCTAAACATGTTGGTGCCTCAGAAACTTTCCAAAACTGCTGTTGAAGGTATACTTACTTACACCCACACAGGACTTCATGTGTCTTCTCAAGACACTGAATTTTCACTCAGCCTCCAAGACTCTACTAGAGGCAGTAACACAGGTTATGCCCTGGTCCCAGAGAAACAAGTGTGGCACTGATCTGCCAAATACCAGTCCTTTGAAAGTGTGGCTTATAATGCACTATGATTTCACACATCTTTTGCCTTTTTCTTGCTCCCATAACTGAGGATACACTCAACAGCAATTAAGAAACTAAGTTTTGGAGGGGTATTGGATCAGATTGTTACAATTAAATTGGAAGAGGGGAGATTTAGATTAGATATTAGGAAGAAGTTCTTTGCTGTGAGGGTGGCGAGGCACTGGAACAGGTTGCCCAGGGAAGTTGTTGATGCCCCATCCCTGGAAGTGTTTAAGGCCAGGCTGGATGGGGCTTGGAGCAACCTGCTCTAGGGAGAGGTGTCCCTGCCCATGGCAGGGGGGTTGGAACTTGATGATCTTTAAGGTCCCTTCCAACTCTGACCATTCTATGATACTATGATTCTATGAATTAAAATGTTTCACAAACTAGGTTGATCTGCAGGATGAACTGACATTCATCCAAGACAAAAGGACAAAAAACCTAACGTTCTAATGACTTTTCAAAATCTCGATTAAGAAGTTTGACTAAAGCATAGACTTTTGCATGTATTTTATTCCTTTACTATATTTCAACAACTAAAACAGTTTTTAAAATTGTTTGTAATTGTATTTAAATGGAGGCACTAGTATAACATTCTTGTGGTTTAAATTGTTCGTCTTTAACCCCTAACCTCAGACACAGGCTGCCAGGGTAAAACTGAATTCTTTATTATGTGACAATCTTTTAAAACTCCGATTATCTCAGATAGCTATTTTTTATTTTGATATAATGATTTAATTAGTTCCTGTCTATCTAGAATATAATATTTCTGGGTCATGTCCAGATCAAACAAAACAGTTGATTTACTCTCATACTTGATTGCTTCAAGTAACCACTAAACAATCTCTACTCCTTTTTCTGTTCTTTCCATCATCTCCACTGGCAAGTAAATCCCATTTTTTTGAAAAAGATGCAATATTTGTGGTGTGGGGGAGGCTGAGCATGTCAAAACTAAGAAGATTCATGAGCACCATGAGTTCCAAATATCTAAATTATATATTTTTTAAAATAAAGAATTGTATATAGTAGAAGGATGCATAAAGTGAAATCTTGGTCACACAGAAATGACAGCAAAATCAGTTTTAGCTTTTGTGAGAAGGAATTCTGTGTAAGTCTTGAGGAAAAAATATGAAATTTAGCTTCCTCATCCTAGTTAAATCCAACCTTTCTTTTGTATTGTCTTCCAACATTTACACTAGCTCTAGGTTTCCTTTTTCCTTATAGGCAATTGAGTCAGTGAGAAGCAGAAGTAGCAACCATTATCTATTAAAACACCTGTTATTAATTAAGCTGCAACCATTAATAGAATCAAGCTGTCATCATTAAGCCCAAGTATCTGTCTACACAGTGCATTCACTTACTCCTCAGGCAGTTCACTCTTTTGCATACTTGGGGTCCCTCAGTTACCAAGTTACAGCTGGGACGTGAACCCCAGAAGCAGCAGCTCGAGGTCATCCCAATTTGCCAGTGGTTTCTGGACTTCTCTGAGACCCCCTCATCCCACCAGGTATGCATTTAACCTTACAGTCTTTCTTCTCAAACTGCAGCCACCAGCTCTCCATGCAAGGTCAGAATTGTGCAACCCCTTGCTGGTGTCCATACACACAGGTGGCCTTTTTCCATTCTTGTCTGGAGCTTGGTGTCCAGAGGACTGCTGGCCTCTGGAGTTCATTGGGTCTTGGGAGACTGCCACACACTCCTCAGTTCCTTGTCTTTCTGTTCATTGGTCTGCTTTTATCCAGTAAATATATCTTCCCCAGGTACAGGGATAACCACGGAAGACACTGCTATAGTATTCTATGTTCCCAGGCAACTGTGGAGCTTCCTTTCTGCACAAAATACTACTACTTATTTATTACACATCATACACGTGTAGGAAACAGATAACACACTAACATGCTATGAGATATTTTACATATTTGACTCTGGTATTTAATAATACCTATAGGTGATGACTGTACAAGTTTTAGGTGGTCCCACAAGATTTCCAATAAATTCTGCATATTTACACCTCCAGAATGTTCACTATCAAACAAAAAGAAGTAGGAACTGATCTCTTTATTTTCTGTGGCCAAGCTGAATAAAACATCAAAACTAGAAAAAAGTTTAAATTTTTACACTTAATTCCGTTTTATTGATCTAGGTTACTGTTATCTGGGAACATAAATTCAGTAATAGCAATAGCTTAAATAATAGTAACAATAAAACCAAATTATCTGAGGTGATACATTTTCATATTTGCTGACCCAGTCTTTGCCCTCAACCATTTCTCCACCATGGAAAGTCAGCTCTCCTGCCAATATCTCCATATTACCATTTCTGCTAAGACAGGAGACCAGAAATAGATTTTCCATACACAATCCAGTTATAAACCTGCTTTATTGGAATAAGATACTTTAAATCCCAGTGGTTAGCAAGGTGCAGTACCTTAAAGTGTTCATTGTTCTGAGATAGATTATTACCTATATTGATCTTTAGGTCAGGAAGGTTTTGATAAAAAAATCTATGCATAAGGAAAGTGAAAAAGCATCTTCTAAAAGGAGAGAAGGTCGTTTATTTTTCAGAAATATTTTTTATTGTTGTTACTTTCACAGTGTTTTTTAATTGGTGCCAGAGTAAAACATTTAGTTGAATTTAATATGACAGCTCATTGCAGCTACACAGAAGTTGGAATATTGTGGCTAAACTGACAGTAAAATAGTGAATATTATTAAGTAGGTATAATTCGGACAAAAGTAATAAATCCCATATTTATGAAGTTGTAGCAGCAAATCACCATGATGTTATGACATCAAGCCTGTTGGATCCACAGTATTTGAAATGTGGCATAAATTGTAAAATCATTCTCAGAAGTTGTTGTAGCTTGCTAAGGGTCTGTGATCAGGAAGATTTCTCCCCTTCTTTTTGCTGCTCAATTCTTTTGGCCATTTCCCACAGCAGAATTTATTAAGAAAACTTATAAATGCCATGAACTATGTTTAAAAGGGAAGTAACATCTTTACTAAGTCTGCTCCAATTGCAAAGCTTTTCTTTGTTTTGAAAGTGGATCTTATTCCTGTGGGCTACATGCAGATAATAGAAATGGGGAAAAAACTGCTTGCAGAAACATTCTTGGAAAAGACATGTTGTACAAATCCCTGAAAAAACTTCCAACTATCCAAAGATTTAATCAAGCATCATCTGCTATATGTGCCTGGGCTATCCTCATAGCCTAAGCTGCTTTACTTGTGCTCTCAGTAGCTGCTAAGTTCAATAGCAAAAGATGCTCAAACCAGAAAGTTGGAGGGAATGATGATATATTGCTTTTTCTCGCCCACTCCAATTGAGCTAAGATTTTGACCCTACAGACTGATGTGTTCTGCAATCACACTGTTAGAGTTGTCTGACTCTTCAGGTAGTCTAGTCCTGTTGTGGGAGGCCTATAGCATGGCATCAAAGCGATCAGTGATAATATGGGCAGTAAATTGTAAATGTCAACCTATCATGCTGGTTTTACACTTTGATAAGAGCTGAGATAGCACATTTGAACTAAAATGTTACTCCTTCTGCACTTCAGCATTTTCAGTTTGGAAAAACCTAATACATTTTAGGTCATATAACTTGCTCCCTAAAGTGAGATATTTACTAATTTAAAAGGAAGTATCAAAAATAGCAAGAAATGGGAAATGAAAGAGATAGCAAAATAGTGAGACCTTTCTTGGCACAAATTTTCTCTAAGGCTTTGACCCAGCAAAAAAATCCCATCTGCTTAATCTTGAATGTGCTGGCAAAAGTTCCAAATAAGATATCAAGAGAGGCAAACAGATTTCTGCAATGGAAGAAATTGTATTAACCTATCACCTTGTAATTTACTGAAATGCTTGCTTTATTTGAAATGATTCTTCCTTAAAAGCCATAGTGATCTTTGTCTACTAACTAGAGAGGGAGACAGAGTTAAAACTCTCAAATTATCTTGGCAACATTTTCACCTGACAGACTGGAATTAAACTGTAGATACAGTGTTGTTCAGAATTCTACTTTCATGTCCCTTTGGTGTAAGATCCACTTAGTAGTTATTTTTGATGCGAAAAAAAATTCATTTAATCATATTTGAAAAAATTATCATTGTATTAAGTAAATACTCAGCAAGTTTCTGTAGGGTATTTGCAGATGCCCGGGGGGGGGGGAAAAAAAATAATTAGATTTTTAGAAATATTAACCCCTTGTAGTGATGACATTTTGCCATAGAAATGCTCACTGCTCTATTCTGCTCCCATACTCAGTATTCAAATAAGGTATGCGGCTTTTTACAACAAAATTTTGCCATTTTCAAACATTTTTCTTGATTTTAAATATTTTCCTTATTATAATTGACATGAACAATCTTTTTCTCCTTTTTCTGCTTAGTTATTAGCTGTTCTTACAGTGCTGTAATCTGAAAATGATAAAAGCTTGATGAATGGCTAAGTATCAAAGTCTAAATACATGTGTATTATTTATTTGCGGAAAATGTGAATGTACTAATGAAGACTGGAAACAGGGATAAAGATGATTGCTGGTGTTAAAAGAAGTACTGCTGGTAAGAATTTTTGCATGATACACCACTTCTGGTCACAGTATATTGGATGCAAATATATTTTGGGCATATAAAAGATTGTATACACACATCAGAGCCATCTGAACATCACTGAGAATATTAGATCTGAAATACTTTTTTTCCAGATTTTTTTTTTTAATCAAAACTGTATGAATAAACAGTCTAACTTACTATTTTAGCTAATAGAAAATAAATCCCCTCAGAGCTATACTGAGTAGACCATGGAAGTACTGGTGTACTTTTTCCTTTAAAAAAATAAGTGAACGACTGTTCTACATAATTAGAGAGATCATCTAAATTCACATAGTTTCACCCACCATACTAATGTCTATTTTGTATTTTAGCTCTTCTTTATTTCTCAAAGAATTAGAATACACTGAAATTTTTGAAGCTGAAGCACTTCCTTTTTGTCTTAATTTAGAAACTGTAGGATTAGCTGCCTGAAAATGAACCTTTTGGATGGCAATGGTTTGATTTCAAGACTTAAGCTCCCATATGCATACAGGTTCATCACTGGTTCCACAAAATGAATGAAATCCTGGAACAGTTACTGGTCCATCGATAACATCCACACTCTAGAACAAAAACGGGGATTTCTGGGAACTATGATGTGAATTTAAAAGCATTGCTCATCTTTATTTGTAACATGCTATATACAGGTATATATACTTATACCTTGACAAACTTTCAGTTTTACTGTCCCAAAGACAGCTGATTGCTGCCCTTTCTGCACATCATTCTCCATATTTTGTTTCCACTTTCTTCTTCAGTTGGTTCACATATCACTGAAGGAGTCTGCTACACTGTGCCTTACAGGAGACAGTGGTCTCTGCAGTTATCTAACCTGTCCTCCTTCTCTCCATTCGCAACAGCTTAAGCTTGTAGTGGAGCATCAAAGAGCTGCTGCTATATACTTAGTGTTTTCTTTGACATTGTTATCCCTTAAAAAAGACAGTTCTCATCAGACTGTAGAAAACATCCAGCCCTAAGAGTAAGACAGTAGACCAGAAACAAAGAAAATCTCAAAGAACCAGCAAAGCTCTGGGTCCACCTTGGCTTATTTGACTGTTATTAAGTTGCAGGAGCCAAGTGTTTGAGATCAGAGGTGTCACTGGCCTTCAACCTCTCGCCCTGTGCATTTTGGTCCCAAACATCCTTTCCCACAGCCGCCCACCATTTTCTAATAAAACAGGCAACTGTTCCTAAGTTGTCTTGCATCAGCAATATTTGGATGATGCGTCTCTATTTTATACAAGGTGTATCTAGAGAGAGAATACATAATGAACTATTGCAGTGAGGCATTTATCTTTGCAACATCAAGAGGGATAACTTAAGAGCAATATATAGTAACCATGAAGATAAATAACACAGCAGGCCACAGTATCATGTATAAAATGTATAACCAGCACTCTAGGTTCCATTTCATTATTAGATTTTTAAAAAAGAACCATTTTCTTGGTTGCTTTCCAGAGCTAGCAGTCACAGAGGCTAATTTCAAATTGCTTGAGGCCTTGGAAACAAAGATGTATTTGTGCAAACACTGGCTTAAATGCCAATAAAAAATGTGAACAGGACCCACCCAGCCTTGTAAGTGAATAATACACAAGAGAGGTTTTCCCCTTACAAACTCCCATCTATCTCATTTTTTTTCTGTCATGCACCAGCATTTACAGGCTGGCTTTCAAAACAGCAAAAATATTAGGCAGGAAAAGAGATAGTTGTCCGGATAGATAGACAGAAAGCTTTCTGCAGTGAGATCTCACAGAGATCTCTCCTGGAGTATATTCTGGAAGGATGTGGGACAGAAGAAGGAAATCCACAGCAGATCAGCAGGAATGGTCAGGTGCTTAGGTGTTAAAGACTGAATGAATTTGTGTTGCCTAGCATAAAGAAAAGGAGTCTGGAGGGAGAGCATGACACTTACTAGTGTACAAATCACTGCAAATATTTGCAGTAAGAGACAGAACAAAATATTCTTCATGTTCATAGTAAACAGGAGGACCTTAAAAGACAGAGAGGAAGGTTCAGGTTATATACCAGGGAAATTTTTGTAATGTAAAGTAGTAAAGTGCCAGAACAAGCTACTGAAATACTGTAAAATTTGCAGCACTGGGAGTCTGATGTGAATGTCTAGAGACAACACAAGTGCAGTTAACAAACCTTTGGATCAGAGAGATAAGACTGTGTAACCTTCTAAAACACTTTTCAGACCAAGGATCTTGTGATGCATTAAAAAATACTACATAATAACTGCATGCCTAAATGTTAGTGATAAGGCAGTACAATTATAAAATTGCCCATAATCATTCAGCAACACATCTTATCTTTTAGATTATGGTACCAGCTGGCAATAGCATGATAATTTGTTTATCCTAGTTAGAGACAAATGAGTTAGTTTGTGGTTAATCCAGTATGTAGACTCAAGACACCACACAGCAGGGTTCAAGCCCCTGTTTTGTGACAGAATCTGTTACTTCAGTTAATCACTTTCTCTCCCTGAAATCTAGTTTTTCACCTGTGTAGGGAGGACATCATCTCTTCCAGAGTTTATTTAGTTACTGTAAGAATACGTGGAATGAAACTTTGGAACCAGTAGCTTCCAAGAGTGGCCAGGCACTTTCTTTAGACAAGTAAAACAATGAATGTCTTAAGACTAAAATCCACACCGCCTACCAAATTATGCCTTTTTTTTTTTTTTCTTTTTTTCCTCCATGGTGGAGTTAGTGGTGGTTACTGTTCCTTTTGAGTGCCTTTCTTCAGTTTCCTAATAGGACATAATTATGGGATTGTAGCAATGAAACCAAGGCTTATTCCAGATAAGCAAGTATGAAGGATGGCCAATCTCTCTGCCTCCAACAGATGAAATAGTTTATATCAATTAGTGTAGTAGTAGACCACTTATTTTAATCAGGAAGCATAAGATGAAGCTGGAAGGATTTGTACACATCATCAGAAATAAAAAGCCAGCCCTAGCATATGTATCATTTTATTAGAGTTTAATAATTTCCCAACACAAACAAAATGTTAAGTTCTCGTTGTATGGGTAGCATTCCAATGAAGATTAGTTACTTAATATTTCAGGACAATAAGCATGGCAGATATAGGGTGTTACTGAACCCTAAGAGCATTTCTTGGACCAAACGACTCTAATGGCCATTAATTGGCTGTTAATAATTATTTTCAACCAAATATATTTGAGTTTATGTCCGTATAATTTGCATGCACTTTTCCAGTGAAGTGGATAAGAATTTAGGAACAGCATGGAATAAAACCAAAGCTTTCAGTCCTCTAAGGAAAACTCTCCCTGAAATGGTCAGAACCACATGTCTAGAAGTTTAAGGCTGGCTTTTTACTGGCAATGGCTCAGCACAGGAGTTTGCTGTGCTGAAGCACAAGCCTTCCACCAACATTAGACTCTCACTACCTGGAGACTGTCATGACCTATTAATTCCTCAAGTTCCACTTTTTCGGAAGTGAAAGTGTAAGAACTGGATCTCTCTCCCCCAGGAACTCAACTCAAACTCTCTCCCTGCACCAGGAACTCAACTCAAACTGCATTTGATCTTACTTGTAAGGTGACTGAAGTGCAGTACTCTGCACAGGTGAGTGTTGTCTCTGTAAGTCCTCCCTTGGTTCTTCTGTGCACGGTAGTTCCTGACTGAGTTTCTCAGTTTAGTTCGCAGTCCTGAGAGCTGAAACTGGCCCTTTTCTTTCCTTATGGTAGTGTTTAATGTCAGTTATTTGAGGATTTGTAGCTGTAAAGCACTTTTTAGACTGTTCCTTTTTCTTACTTATGGTTACAGGGAGTGGCATATGTATTTTTAACTAGAGCTATAAAACCTATAAAAAGACATGAGGCTTAACATTTTAGCTGAAATACTGTGGGAAAAGAATCTGTCTTAAGACTCTTATTAAGAGCTTGATCTATTTTTCTAATACAAGATTATTAATAAAGCAAAATATGTCTGTTCATGAAGATTTGATTCAAAAGCAAAGCAGACTCTTTTCTCAACCTTCACAGAAATAAAAAATGGAACACTTTTATTTGGCTGAAAAATTTATATCTCATCCTGGTTATGATGGACTTATAATTTATGGCTTTCACACTAAATTTAGCATATTACAGGATGTCACTATGAGCCTGACATACAAAACAGATATAATAACTTCTCTTCACTGATGCTCAATCTTGGAGCATATTCAGGGATTGCTGTCATAGCTGGACCCACAGTGTGAGGTAGATCATTTTGCATGTGTTGCCTTTTTGCAGAAGCCAGAGAAGCCAGAGATGTCTGGCTGACTCATCCCTAGTGCTTCTCATTTATTTCCCAGCTAGGTTGGATATAGGGACCTTTTTTTGTGCAAAGACTTCCAGGATTCTTGTCACCATCTTTCTCTCTCAAAAGCTCTTTCCTTTTTTTTCTTATATAAGATTCACATTAAGTAGTTCATAAGTCTTCCTTGTTTTCTTCCAGTCATTTTTTATTGTTCATGCACTTGTCGAGTTATACAAAGTTCATACAGAAATTTATTAAAATGCTTTTTGGTAAAGTGAGACAAACAAGTCTGCTTCACTGACTATCTGCATGCTATGATACCAGAAGATCTAGATACTCTTCAGAGCAAGGATAATCTGGCAAGTGAAAAAAACCCAAAGCCACATTTAAAAGACGTATATATATCTTGACATAATGTATAGTCTATTTTCACAAGTGCAGTCTAAACAATTTGCACCTTTCAATATGGTATTGCATAAAAACAATATTTATGCAAGAATTTATCACTAAAAGAAATCATGTTCTATCTTGACAAAAATAAGGAAGAAATTTTTTCCTAGCCAGAAATCTAACAGGCTAAGGCTAAGAAAAATTCCAGCCCAAAGTCTGATGCAGTTCCTCAAGTTCAATGGAAATGCTTTTATTCTGTAAGTCATTGTATTAAAACCCAGATAATTCAAAGGGAAAGCAAGTGGCAGAATACCATGAACAGTTCTTCTAGAATAAGGAACATAACACGTCCTCATAATATTCACTTTCAAGTCATTATTTTGTCTGAAAAGATCCCATGCATCCATATAGCTTTTGTGTCTCTCTTAAGATTAATTTCATATGTTCTGTAGAGAAATACACTAAAAAAATACTTTTCCATTGTAGAACATTCAGAAGATCCAATTCTATAACCTTTTGATATAGGCCTGCAAGCTTAGTTGTCTGTCTTTTTGTTGGTTCATTGCCAAGCTTTCTTTTGGTAGGTGTCCCGTGACATATTTCAAATACTTTGCTTCAGCATTAAAGATTTTTGTGGTACCTGAATATTAGTGGCGTAATATTATATTCTTAATTAGGTATTTATACCATTTTCTTTCTCATAATGCCTCAATACATCTTTATTTGCTTAGATTTTTCTGCAGGATGTCACTAACATCTGCATTTAAGAAATCAAGTAAGGTTAAAAAAGTACTCTCCTCTGTGTTTTCATTTGCACTGGGGACATAGATATTGCCAAAGAAAACTAGGAAACAAATAAAAATGGTCATCTGTGCAAATAAAAATTGTTATCTGATTGTCTGGAGAAGAATCAACCAAAAGGTATATAAATATAGACAAGTTGAATCGTGGACCACAATTCAATGAGTGCTTATTTCCAGAATTTTCACCAAGACGTTATCTGTAGAAACATGATCGTTTCCAGGGCTTGATGTGTGGGCTCATCAAAAAGTTCATGAGGCCAGAGATGCAAAGAAAATTTAGGATCCAGCGGAGCTGGTGCTGAGATAAAAGGAGACTGTGTCTTCCTAGAAAATACTCTCTGAAAAAAAATTAATAAACCTGGGCAAAAAATACCCCACTTACTAACTTAAAGGAATGAAAATGCTTCTACCTTAGATGCAGCTTCCCAGTTATGGCTTTCAGTCTTTAAATTGCCAAGTATATTCAGAGCGTGATGTCAGGGTAATGATGACATCATTAACTCTATTATACTACTATGAAATTGGACAGGTTGAACAAGTGACTTATGGAACTTACATCAAGGAAATTTTTTAGGGACAAGTTGTCAGTCATGTCAGTCACGTCTTAGAGCAGATGAGTTCCCTGTGGGAAAACTTCAAAGTCTGTAAGAGACACCTCTGGAGATGACTGTGCTAGATGATGTCAAGCAGTCAGTTGTGTGATCTGATGCTGCTTCAGGAATTAGAGTGCCTCACGCAGTCCTCTATAGATCTGCATCCTTTGAAGTTGTGGCTTACATAAGGCTGTGAAGACCAGTTCTCAAAAATGTTCTAGATAAACAACTTTCCCTTTATCTTCCAGCAAGCACCTTTTTCTTCATTCACTCTTCTTGGTTTCTGGCACTCTTCAAAAACTATGAGATTCCTGAAGGGAGGAATTCTGAGAAGCAAAATTACTGAAGGGTTGCCCTACAATACTGGGTTGCAGATGAGAACAGCAAGCAAAATGTGGCCCAGGAGATCCTTCAACAGAGCTTGGGAATGGAAAAACCAATGGAAAAAAATGGAATGCAGAAACCTCTGGAGCTGTACATCTTAGTGGTGGATCACCCAGGAGGTAGAAGGACAGGTAGTAAAAAGGAAGGCTGAAACTTTCTGAACTGTAAGAACAACTAGAGGCCAACTCTATATGCATCTTTGTAATCCACAAATTCCACAAGTGGGATTGTTGACTCTGTTTCATTTCCCTTGAACTCGGAGATGGTTGTACATATGCTGCCAGCTCAGGCTGGAATGTCAGTAGGTGGGCAGGGGTGTCCTGGGGCTTGCCAGGACCCCTCATGCATTCCACAGCAGAGATTTGAGATTGGGCTCCTGATCATAGTTGAACGCGTTCTTCTTTGAATGCATAGTAAAAATCTAAGCATTTGAATTCAAATTTCTTAGCACAGATTGTTGCCAAAGATGAGGCTTTGAAATTTCTCCAAGCATTTTTCTTGAACCAAGCTTGATGCCTCAGGTGAAAAATGACATTAAGCCAGATGGCATAGCTGTAGAAGCTGCATGAGTAACAAGAGAGTCCTAGAAAAGGAAGTAAATTTAAATGCTAAAGAATAAAAATAGGAAAAAGAATAACCAAACCAACTATGAAAAGAACTAAAGTACACTGCAGAAATATTTGAGCAATGCCCTAAGTTACAACTAAAATTCATGCTAGTGGCTGAGAGGAGCTAAGATGGTGCAAGAATGCGCAAGGTGTGGACAGAAGGGGGTGAAGGATGTCACTGTACCATGGCTCAGGTAGAATGTAGACCTCCCCACCACTGACCATGTATGAACTCAACCTGGCAATGTACCTAAAGACAGTCACTTAGAGAAGAAATTTTAACTACACTGAGTATTATACTTTGGCAGGTGGATCGCTTGATTGAAGCAATGTTTATCTCCACAGTGGCAGCAAATAATGAAAGCAAGCTAAGTATGTGAGTCAGTTGTACTTTTGAAAGGTACTTCTTATTCCTCTCTTAAGACATAGCTATAGGTATTTGATTTCTTAACACAAAAGGCAATCACATCTCAAAATGAAGATGAATGTGCCTCTATATTTCTAACATGCAGGTGCTGAAATATTTCTTTCTCAGTGTAAACATGCACAGTGTGCCTGAAGTACAGCTAGTTGCAGCAAGTTGATGGGCACCAAGCAGCATAAAACAGCATTTCATCAGCATTGCCAGGCTGCAAACTCGAGGCAGAGCAGCAGCTGCTAACAGGTGCTTTATACTATAAACCATTATTTGTGTTCAGACTCTTCACATTCATTGCTGAGGAATGAAAAAAGTGACATTACCACTCCCTCCAAACTTCTCACAGCTTAAGTCCCTGTTGCAGTTCTATTCCATTCAGCATGTCAGACTAGAGAGTACAACACAGAAGCACAGGTGCAGCATTTCCTTAAGCATAACAAAATCAGACAGAAAGTTATACAAGCTATGAGGTAGGTGTGGTTCATCTCCCACAAGGTGGACAGGTACCGTTCAAGAGAGCAGGTTGTGGTTTCACATGACCAGGAGTGACTCACACTCCGAAAACACAGACACAGATGAGGTTTTCTGTGAAAAAGAGCAGAGACAAACCTGCCTTTGTCACTGGCTCTGCACTAGAAACACGAGATGAAATGCAGAATCATACACTGCTGCAGATTTCAACTAGTCCCATTCCTCTAAAAATGAAATAGCAGCAACACTTTTTAACCAACCCTAGCCTTGTTTTTCACTTATAAATATTTGTCTCTGTACTACTCTTGACTTTTAGTTAAAAACAACACGAGAATAGCAGCAACATTTTTTAACCAACCCTAGCCTTGTTTTTCACTTATAAATATTTGTCTCTGTACTACTCTTGACTTTTAGCTAAAAACAACAAGAGAGTTAACAGATCAAAGAACCAAGGAGAGCTGTAAGTAGAAGAACATTTTATTGTGGTGGAGGACTTTTTGTGTGTGGTTTCAGCTAGGCTATTAAGCCTTTTTTTTTCCAAAATGAAATACATTCTTGTGAAAGTTCTTGTTGTTTACACTGCCTTAAGATAGGAATGAGTTTTATTCCATTAAAGATTTCTTCCGGAGATATACACAGTTATGCAAAAGCAATAGAAATGGTTACTAAATAATGCTTGCTAAATAATGATTACAGAAAAGGTTCTACTAATAGCAGTAGATTCAAGAGGTCAGGAGAGTCAAAAGAAAAAGATCATTAAACTGAGGAGGAACAAGCTGCATAAAGAAGCAGTAGAAAGTGAACCATATAAATGTTAAAAAAATTAAGCATTAGGTTTATATAATCTAGCCAACAACTTAGTCCTAGAAAATTGTTTATAAATTAATTTGTACACCACCGGAAGGAAATTATCTTCAAAAGCATTGGCATAGGACTAATCAAGTAAATGTTTGCCTGACTGTCTTAAATTAAGTTTTTCTTTCAAGTTAACAGTAGCTATTTTTCTGAATAAAATTATTCATAGTTGTAAACAATATTAGATCACATTTTAGGACAAACAGCCATCACTATAATGACCTTTACTGAACAACCCTAATTTTACCAAAGCTTTTGATTTTGTCGCTATTATCAGAAACTTTCAAGACTCAAAACAACAAAGTGACAAAACCTCTGACAAAACAAACAAACAATCAAAACCAACCAACAAAAAAAACCAACAAACAACAAAAAAAAAACACAAAACAAAACTAACCAAACATAAACTGCCAAAAAAGTACTCCAAAAAAGACATTTTTGAAATGAACTTACATTCTGATATGGGTTTCTGTCCTGTTTCTCTTAGGATATCAATAGCTCTTAGTATTCAGCATTTTGTGTATAATGCAATTACGATGTTAAACCTTGATAAATAGTTTAATATATTAGTCAATGTTAGATGTATAAACTGAGAACACTCAGCTAGACATCTTATCATGTAAGTCCTTTCTTACCCAAGAGCAGAATTTTCCAATGTGGGAAAGAGAGAGATATTTCTTGTGGATGAAACATTGCAGTTGAGTCTCTATATCTGAGCTCAATTCTCAGAGTCTCAGGTGCATAAATCTGTACTGAAGACTTATCAGAGTTAATGCTGCTGATCTGCTTCAAGTTCGACTTCCTACAAAGTACTGTGTCCAGCTCCGGAGTCCTCAACATAGAAAGCACATAGAACTGTTAGAACAGGTCTAGCAGAGGGCCACCAAGATGATTAGAGGGATGGAGCACCTCTCTTATGAGGACAGGCTGAAACAGCTGGGGCTGTTCAGCCTGGAGAAGAGAAAGCTCCGGGGACACCTTAGAGCAGCCTTCCAGGATCTGAAGGGAACCTACAGGAGAACTAGAGAGGGACTCTGTCAGAAAGTGTAGTGATAGAACAAGAGGTAGCAGTTTTAAATTGGAAGAGGGGAAATTTAGATTAGAGATAAGGAAGAAATTCTTTCCTGTGAGGGTGGTGAGGCACTGGAACAGGTTGCCCAAAGAAGCTGTGGCTGCCCCATCCCTGGAAGTGTTTAAGGCCAGGCTGGATGGGGCTTGGAGCAACTTGCTCTTGTGCGAGGTGTCTCTGCCCATGGCAGGAGGGTTGGAACTGGATGATCTTTAAGGTCCCTTCCAACTCTGACTATTCTATGGTTCTATGGTTTCTATGAAATGAGAGCTACTCAGGATTTGAAATTACATTTATGATGCTGTGACCTTATTTTTATCAACTTCATTTCCATTGTACTGAGACAACTGAGGGAATACCTTTGTACAACATTAAGTTGAAGTACTCCAGGAACTGCTTTCCGAACAATCATGAGAGTCTTTTGTTGTCCTTTCCATAAACCCCTGTTGGAACTGTCGGATGCTAACAGAGGACTACAGGCATTGAAGTGGTTAGTGCTTCATTTGTGATTAGCTTACACTACCAGAAAGTCAACTATTATGAGTTAAAAACACCGTTTTATCTGAGGGAGAGGATATGCTTGCTGCCATAGGATCTTGGACTGGACACAAACTCTTTTCAGTGGACCAAACCTACTGTTGCAGCCTCAGACAATTATTTAACCTCTTTATATCCCGATAACTCCATCTAAGAATTGGAAATTATAACTTTTCTCCCCCACAATTTATATGCCTGATCTGTTCCAAGCTCTTGTAAGACCAAAAAATCAGCTGGTGTAAACAGAAGAAATTTTCTAATTCATTTTGATTCCAGATCAGGTTTTGAGACAAGGACTCTTCTGTGTGAGAAAACAGTCCAGTGCAGGGGCCTGTCCACTGATTCAATATGTAAGAGCTTATGTATTGAAGATAGCAAATGATCTTCATTAAGAGGTACAAAAAACATTTTCTTTACCTTTCTTCCCTATGACAATATGGTGTTTCTCTGTGTCCAGGAAAGAGGAACCACTGTGTTAGTTTTAGCAATTCTTAGTTCAAACTGTCCACATGAAGAGGGTTTGATTCAGCATTGAAAACTGCTGCTATAAAGCACACTACAAGAGAGCAAACTTGGTTGTGTCAGTTCAGTATCTATGCTGTTGAAAAACCACAGGAGGGAATTATCAAGCACTGCCTAAGTGAAATAGATAGTATTTTAGACCTGTTTGACTCTGGTTATTAGAAAAGTCACTGCTGTCACCCCTTGTAAAATATTACAAAATCAGTAAAGAAGAACACTTTGTCTAGCCTCACACCTCTATCTGTCATGCAACAACAACATTGCCAGATAAAGGCAATCAGAGGTGAAAGTAGAGATCCAAGTCCAGGCTGTACCTATTATCTACAATGTTTAGTGGTTATTTATTCATCCACTGCATAAATAGCTGTAGTTTGCATGATTTTATCAAAGCTTCAATACACACGTAGTCAATACCCCTCAATTCCACGGTTTCTCTTCTTTTCACACAATTGAGATCGAGTCATTTATCTGTAGAGCTGCTGATGCTTTTTTATATCAATATTACTCAGCTCTACACGAGTGCTGGTAATAAGTTACAGTGGACAAAAACATCAGGTTTTTGACTGTTCTGCCAATGCCAGCTAATGAACTCCAGCCTACAGAAGTTCCCCTTGTTAGGTTCCAAGGGCATCAGTTTGTACTTTGCATTCATTTATTTTGGGGACATGGCTAGATTATCTTTAATCTCTGCTTTATCATTATTGTGTAGTGGACTCACTCATGCTTTCCTGTGTTCTTTTTATTTATACAGCTGAATAACCTTTTGCTATTTGTTTAATTTCCTTTACAAAGTCTGGCTCAGACTGATTTTTGGCATGTCTCACATTATCCCTATACTTCTTGATCTCCTAAACACAATTGCATTGCTGAGTGGGACTTTTTCCTGTTCCTGGTAGGGTGTCTACTTACTCCTATGATTTGTTTTGTGGTTTTTATTCATCCAGTGAGATCCAGAGCCCTACCCTAAAGTTTGCCCTCGAGTTCAGAATATAAATTCTACAGTTTTTGTCCTTTTCACTCAATAAGAAATCAAGCTTTCAGTTGTTACTCTCTGAGCCTTTCAGTGTGACTGACTTCACAGGTCTTACCATGCTCATTCACACTCCAGATGCCAGATGCCGTATTTTCTCAGCAATCAAAAAACAACTTCTGGCCACACAAGCAACAGAGAAACATATTACCTTCTAAAAAATGCTTGCACCAGCCCACCAGACAGTTTGTCTTCCACTATCAGCTTCTTTGCCTTACTCACTTGCTCTAGTCTTAGGTGACTCACCTAATCATATTCACCCCATCCAGCCAGGTCTCTTTGCTGGCTTTGGACACGTCTCATGAATGACAGCCTGTCACTGTTCAAAGAAGGATCCACAGACACATAACTGAAGTCTATTGTATACTCATTTATGAATCTTCTCTAAGAATTTCACATATAATATCTCCCCTCACACTTCACAAAATTTGGAACTCTTGTATGTATTTGGTCTTTAAATTACCAGATTCATGGTATTTATAATGTCACTGTCCTGTCAAAAAAAAACCCCTTATATTTTAGTTATTAATTCTTGTCATAAAATAGAGCTCTTTCTATCCATATATCTTATCTGCAGCCAAAGAGGACAATTCATCATGCCCACAAACAGCTGACCCGTTTTCCTGACAATCCCTAGGAAATAAGTAATAGGTCATATTAATTTAGGTCATGTTAGGGAAAGAGGTCATATTAACCACCCTTGGATAACCATCACACTCACTATGACTACTTGGCATGCACACCCTGCCATGCATCAGAGTTCTACTGGAGGTGACTAGTTCCTTTTCAGTCAGCAGCTGTTTCCTGACCTTTCTGACAAAAAAATTAAGTCTATTGAGCACTGCTCCTTTTTGTTGATGCCCTTTTCCCTGAGTGCTGTCGCCTGTTCTTGGTTTGATGTTTCCTTCACCTCTTCCTGCTCTCTATTCAGAGCACATGGAAGTCTTTGTGTGTGGCGAATCCAGCTGACCCCTTGGCTCATTTCCATGATGCCTGGGCACCACTTCAACACCAGTGAACATTCTTTTGGCAGCTCATGTTGACATGCATATTGGTGAATCCCTCTCACTCCCAGGAAACAGGGAGGCCAGAAATGATCCTGGCCACAGCCAAAACAAAATTCAGAGCAGCCAAGACTGAACTGACCTTTGGTTGTTTCAAACACCGTGCAATGCACACAAGTTGATGCTTTGAAAATGGACTGCATATTGTGCCATATGGTGAAGGGCATTAGAATGACTCTCATTTAAGAGGGATCAGCATCAGGGGCTAAAGGGCCACAGCAAAGATGGATGGTTAGATGAACTGAGGGGGTTCCAGTGCTCTATAACTGGTGTAGAGGGATACAACTGCTATGATGAAGAATTAGGCTGGCAGGTAGACTAGCAGTGGCCAGACATGTACACTTCTCTACAATCATTCTATATCTGCACATACTTTGACTTCTCCAAATAAATGAGACTAGGTTACAAACCAATAGAGTTGCTTCACTCCGCGAGAGAACAGTGGAAGGAATAGGTGGAGAGGCACCCATGGCACCAAAAGAAAAATTTTACAAGATGGTTTTAAGAAGCACAGCTAGAAGTGCATACTCCTGCTTTGCAAAAATACTGAAAAAAAAGCTTGCAACCGGTCTTTCTTAAAATGTCATCATCTTTAATGCAAATAGGTTTACTTAGTACACAAGCTCACAAGAAGTGCCAAAGAGGATTATTGACTCAGAAAACTAAGTTATTGAGCTTTAAAATGCAGGAAGGACATTAAAAGAAAAAAGAAAAAAAAAAAAGAGGGAAAATTACTGTAAAAATTTCATTAGAAGCAGTACTTTCTCAAAATGCAAAAATTGTTGGATAGCAAGTACTGCAAAGCTTTCATTATCATTGCCATTCTTATTGTTTATGCTGTATAATAATGTTTAAGACCAGAAAAGTAAATGAAAGATACTTGGTGAACCCATTAAAACAGCAACATTATCTGAAAAGCAAATTCTAATAATAAGAGGGAAAAAATCTCATAATAATCTCATAATAGGAGAAGAACTCCTACTATTTCAGCACATACAGGGCTCACATGGGGTGTAATTTAGCTTGAATCCCACAGCTCTGTCAGACCAACCGATGCCCTGAGTGCTTTGATAAACTACAAGGAGAACAGATGCATAATAAGATAACTCAGACAGCTTGCTAAAATTTCATCTGCCAGTGGGACCCACTTGGTACAGCCAGAGCCCTTTGTCAACTCTACTTTCTCACACTGTATGGATGGCATTGGTCCAGCAGCAGCTCTCATCTTCTATCCAGCTGCTTTTCACAACCTCAGAGAGTTTTCATTGTGTGTTAATTACAAAGACCTACAAAGAACAAAAGGACCTATTAACTACTCCTTGGCAGGTCGTTTAGCATTTTTAAAAGCCCATTTTTAAGAGCCCTAGAAGTGGCAAAACACAACTATGCCCATCTAGCTAGCCACAGAAGTGAACTTCGAGCTCCGAAGAACGTGAGGGCTCAGCGTGAGAAATCAGGATTAGGAATTATTAAACTCTAAATTCTTAATAAAAAATTCTGATGATGTAGAAATATTGATTTTCTTATGGATTGAAGTCATTGGGCTTCCCTGGCTACAATATTGCAACTTTCTTTATGCGTATTTTTCTACATGTACATTTCCGTTGCAGAGGCTTAACTCCTCACTTGAATTGCTCCTCTAAATTGCCTAACCTTGAATGAGTCACACTGTGAGGAGGCTTCAAGTGAGTCAGATCTGCTGTCCTTGGTCATGTATGTCTCTTTGATTTCTAGGAAGTTCAACCCATGGTTCTGTGCATTGCAGCAAGCTATGTTTTTCTATCATTTCTTTACCAAAACATAAGAGAAGAACTTTTCTGAAGTTTCTAGAGGACATTTTAGCTTCCATGTTTAGCCTGGAGAAAAGAAAGAAGGTTCTGGGGAGACCTCAATGTGACCTTTCAATGTTTAAAGAGGGCTTATAATAAAGATGGAGAAAGACTTTTCACCACGTCCTGTAGTGACAGTACAAGGAAATCATATCAAAATATTCCACATTTCTTACTGCACCAAATCGAAGTTGTCCAGACAGCCTAACTGAAGATAACACATTCACATGTGCTTTTGGTTAGGCATCCTGAAAAAAAAAAAATAAATAAACCAAACAAAAAAACAACAACTTGAATTTCAGTTTAGGTGTAGCCCACTGCATTAAGCTGGTTGATTCCACATTTTGGATTTGGGTTTTTGTGAAGTTGAGATGTGATAAATTGGATAGAAACCATTTTCCTTTTACAGAACACAAGTAGGCCAGATTTTTTTCTAACACATTTTCTATCCTAAGGTGAAAGACAGTGGTCCCAAGCTTAGTCCAGTGAACCTAGTGAAAATTTTGCCTCTGTAGTAAGCATGCAGTCAAGATTTCTGGATTATGGTCTTGGAAGCTGCTAAATTATCCATAACTCCTTGTGAGATTTTTCAGCACACAAAGGCTGGATTGTGGTGAAAATGAAGTACCAGATTTCATACCAGGCCCTTCAAAATAAATATTGTTCATTTAGTCAATACTGAGATAATTTTCAAACTATGTAGTTTTTCCGATCAGCTGTAAACAGACTCCAGAAGAACAAGTTTTAGAGTCTGAATATGAATGAAGAAAAAGTTCAGAAACAGTTTGGGGGGAAAAAAACATTTTAGTATGGCATTTTTTTCAGCACAAAACCAGACATGTCAATGATATTTTTATGTCCTTTTTATAGTCAGTTGCAGAGTGAAGCCAACCAATCTGCAAAAATTGTGCATATACCGTAAGTGAGCAAATATTCCTCTTATTGCCTGTGCTGTTTGATCTCACAGTCTAGAAGAGAAGCAGAGCTATATTTAATGACTCCCACAGCCAGAATTTCAATTTAAAAAACCATCTCTGAGCTCTATTGTTCTTTGAAATATGAAACACCCATCTCTTTTTCCTGCTCAGAGAGCTTGAAACGGATGACGGCAGGACCCTTCCATTAAAGTGCTGACAGGTAGCCGCCTGCCAGAATTCCAGCCAGGAGCCAAATTCACAGGGGTCAGGGTGGAGGTGAATGTTGTGCATCCACAGACAAGTCTTATAATAGACAAATACAGAAGAGAAGTTTTTTGAGAAGCAACCTCTACAAGGATGTCAGAAGCAGAGATTAGAGAACAAGGAAGATGTGCTTCAGCCCCACGTGCTTCCATGGTAGGTGATGAATTCTATAACTGAAGGCAGTCTAAGGATACTTTAAGTGACATAAATACTGGAGACATTTTTTCAATGTCTCGATTACCAAATCTACAACAATAAATTATTCATGGGTTGCTCATACGCTATGTCACCATCACGAAAAAGTTTTGTTGGTGCTGGCTTTACTATTCCATTTTTTGGGCTGAATAGCAGATTCTTCACTCCCACAGAAACATTCACACTTTCTGTTTTAAAGACAAGCTGAGGTTCATCACAATAATGAAAGTAGCATAAATGTTACTTCTTTTGGAGTTTTGTATTCACCTGGGCAGAAAAAAATGAGTCTTTATGTACATTCCTATATTGTAGCAATGAGGGGAAAGGTAACACAGAAGTCAATGCCCCTTCAGCTGCTCTTACCTCAGAAAAGTGTCCCAGGTTAATGTGGGACAGATGATAATGGAAGACTCTGCAGAGGTGGTCAAGAAAAGAAGATAACTGAGTCCAGAGCAAAAGCATTGCCAGTAAATAAAAGGTAAAATTAACAGAGTTTGCAGGCATTGGATGGGGTAATAGGGAATCTGCATGTCTACAGAGGCAAAGCAGGAGCAAAGAGTAAAAGCTTTCACCAACATTCTGTTCACAACAGCAATACTGTCATGCCAGGGTGCAGCACAGCAACTCTGATAACGAGGAGTTTGCCTACATTTTGTATTCAACATTCCTTCATATTTCCCCCTGCTTCATGTGTTTCCCTTGCTTTGTGTGCTTTGAAAGATAGGTGACACCAATTTCTACCAGCTTGAACTTATTCCTGCTATATCCACTTTGCAAGGAGCTTATTTAACTTGAAATGCAAAACCATTTCATATTCCGGGACCTAAATGTCTATGTAGATAGTGTAAGAAGTGAGCCATTTGCAGTTCAGATGATGGGTTGTGATTTCATAAGCATTTATTGATAAGAAAGAGTTTGTATATATTCCTGTCCTAGCAACTCATCCTAACTAAATTTAAAATTTCAGTTATAGTATCCTCTAAGTATGGCCATCGCTGTTTGATAAAGTCCTGAGACTCCCTGGTGAAGCATTGTGTTTCCCTAAGCCAGGTATCTTGCTTACATTTTGCAAATTGCATGTGTTTGTCACCTTGTAACATAAATCACATACCATGTATGAATGCATCATCTAAACTCACATAGGTTCATGGCATACTGTGACAGCTCTTTCCCTCTAGAGTTCGCTGGTAGTTTGGTAATGGTCTTAGACCTTGACTGTAGTACCTTTAGGCAAATGACCTACGTAGGACATGTACCAGCAAATGCTGTTGACTGTAAATAAGGGAAAAAACATACATGATGAAGATAAATCTTCCTTTCTTACTAACAGAAGAAAGTGGTAAAAAGTGTCCTCGATTACTGATATACAGAGAATTTGAAGAACTAAAAGGCTGTTTACAGTAAAGTGGCAAAGCGCTGATGGAAAATCGCTTTGGCAGCATGTGAGGAAATGGGGAAGTGAACTAAAGACAAAAGAAACAGTCCATGTACAACTTCCTGCCTGCATAAAAATCCTACATTGACCTTTCTGTCTCTATGGAAATTGCAAGTTAAACGTTTTGTCCCTCAGATTTATCATTTTTAAGTGAATGAAGTCTATGAAGTGTTTCCAGAATTGAATGACCATTTATGCTAAAAGGCCCACAGCATGACATCGATATGAGATGGGGAATTGCAGAAGTGCCATTGCAACAGGGCATTGGTAAGGCCTCATTTGGAATACCATGAAGTGTGCTGGCCATCTATGCTCAAGAAAGATATAACTGAACTTGAAGAGGAGCAGAAACAATCAATAGGATTAAGTCAAGAGAAAGTCTTACAATGAGACCTTGCAGAAATTGGGTTGTTTGGCCAAGCAAAATAAAAGGTGAAAGAGGATTTGGGGACTCTGGAAATATGCCTTTGGATGAATCTCAAGAAGAGAAAGAATGGTTCTAGCTAAATAGAAGTACTAGCATAAAATAAAATTACTGTAAATTGGTCATTAATATATCTATTCCAGAAATGCCTAATATCTGAGGAGTAAAATTTTAAGAGTATCCACATAGACTACAGGAGAAAGTGAAGCTAAATTTTTAAGATGAACTTCAGTAAATATATGGAAAGAGCTATATAACAGAATAAGAAAATGTCTGGGTCTAGGAAGTCAGTGGTTCACTTCAGTTCCCTAGGCAGAAGCAACTAGTGCCATGTCCTGGGGCACTGCTTGTGGATTCCAGCTACCAGTCCAGAGAAGTTCTTCTACAAGATTTGGGTAATAGTTGCCAGAACTGTGCACAGTTTTCAGCTAAATTACACGATCTCAAATGGCATTAGGCGACCATGTTCAAGCTTCTTAATCAGACTGCAAGTGCCAACAATCAAATTTCAGATGTCATGTATTATGTGGGCAGAGATATGTCATAAGTAACTGGATCCTTACAAATTTGTATTGCATTTATGATGTGTTCTCAAGGCTTTTTACTTGTCACATTTGGAGGCCAAGGAGGATTTTCCTAGGTGAATTCTCTAGTTTCTAGGGGAAACAGGTTTTGCTTTCAGCTTTGAAGCTGGAAGTTTTACCATAGCTGCGGGGAAGAGGTTTACAGGGTACATTTGAGGTTTACAGGGTACATTATAGTGCCTTATATTGCTTCAGGCTAGTGTGAAGGGTTAAAGAAGATATTGAGCAGGAGAGGGTTTTTCTCCCAAGTTTTACTTAAAAGGTCTTTTTTCCCTTGCCTTTCTGTATAGGGGGAAAAGCAGTCAGTCTTTGAGTGAGTTTTGTTTAACAGTATGCTAGTACAGAGACTGGAGTAATTCTGTTTCTCACTCATGCCTTCCATGGCACAGCTGTGACATTTATCATGTATAAGACTATAAATTCAGTACAGGGTGATGGAGGTGCTTTGCAGTCTAGAGTATTAGGTACATGTAGAGGCTCTGTAGCCTTTTGAACCAGAGGTTTTTCCTGCCTTGCCCACAGTTCCGGGTGTTCTGACCTAAATGAAATAGACTGTCTATGGACCATGACTTACACTGTCTCTTCCAGACACGTTACTATTTTTATGTGCATATCAAGATAACAATCAACTCTGAATGCTGGGAGAATTGGCATTATGCTGCCCTGAATTTTCTGTGAATTCTAGCACTTTGATTAGTTACCTTCTAGGCATCTTTTTTCCGTGTGTCAAAAGAAATAATTGTTACTTGATTTTAGATGTTAAGTGTCTTTGCTGTGGACTGGCTCTTTTCAGGAAACATCTCAATGTAAAGGATTTCTTAAAAATTAATTAATTAATTACTTTTTACAAAAATTCACGTGCATATTGGATATAACTGAAAAATTTTCAGGAAAGCGTGTTGCCACAGTTGCATATTTGAATGTATCTACACAACTGTAAGTATAAAACAACAGCATACACAGAGACTGTAACCTATACTATAATAAGTTGTGAGGGTTGTATGTGCCATCTGAATATTCAGTTGTTTTACCAGAGGCTCCTACGTGATTGTGAGGAGATAAAAGTAAATGGCCAGGTAGAAATAAAAAACAAGAAATAAAACATCTAGAGATACGATGTTTCTGTAAAAAAAACGTTCAACATACTTAATATCTGGGAAATTAATGGGAAAATGTATACCTGACTAATTTTTCCCAGGAAAATTAAAACTGGAGTCTCAAGATCTTGGTCCTCGGATTCAAAAGAACCATCACGAGAGGAGATTTTGAGTGAAGAAAGACAAAGCTAATTCCTGAGACAGCAGCTGCTTCAGAAAGAGCGAATACGAACCTGAGTTGTCACAGAAATGTGGTGCTGAGTCAGAGCATCCTTATGGGAAATGACCCAGTTTAGGATGGGTGTGGGTTTACTGACCCAAGTGAGCCCGCATGTAAGCCATGACGCTGATCCACCATCCTCCTCACCCCATCAGGATGCCGATGCAGAGAGCTGTAGCAATTCTTTCCTGTACCTCAGCCATTAGTCACAGCTCCCACCTGAGACCTAATAGCTGAACCAGGCCAAAATCAACAGGCTGGCTATAATAGTAGAACGTAGGACTGTATTAAAGGAAGCAAGAATTACATCAGATATCACTTCTTATATTTTGTTTCTTGCCCTTTCACTGGGACTAGATGCTGTTGGAGCTGAAAGAAGAGTACACAGCTGCAAATATATTTCTCTGCTCAGCTGTGGTTTAAGCTACCCTGCCAGGGGTATTCAAAAGTTCTCTTTGACTTTGCTCTGAAATGGGCTAGAAGTGCTGACTGAGGTCCAACATGCCTCAATTGCCTACTTTCTGGTGCCAAGCTAAGGTGGAAACCCTGACAGGATCCATGTGCCTGAGCTTTGTGGTGGTTGACATGTCAGATCTGTGTATGAATTTAGCATGTCTGCAGGTATGTTGATGACTGAGCTCAGGACTAAAGTTCAGTCATAAAACTCTTTCAACTTCTCCCAGTGCAGGGAGGCAGGGCAGAGGAAATCTGAAGACAGCTGCGTTTGGCTAACAACTGGGGAGGGCTGAATTGTGTGTAGGAAGATTACAGTATAGAGAGTATGGATTATTTTATTGCTGTTTTCTTATGTCATGCAGTGTTACTGTGAAAAGTATCTTGAAAAGGCTGTTGAGTCACCGTCTGTTCCTGCTCGCAGCTCCCAAGAGCAGAACAGCAGGTACAGAATGTAACTCAGGCTTGCTGAAGCAATCCCAGCTTAACACACAGGCATCTGATATCCAAAAGCTCTTTTAAAAGTGTAAGAGTCACTGGACTCGGTCCCAAGCAAGTTACCTCCTCTAAAGTTACATTCAGATCAGACAACGGTATGGGTGGAAGGACGATAGACAAGATGTCCCAGCACCCTGTCCAACTGAATCTTAAAAGTGCCCAGTGTCAGGGAATCCATCACTTCCCTGGCTGATGGTTCTCACTGTGAAAAATTGTCCTCTTGTGTCCAGTTGCAGCCCCCCCAGGAGTAACTCATACTGATGACCCCTCATCTTTTCCATGTGATTCCTTGTAAAAAGTCACTCTGCTATGTAGCCGCCCTCAAATGCTGGAACATGGGATAAGGTCTCCCCTAAACTTTCTTTTCTTAAGGCTGAACAAACCCAGTTCTCTCAGCCTTTCTTCATAAGGCAGGCTTTCTAGTCCTTTGATCATCTTTGTGGCCCTTCTATGGACCCTCTCCAGCCTTTCCACATTTTTTTTTTTGCATAGCAGGGACCAAAACTGAACACAGTATTCCAGGTGTGGCCTGAAAAGCACTGAGTAGAGTGGGGTAATGACTTCTTTGTCTCTACTGGTGATGCCCTTGTTGATGCAACCCAGCATCCTGTTGGCTTTCTTTACTGCTGCAGCAGCACACTGTTCACTCATATTGAGTTTGTTCAGCTAGTTCATTCTATTTTTTTCCCACAACTTGAATTTTCCCTGATTTTACTTCATTTTGGTGAAGTTGGAGTTTTATAGCTTGAATTTGGAAACTGGGGTAAAGAAAATGGACTGTAACTCAAGATCTGGCAACACAGTATAAAACAAAAGGGGGATCAAATGCAAAGCTGAAAAAATCTTTCAAACATAAATAATTTGTACCCTTTAATTAACTGCTTGGACTTAAACTGCACAGGGAGTGGAAACAGGGACAGGTATCCTGGGAAGAGTACAGGGACGTGTCCTGGCTGTGTAGTGATGGGGTCAGGAAGGCCAAGGCACAGCTGGAGCTGAATTTGGCAAGGGGTGCAAAGACTAATAAGAAGAGCTTCTACAGGTTTAATGGCTTCAAGTTGCTCCAGGGGAGGTTCGGATTGGATATCAGGAAAAAAGTTTTACACAGAAAGGGTTATTAAGCATTGGAACAGGCTGCCCAGGGAAGTGGTTGAGGCACCAACCCTAAAAGACAGGTTGACTTACTGCTTTGTGATGTGCTTTAGTGATGGGTTGTTGTTTTGTTGGGGGGAGGTTTAGCAGACTTAGGTTGATGGCTGGACTAGATGATCTCAAAGGTCCCTTCCAACCTGGACAATTCTATGATTCTATGATACTAGGTATGTCAGCCAGGAAAGAAAGGTCAAAGAAAGAGTACCAACCCTGATGAACATGACTGGCAAACTGATAACAGCAGTTGAGAAGAAGGCTGAAGCACTCAACAATTTTTTTTCACCTCAGTCTTCACTGGCAATCTCTCTTTCCACACCTCTTGAGTGGATGGACCACAAAGCCAGGACTGGGCAAGAAAAGGTCCTCCTACTGTAAGAGAATATCTGTTTCATGACCATTTGAGTAACCTGAACATATATAAGTGTATTAGAACTGGTGGGGTGCATCCCAGAGTCCTGAGGGAATTGGCTGATGTAGTTGTCAAGCTACTCACCGTGATATTTGAAAACTCATGGCAGTCAGATGAAGTCCACACTGACTGGAAAAAGGGAAACATTGCACCCATTTCTAAAAAGGGTAGAAGGGAGGACCTTGGGATCTATTGACCTGTCAGCCTCACCTTTGTGCTTGGGAAGATCACAGAACAGATTCTTCTAGAAGCTACACTAAAGCACAGGGAGGACAGAAAGGTGATTCGAGACAGCCAGCATGACTTCACTACTGGTACTGGTAGTGTTTCAAAGGGGAGAATCTGGGAGGTAGAAGAGCTGGTGACAAGTATGTAATGTGCACATCCAGCTTAAAGATTTTGCTGAAAATGAGATCTAGTCTGATCCTGCTTGTTCAACACCCATTAGCAGTTGGAGTGCGGGCATCTTTCTGCAACATTTCGTTCAGTTTAGTTTCACAAAAAAAAGAAATCCAGTCTGGGTGCTCCAAGACTATTCCACAGTGTGAGCTCTGAGGACAGCAGGGGAATTCACAAACTTGCTCTTGGTCCAAACTAGAACAATAAGTTTCATAGATGTGTCTACCTTACATCTACAGTGTCTACCCAGATGTATCTTTAGGGTATTCCCATCTGTGAGACTACTTTCCCAGTCTCATCCAATTGCAAAGTAAGATACCATTATTAAGGTATTAGAACCCAATAGCTCTTACATTTCTTTGGCTGTGGTTTTATTGAAGCCCATAAAACAGAGTCATATCTTCATTTCTGCTAAGGACCTGATTCAGCACCTGCTGAACCCTGTGAAATTCTTTCTGGTGGTTTCAAGAAATTGTAGAACAGCCTCCAGGTAAACTGTTCACTCATTTGCTTTGAGTTGGATTTTTAAGTGAATTTAATTGTTATTCAGTACTGCTGTTTTGTTTCAGAACCAACGCAGAATCTGTTTTGTATTGGCAGTAGCAAAGACTCCTTCGACTGAAAAGACAGGGGATGGTACAGAGCCAACTACAGTTTCTGTAGTTACAGAGCTTTTCCAACACCTTCCAACTTCGACACCAACACCTTGGCAGCTGTTGCAGCAAAGTCTGAGCTTAAGCACAATATCAGTTATTACATCTATGCTCTCTGCAGCAACATCTTTTTTCACTTTTGCCATGAGTAGGCGTGTTTTGTATCACCCTTTTTCCTCTATTAGCCCAAATCTGGTAAGAGTCTCATTTCATAGCCAGCACAAATAATACTTACATTTAACAAAGAGTCAAATATTCACTTGTGTGAAAACCACAGCTACTCCATGCTTCATGTTGGTCTGTTTAATGCTTTTCCCTCTGTGCCCATATTTTTACACCCTACATTGTAAGGCATGTGACACAGCAAAGTACTGCCAGCAAAAAACATGTCTCCATCCATGAAACATATCTTTTTTCACTCAGCAATTTCTTTGCTGCAATGAGTATGGTTCATATCCTCTAACTGAAAAGCAGGTCCCTGGAGGAAAGTGACTGCTGCTTATGAAAATACACTGTCAGCCAAAAATGATGCATTCATCAGTTTTAATGTTTAACATGATTCCATGATGACCCTCCACATACCAGGAACTTCTAACCTTGATGGAGTTGGGCAATGGAGAGAATTAGTTAAATGAACAAGCGTTTTGTTCAGCGAGGCACTCTCTATATGTTCTACCATTGAGCTTTTTTGTTGCAGAGTTTGTTTGAAGTAAAAGTGGCAGACAATTTTGTGACAAAATAATTGTTTCTCAGAAACTGTTGATGTGTCAAATTAGAAGCACTCATACTGCTTTCAAAGGCAAGGCTCATCTGGTCAAACTCAGACGGAAGACAGATGTTCACTGACCTTAAAAGAGTTTCAGGCAGGCAGGTGGGTGTAAGAATCCAACCATGACATAGTTGCTATGCTCATTTCAACCTATGGATCTGAACTTCACACTCCCACATACCCAGTAGGTTTTCTGCTCTCTGGACGATTAAGTCATCTTCCCTTATGCTGTCTCCAAACAGATAATGCAGTGATCCATGTGAAGTGGGATATCTCCAACAGGAATGACTGAGAGAAACACAGAGATTTACTCAACAACATGCTTCAGGCATTTGATTAAAATCTAATATTGCAGTGTTCAAATATCTCTTTCAGTAAACGCCTACAGAAAGGTAAACATATTGAGTGAAATTGAGGTAGAAAAAAAGTCAGACTTTTAAATCCTTTGGCAAGTTCAGACTGAAGAGAGCCTTTAACAGAGATCTAGATTTCCAGTGTGACAGCTCTTGAAATACTACATATTATAGGCTAGATAGATCTTACTTTTTTTACTAACAACTTTGAAATATCCTAATGTCACTTCGAAGTATAATAACCATAGAGAAACACCGAAACATCAAATCCATACAAAATTCACAAGGGGAAATGGAAAAGATTTTTCCACTGAGTTCTTGCTTAACGCAACTTTCTGTAACACAAGAATGGGAGAATCAGTAATGTTTTGCACTTACAGGATTCTTTGAGAATTTATATTCTTTTAAAAAAGTTAATAAATTCATCTTCATGGATTCTTTGAGGTGGCTATTATCCTCATTTTGAAGGTAAGAAAAATGCAGTAGGGAGGTAATAAGTTCTCCATATCAAATAAAAAGTCATTGGCAGAACTGCAAAGAGAACCTAAATATATCACACTCAACTGTAACTATGGCATTATCCTTTTCTGTAAAATGTTCTTCCTTTCAAAGGTATCACAGTCAGAGTTGAAGGGAAAGATGTTCTTTCACCTCACCTATATTACTGATTTTTTCCTTTTCTCCTTTTCCATGAAATGGGTTCAAGTACATACTGTCCATAAAACACAGCAGAATTACTCATCATCTGGTCCTCTATATTTAAAGCGTATCCCCTGACCAAAGGAGTTTGAAATACTTTGGCCTTCGATATCCTCTCTTAATGTTGAACAGACTCTACTGTGCATTGCAGAAATTGGGGTGGGTTTTTTTAATAGCAATTTTTTCATTAGAGAATCATACTTCAACAAAATATTTCAATGAATTGTTTTCTTTTTTCCAATGAAAACATATTTTGCTGAGAAATTTCTAACTACTCGACTTTCAGGATAAGTTAATAAACTGGACCTAAATCCTGAATTCCTTCCTGAGAAATATTTCATCCTCTCAAAGATTTTATCTGCCAAATTAAAAAAAAAAATAATAATTGGAAGTAATACTAGAAATAACAACAGTTTATCATTTGTATTTTGTTAAGGAAGCAGTTTTATTCATACTGAAAATCCCCTAGGAACTTCCTTTTGACTGCAGTGACATCTACTGGTACTCAGAAAATTTTCTGCATATGAGGTCAGAATAAACACATCAAAATGACACCAGTTCAATGTTTTATTTCTGTGTAGAATAAAAGAAAAAAAAAAGCAGATATTCCAGAGTTCAGCCATGTATCCTCCCAAGGACTTTAGGCTTGCTCGTGTTTCTTAATGTAAGACTAAATTATTCAAATGGAGACAGCACCTGTTCAACAGAGTTTTAAAAGGCAAAGAAACTAGATCACCTGATACATGGGGAACAGATTGTTGCTCACTTTATGGAATAGAGTGAATGAAAAGAAAGGAAAACACTGCAGTGGAAAGAATTCAAGAATGCAGAGGGGTCTACGGAAGCAGCAGTACTGGCAGAGTCACCAGTAGGCTAATGTTGAGAGCTGTCAGGCATCTCTGTTCCCAAGACATTGAAATAAAACACAAATGCTGTCAAACTAGCACAGTGGTAAGCTAAGAAACTGAAATTGGGCAGATATCACTCTTTAGCATTTAAATCCCATCACCTGTTTTCTTTGTGTGGTGCACGGTTAACTAACACCCCTTCCACCCAGAAGACTGGATCCTCAATAGCACTGGGGAAGTCTGTATCTTCCAGCTCTTCACTAATACAGCCCTTGTTCTGTCCCTACTTTTCAAATAGATAGTGGCCACTTAAGAAAACACAATATAGGAGCTAAGGATTTGTATAAGATACTCAGATAGGTATTTTTCGTTGTAAATTCTCTCTTTCCATGTTTTGTTCATACTGAACTCAGCTGTAAATCATTAAGAAAGAGCCATATAAGATGTACTACACTTACAAAGCGTCACGATACATGGCTGTAAAGGAACAAAATATATAGTAATACACTCAAATGTTATTTATACATATTCCTACATTATTTTCTTCCTCAAGCAAACTGAAAATCTTGTACACTTTAATTGTACTCTATTTGGCAATATGCATAATGGAGAAAGTGTTCTAAAATGTGTCCTCTTCTTAGTAATGTAGAGTAATAGCATATGAGTATTTTGAAAATCAGTAGTGGATATACACAGATATCAAACATGACTGAGAAACATATCAAAACACATTGTTCAATGTCAATAATTTAATGCTAGTCAAAGTCAGAAAGCTGCGTTGTCTAAAACACTAATTTATTCTGTTCCCCTCTGCCATTCATTTAAAATCAAGAAGATGTATGCTAATAAGAATAGTGGGCCATCTCTTTGGGCTTTGCAACCTTCCACATTACCCATGAATCTGTCCTGTAGCCATTTGGAGAAGCACTGGGAGCAAATGAATTATGAGTCACGGGAAGAAGAAAAGGCATGTCACAAAAACTGAAATTAAATGCAAAGGGAAATGACAAGTACTGGAACTATGAGCTGCTTAACAAGTGACAGATAGTGAAACAAGGCAAATGCTGGAAGTGGCAAATAATACAAGAAGACAAATACTGGGAAGAAAACACAATAAAATGAGAGAATGAACACAAATACAGAACTAATGGTATCATTGATCCTAAGGAATTTTGAAAGGGGAAGACAAAAATACTGAAACAAGCAAAGCTCTAGAGAAGATGCTAAATTAAGGCACAGCACAAAATAAGAGATCAAAAGATTCACTTAGAGGCTCGACCAGAGCATCAGAGTTGTCACTGATGGACTCTTTGACTCTCTCCATTCTTTTTTTGTGTAACTTCAGCATACTCTATTTAGTTCTAACCTCTCTTTCCTGGCACATGCTTATACATGCAGATACTCTTGTCAGGAGTGTAGAAGGTTTTTAAGATCTTTGGCCATTGTTTCAGATGTGACTTTGATTTACACCTTGAGTAGTCTTAATGATTTGCCGAATCAACACTTGCTAAGGAAGGCAGAAATTTCTCCAAGTCCATTTATTGATTCTAAAGGAAAAAGAAAAAAGGGATCATGAAAATAAGTGTGAAATGCCACAGTCTCAGCTGAGATATGTATGTGTAGTTAGATGGGCTTCTATTTTATATTACTTAGAAAACTCACTTAACTGGCTCAACATTTACAAGTTTGCACAGGGGATGAGTCATATAAAATCAATGCTCGGATTATTGATTCTTGAACACATCAAACTATTTGTTATGTCCTGGATTTGCCCAGTCAGGCTCATTTATGTGGAACTACCAGACTGCACTCTCTGCTGTACAATTTGTTGATAAAAACATAAACAAGCACGGCTTCAAGTCACAGTCACACACATGTAACTCTTGCAACTTCCCTGCTGCACGAGCCTTTCAAAATGTATGCAGAAAAGAAAATGAGAATATTTAAAATTAGTTGAAAAATAATATCTGAGAACTTGCTGTGGCCTAATATAAACTTCTCCTGAATAATGATCCTGATAATTTATTTCAATGATACACTTTGAAAGGGATTTGAAAACAGAATATAAAATAAATTATGGAGTAAATTAATATTTTAAACTCAAAGAGAAGGTTACTGTGGTATTTCAGACCAACAATACCTTCCACATCGTTACAAATATTCACCCTCACATGAATGGTAATAAAACCAAATGCTTTGTATTTCCTGGCAAACGTACATACAGAATTAATGCTAATCAAAACAAGGATAGCACGTCAAGAAAAAAGCATTTACGGTTTAGTCTTCTGCTCTTTAGTGCTGAAAAACACAAATTTCCAAGTTCACAGTACTGTGCCTTTTATCCAAAGATCTTGATGCACTTCACAAACTTTAATTAAGCTCCACAGCATGCCTATCAGTCAGGCAGAAATTATATTATTTTCAGAGAAAGCGTAGCATGGTCTTCAGTACTCACAGCTCTGCTCTGATTACATACTGCATTCTCTCCACTGTGATGTATTGTGGAAAAATATGTAACAGCAAAGCAAAAGGCCCCAGTGTGCCCAACCTCTATTAGTTTAACTTTCTTTGCTTTTGTTTCTTTTTTGGTAATACCTTATACTAACCCCTTGCATTTTTTAGCTTTATTACTGAATTCATATATATATATACCTAAACTGAGGTTATAGCAAAGATACATTCTTTTTTCTTTTTTATTTCATTAGAAGGATTTATACTTTAGGTTGCATTTTCTGCTAGAATCAACTATGGAAAATATACGAGACTATATAGATTTGTAAACTAAGTACTACAGGAGCTATACTTTAAAGAGAACAAATTCTCTTTTCCTACATTTGTGTGCACATAGAACAACATGATCACTTTTTTCTTCCTGGGCATCTCAACACCTTGATAAGAAAAAGAGTGGCATATTGACATGGTCCCCTACAACATCCTGCTCGACAAATTAGAGGGACACAAATTTGATGGGTGGACTGTTCAGTGGATAAGTAACTGGCTGGCTGGTCACATCCAGCGGGTGGTGCTCAATGGCCTGAGGTCCAGCTGAAGAGCAGTCACAAGTGGTGTCCCTCAAGGGTCCATTCTGGGACTGGTACTGTTTAACATTTTTAATTACTACATATTTATATATTTAATTACTACATTTTACTTTACTAACAGAGGTTATATATAAAGTTATCAGTCAGACAGTTTTTCCAGCAGGACACACTTAGCCTCAGTGTCATCAAAATGTAGCAGTACCCATGAAGTATAAATTGCCAGCAAAGGAGTGAATCTACCTACGAATCTGTATTTGTAAATCCAGGTACTTACAAAGTTTAAACCACCACATTTTATAATGGAGCTCATGACTGTCACAAAACCTTTGCATCAGCCTTCTCCCTTCCAGGGCTACCTGCACTCTGATTCTGGATGGCAATCCATCAAAGGTGTCCCTCTGGGTTATGCAGCTTTGCTGACTAGCAGGAGCTCACTCCAGCAGATCTCTGCAGTGAAATGCCACTGGACTGGCAACGTCACCTCAGTGGGGACAGCTGATGGGCTGACTCGTGCCTGGTGCAAGGTAAGCAGCTTCCACCCTGCCACTTGCCGCAGCAGTCAGATCATTGCCAGGACAGAAACGTGCCCCAATCTTCCTCTTCTGAGAGGTTTGTCACAGGGATATTGACTGCTTGCTCAGCTGCTTTGCTAATGGACACACAGGATGAGTTTCCAGGCTGACAGCGTGCCTGTGCCAGAAAGGGGATCATGGTGCACTGGACTCCTGGCTGCACCTCAGTTGGCCCACACCCATAACAGGATCAGGGCAAGGCTTCACCAACACATCAGCTTTTTCCTCTACTGCTGCAGGTAACAGTGAGACCAAAACTGGAAATAACCGAAGTGCCTTTATCTCCCTTTCAGTAATAACTTTCTCATATGACTGGGGGGAAAAAAATGAAGAAAAAAAAAAAGTCTTCCCAGTCTTTCAGTTCTTTAATTTCTATGACATGAATGTTTTTTGCCTAAGGGTATTTTGTGTCACATGGTTTGATTTGCCAAAATAATATTTTCAAAATGCATACCCATTTTATTTTAAAATCTTTTTGCTTTTAAATAGAAAAATTAAGCTGATTTCTTGCAGGTCACAGAATCTGAACTGAAAAATTTTTGTATCTGAATTCTAGGTATATGTTATTTTCCAGCTTAGCCTCTGTACAAATTCGATTGACCCTCCAGAGAGTTTGGCTGCTGAAGAGATAATAAGAAATCATTAATATTTTTATCATCTGTAAAATTTTAAAATATTTGAGAACACGCTGTCATGGCAATAAGTGCTCATGTGATAGCAGCTCCTAAAAATACTCCTCAAATCATTATGTGATTAGCATATATGTGACTCCCAAAAGAACCATTTCATAGAGTAGCACTTTTGAGGGCCTGCTGCCAGTGCATTAATGATTTTGATGCCATAAAATCACTGGAAGAAAGTCTCTGTTATGAACAGAGACATTTCCTTTGCAGTGAAGGGGAATCAAACTGATTTACATGATCAAATCGTTTTTGGCCCCTTGGAAAATCTGTTGTCACATAAAATGAAGTAGTATGGGCAATACTCCTATATTGTAGGTTTTTAATAACATGTGTAAACTTTCATCTATTTCTATTAACAACATCTTTAAAATCAGGTCAGACTTATGGTTTCCAAAATGGTATATTCAGCATTTAACTCACAATAGCACTTATTTGTAATATTCAGGGAATTTTGCTGCTTTCTTGACATGGAGGATAAAGAAAAAAATTGAGATCTCATTTAAAATTGGCCTCCAAAGGAGCATTCTGATGTTCACCTGGAGCAGTATGACATAATTTAAATGTGATTTTTATACACAAAGGTAGAGTTTCAAAGGCAGGCATATAACTCTGTAATAAATCATCATCAGTACTGCACTTGTAAAAAGTTGCTTGCCTGAGCATTGTGTCAGTAGCTTAGTTATGTTCTTCTGCCTGACAGATGTGGATTAGTGTATAACACTAAGACACTGTTGCAGCATAAGCTTACTCAGCACTTTTCTGTTAGCAAAGTGCATTAATGGTAGAGCTGTTGCGAAGGATCCTGAGACAAATGCATATTTATAAGAATTACTAGGTCTTGCTGGTTCATGGTGGCTGTCACGTCATAGAAGAGCAGTGATTAATGGAACTTCTGTATGCGGAATATGATTAGGGAAGAGAAGCCCAGCTTTCAAAATACAAGCAAAGTCTGTCTTTGCAAGACATCAGGACTGAGCTGTGACTCACCAGCCAGGGAACGAGGAGCAAGGGATGAGAAAGGATTGGTTCATCTGTTGGAAACAAATTGCAGGAAATCACTGTTCCAGGACTGGATCTGTCACCTAACATGATGTATGAGCATTTAGAGGCAGAGGCAGATGTCTCTTGAAGATATCTGCAAAGCCTATTCTAAATTAGTTTTATAATAGAAAAGCCACAATAATTCAGCTTTTCAAGGCTGCCTAATCACAGCCCACTCGTGATATCCCTTGGACAAGATCCCCAGCCTGCTTTGCTCATCCTGGGTAAATAAGTTGGAGCAGAAAAGGTCCTACTAGCTGCATATCTGCTTATGTGGAGATTGCTGCAAGACAACTACAGTGGCTGTGCAAGGTCTCTAGCAGGAGTTAGTCCAAGAATAATGGAGGCAGAGAAGCAGAATACATCCACTTACACTTGTACTCTGCTGTAAGACTCAGCTCTGCCTGAATTTCAAAGGGTCCTCATTTGACTTCTGAACTTAAAACATTCATCTTTTCCAGGCATCTCGAGAGCCAGAACACAGACTTTTACCATGTGCCTTATCAGGAAGACAAGAGATGTGTTTCATCAAACCACCACACTACTTAGCACCTTCCCCTCAGTGGCTGTTCTTGTTTTGCAAGATTCCGTGGCTTCCAAGCTGTTCTGACAGTGATCAAGGAAGATGGAAAATGCAGGAAAAAAAGAACCTTACTCTTCAGGGTATGTCATCTTTGGCAAAATCTGCACAAGCTCTCTCAGATGAGCTTTGGCACTGAGGGGAAGGGAAGGACAAAGGCATTTTTTCCATTACTAAAAAAGGTTCCCAGGAGCTCCAGCTATGCTGAGAGAGAACAAACTGTGCTGACAAGCGACTAGTGTTCAAGATTTCATGCACTTTTTGAAGAGGCCATAAAAGAAATACCTGACTCAGAGGAATGTGGATATGTCTAAAATTTCTTCACCAGTTGTAGCCCATGCTTCTTTGGGGCTTTATACAATCATATCTAAATGGCTCTGCTTGGTCCCTAGGCTTGCAGGGTTTCACCTACATGAGTACACTGAAGGAAACTTCTCTTTAATCTCTTCCTTGTTCCCTTGAGTCTCCTGTGTTGTCCTGAAGTTAAGAAGTATAGAATATGACATAAATAATGCAAATACTCATTCCACAACATTTACTTTGATTTTCCTTTCATAAACAAACAGAAGTCAAAAAAACACACCAGGAAAGAAATAATATCCGAGCAATTGTTTTAAAATATTTTTCACATATTTAAAGCACAAATACAATTATTAACATCAGTTTTGGTAAACGATCACCTAACCTAATAATGACTTTGTCCAGCTGCTCTACCAAAAAGTCATGTGTTCTCTCTCACTGTAAGACGTACAAGAAAACTTAAAACTGCATGAAATAAATGGCTCTATGAAAGGTAAAATACTGAAAAACCTCTTGAAATGTACTTGTGTATGAGGGATAATCACTAAAAATACACTGATATGTAAAAACATCTACTGATAGATTTGCAATACAGATGGCACCTTAAATTAGCCAGTCTATACTTTAGAGGGATTCTATGAAAAATAAGAAATGCAGATCACAACATTCGATTGTACTTATATTGTGCAAGCACTTGAGGAACACACAGAAGAAGAGCATTTTAACATGCTCAAGAGCATTTTAATAAAGCTAGTTATTTATACAGCTGTTTCAAAAGATGTGTCATGCTGCTCATCTGAAATGTCACATTCACATTCTCACTAATATCAAGCCACAGCTAACAAGGCTTTTTCAAGTATGAATCTGAATGACAATAGTGACATCGAGTGGTCGTCGTTGTTAATTGCTGCTATTTTTGCCATGAAACCCCTGCTACAATGGCAATGCCGATGTGTAGACTTCAAAAAGTATAAGGTGCTAAGTCAACTGGCACTTCTTGTACAGCAATTACGAAGGTGAATCCATTACCAATTGTCAACCTGCAGTTTAATTCACAGCCAAGCATATTAAACGTAATCCTGCCTACAACATAGCAGAGCCCATAGTGCAGTGACAGAAGCACAAGCAGAATACAAAGGCAGAGCATTTGGCGCAGGATTGGCTACACCCTTAAAAGCTTGGCATCAAAACTCTGAACAACATGGCTTGAACTATGCAACCATTCATACATATGCATAATATCAGATGTGTGACCAGCACCAAATTCTGGCTAATTTCTGTCTCCAGAAGTGCTTCTCTACCACTTGGTCCTGGTGCTTGCTCTGGCCTCACTAAGCCTCTACACTGACGGGAGACCACCCATGTCCACATGCCCTTGCTCCTTGAATACTTTATACCTGTGCAAAACAATCAGTGTGTGCAGCCTGGATGGGTCTAAAGCATACCCTCCAGCTGGTCCCCTTGCTTGGAAAAATAGGGAACCAGCCCACTGGCAAGTGCTCTTGTGCCTCAAAAGCCAACCTCGCTGCAGCAGATGAAGTCACTAAGACTAGAAGCATAATTAAAGTTAATCATGCACATAAGCGCCCAGGTGGCTGGAGCCATATGCTTGGCTTTTTGCATGGCTGAGAGAGTTTCACTGGACAGCAGGAAGACAAAGATCACTCAGTAGTCAGGGATACAATGAATGCTCATGTGAGTTTTTTGGTGCTTATTGAATCCACATTATGTTCCTACTCTGTTTCTCTCTTTACCCCCTTCCCAATGCCCATGGTCACAGCGTGACTGAATTTCTACTAAAATTCCCCGTGTTTTTCAGTTCTTTATTACTTTTTTTCTTTAATTGTTAGTTTCATTTAAAAGCACTATTTCCTCCTTATTGCCCTTGCTGCTTACATGTTAAAGCTGCCTTAGCTGTGAGGGCAGACACCTTATGGCAATGACAATCTGTCAGAAGTGACCGGAGCTTTTCATAGGCTTGGGTACACCTGTGTAGCTCTCATCCAGAACTCGTCTCAGATAATAATACACTCTCTCCACTAAAACATAGTTCCGTATTGTGCCCTGCCTCCACAGGCCATGCCTTTAACAAGAGGCTGTCCTCCGTATCTAGAGGTATGTTGAGGTAACATGCTGAGAGTCCAGTTCAAAGACTTTGATCTTCATATTTCAAGGAGGGAGTGATTTTTTTTTCAGTATGAGGCACAACTGCTTCTACACATGGTATGAGACTTCAGAGGAATTTAAAGAACAATGCAGACAAATAATTTATTTTTATATGGTCACATCCACATGCACCAGTATGGGGTTCTCCACAGGCTGCAGGTGTGTATCTGCTCCACTGACAACCACCATGGGCTGCAGGGGTACAACCTGCCTCACCATGACCTTCACCGTGGGCTGCAGGGGAATCTCTTCTTTGTGGCCTGGAGCATCTCCTCCCCCTCCTTCTTCACTGACCTTGATGTCTGCAGAAATGTTTCTCTCACATATTCTCACTCCTCTCCTCCAGCTGCTGTTTGTTGTGCAGCATTTTTTACCCTTTCTTATTTATGTTATCACAGATGTGCTACCACCGTTGNTGCTTCTACACATGGTATGAGACTTCAGAGGAATTTAAAGAACAATGCAGACAAATAATTTATTTTTATATGGTCACATCCACATGCACCAGTATGGGGTTCTCCACAGGCTGCAGGTGTGTATCTGCTCCACTGACAACCACCATGGGCTGCAGGGGTACAACCTGCCTCACCATGACCTTCACCGTGGGCTGCAGGGGAATCTCTTCTTTGTGGCCTGGAGCATCTCCTCCCCCTCCTTCTTCACTGACCTTGATGTCTGCAGAAATGTTTCTCTCACATATTCTCACTCCTCTCCTCCAGCTGCTGCTGTGCAGCATTTTTTATGTTTTTTTTATGTTATCACAGATGTGCTACCACTATTGCTGATGAGCTCGGCTTTGGCTGCTGGTGAGTCTGTCTTGGAGCCAGATCTCATTGGCTCTATCAGACATTGGGGAAGTTTCTGGCATTTTCTCACAGAAGTCACCATTGCAGATTCCCTACTACCAAAATCTTGCTACACAAACCCAACCCAAGGCAATGGCAGTTTTGTATTAAGCATGCTATAGCTATAGAAGTCACTAAGTGGCAAGCTTCTATGTGTGTCACCAAGTTTTTCTGGCTGCACTGCTTATCTCTTTATGTAAATCATGTAGATGCTCATATGCCTAAAATCGGTGACAGCGAAGAACATCAAAACAATGAACAGGTANGGGCTGCAGGGGTACAACCTGCCTCACCATGACCTTCACCGTGGGCTGCAGGGGAATCTCTTCTTTGTGGCCTGGAGCATCTCCTCCCCCTCCTTCTTCACTGACCTTGATGTCTGCAGAAATGTTTCTCTCACATATTCTCACTCCTCTCCTCCAGCTGCTGCTGTGCAGCATTTTTTATGTTTTTTTTATGTTATCACAGATGTGCTACCACTATTGCTGATGAGCTCGGCTTTGGCTGCTGGTGAGTCTGTCTTGGAGCCAGATCTCATTGGCTCTATCAGACATTGGGGAAGTTTCTGGCATTTTCTCACAGAAGTCACCATTGCAGATTCCCTACTACCAAAATCTTGCTACACAAACCCAACCCAAGGCAATGGCAGTTTTGTATTAAGCATGCTATAGCTATAGAAGTCACTAAGTGGCAAGCTTCTATGTGGGTCACCAAGTTTTTCTGGCTGCACTGCTTATCTCTTTATGTAAATCATGTAGATGCTCATATGCCTAAAATCAGTAACACCAAGGAACATCAAAACAAAAAACAGGTAGGCAAGGCTGTCAAAATTGAAGTAGCTCACCTGCACCTGGATGGGGAGCATAAGGGTCACTCACTGAGACGAACAGCTCCATGCAGACACAGATTTGATGGATGGACCACTCAGTGGATAAGGAACTGGCTGGATGGCCACACTCAAAGGGTTGAGGTCAACAGTTTGATGTCCAAGTGGAAACCAGTGATGAGTGGAGTCCTCAGGGGTCAGTACTGGAACCACTGCTGTTTAACATCTTTGTCAGCAACACAGACAGTAGAACTGAGTGCACCCTCAGCATGTTTGCTGACAACACCAAGATGTGTGGTGCAGCTGACACTCTGGAGGGAAGGGATGCCATCCAGAGGGACTTGGACTGGCTTGAGAGGTGGGCCTTGTGCAAACTTCCTTAATTTCAATGAGGACAAATGCAAGGTCCTGCACATGGGCCTCAGCAATCCCAGCCACAAATACAGGTTGGTCAGAGGATGGATTGAGAGCAGCCCTGAGGAGAACAACTTGGGGGTGTTGGTGGATGAGAAGCTCAGTATGAGCTGGTAATGTGCACTGGCAACCCATAAAGCCAACCACATTCTGGAATGCATAAAAAAAGGACGGTCAGCAGGTCAAGGGAGGTGATCCTGCCCCTCTTCTCCGCTCTGGTGAGACCCCATCTGGAGTACAACATCCAGCTTTGGAGCCCTCAGCACAAGAAGGACGAAAGAGCAATGTGTAAGCACAGAAGCCTTCAATGAGTTTAGTACCTTCCATAAGCAACCCTGAGGCCTCTTTCTGCAAAAGCGTTTGAGTCAATGGTCATATTTTAAAAAATTAGCCAGCTAATAATTGCACAATAAATGAATAATCAGAACTCTGAAAGATTTCTTAACTCAGATATATAAAACCAAGTAATTTTACCTGTCTGTGTCTTTATTATTTTGTCTCTCTTTCCTGCCTACTCCTTGTACTCTTTAATTATCTTCAATCAGTTTTGACACTAAGAAAACAGAATCTGTCTTTTATTTTGCTTGTATTACTTTGAGTACAAATATTTCTAACCAAAGTTTAAACCTTTGAGTCCTAAAGAAATAATAATGAATAAAATTTAATGTATATTTTCCTTCAAGAACTTTGAACCCTTCCAGACCCACAGAAGCAGGTTAGATTCAAATTTCCCATCTCAACTTGTCTCAGAAGTTCTCACTTAAGGAAAACTTAAACAGGATTAACTTCCTATTTTGTCAGTCAGAAAAGATGCACCAGCAAAATAAACTTCTTAATTGTTTTAAAACCACAATATTTTTTCTGATTTGAAAAGATAACCATTTTTTCAGTTAGGAAAAATCTTCTAAAGCCATACGGTCTTGATAGATCAGCCAGAACTAAATTCATATAAGAAAAGTTCCTCAAATGTCAGTACCACTGACATTTGGTCAGTGGTCAGCATCTACAATATTTTTATTGATACTTCTATGTTGGAAAGAAAAGGATTCACATCCTGCATACTTCCTCTGGTATTTCATCTTTATTTTAACTATATATGCAGCAGAATTACAACATAAAGGCTGTCAATTTGAAGGTCATGTTCTAAGCTAATTCATATTTGAAGTTCTTAAAACTTATTCTTTACAAAACTTTTGAAAATTTGGTTTTGATAAATTTGCTGATCTAAACTGGAGATTTGCATTTATTGGAAATATTTACACAGAAACATATTTCAAGTTTACCAAATCAGACAAAATTTCTCTTTTTCATTGAAGACCACAAGGTGGCATGTGAAACATACAATAAACGAAAGAAAACAGTAAAAAACTAGTACACAGTACTGCTCGATGACCATTGCCTGAAAATTCAAAGTTTTAAGAAGTCTAAACTTTTTGTGTGGTTTTCTCTTTTTCAACTCAAGCTCTTTATATTGGATAAAGAATAAGGTGCACCAGATTTTTATTAACAAGGAGGGACTAGTCTTCCTAATATAAAAATATGTTATAGCATTCTGACACAGACATTGGTTCTTGTTACCCACAGAGGTAAAATACAGAACAATCAAGGATAAACTTCAGAAAATTTCTTCCATGATTTCTATTCAACAGCCAAAAGAACCAGGCAGATCATTGTTAATGCAGCTGTGGTGTGCTAAATCTTCATTTTAAAGAAAAATTCATTTAGAGTTTTTGATAAACTCTATTTTAAAAGGCAGAAATACAGCATCTGGTGCCATTGAAGGTCTGAAACTGTTCACACTGATTTCTGCTTGACTACAATGAAAAAAAATTTCACTTATCTCACACTTCTGAATTCAGCAGATTCGTCAGATGTCTTTAGGATGCCTAAAGGACACTAGAACTGTGAGGGTGTTAGCTTTTAGGAGTTAGTTGTTGGGGTATCTTCCTTTCACATGCTTTATCTACGGTGATAACATCACAACTTCAACAGTGTCAATAAAGAGTATATCATGCTGATGTGGCTAGTTTTCTGAATTGCACTCCAGGAATAAATCTTCATTTTGTAGATCACTTCATTCAAATGCATTCCTAAACCTCAAAATGTCTTTCTGTCTCATCCCAACCATCATCTCAGCCTTCATGTGTTATTTTTCCCATGCATGATGGTGAGCTGTGATAACTCTAGGTCTGCTAATTCTTTACAGGATTTTTATATATTGGTCAAGTGTCAAGGAGCTGATGGAAGACCCCCACAAAAGACATCCATGTGGTCCAGCCTACAGGCTTGGGAAACATTCATGCTAATATCTGTAGGCATTCACATAATCTGAAACTGCAGGAGTGGTCTTTGCTACCCTGTGCATGTGGGCTGGTAAAATGGGGTCCTCATTTAATATCTGTTTTACATATATGTTATTCATTAAAATATCATAGAATCACAGGATGGTTAGAGTTGGAAGGGACCTTAAAGATCATCAAGTTCCAACCCCACTGCCATGGGCAGGGACACCTCTCCCTAGAGCAGGTTGCTCCAAGCCCCATCCAGCCTGGCCTTGAACACTTCCAGGGATGGGGTTGGTTTTGGGTTGGTTTCTGTAATTTACCCTCTTCCAAGCTGTTACATTTTTTGTTACACTGAAAATATCCCTTATGTTATTGCCAGATGACATATGATAATTACGTATACAAACAGGAAGAGAAGGCCATGCATTCATGCCCCAAAACAAAGGAGATGATTAATAGGGTTGATTCATTTTGGCTAACTATAAATTCCTGAAGACATAAGTGCTGTTGCTAAAAGACATACACCTTCAACAGAATAATCAGGAATTACCTGCTCCTAAATGAACAAGAATTAATTGCACTTACTGGCAAAATGACTAATGCTTGGATTATCAGTGAATGCCATTGAACATTGCAGACAATAAACACCACTGAGGCTTTATTTCTCTCTTTTTTTTTTTTTTTAAAAAAAAGGGGAGGGAGGAGGAGTGTTGCCATAATCGTAAGTATTTTACAAGACGGTTCAGAACCACAGAATTTGGCCAACATGTGACCTTACTTAAGCCAGCAGGGTTTCAGATCTGCAGCTGGAAACTGAGGCTATTGTTTCTACTGAGAATTCAGTCTTGGACTGTACTAAGTATGCTGAGTTCCCACAATTCTCCGTTCTTCATTTCACTTACAGATAGGCTGCATCTAAATTTGATTTCAAAGGTCAAATATAGATTCCTATGTTTTACTTTTATTGAAGTGCCTATACAAAACATAAAAAAAGTAAACATAAATAGTTAACTTTTCCAGTCTCGACTTGACCACCTGGTTCTATGCACCCATTTGATTACCTGAACCTCTCCTTGCAGTCTTGTAATAAAGTAATTAATGTTACTCTTTATGACTCTGTCAGGAATGACAGCTTGACAGCTATTTGGAGAGAACTGCAGCTATTCAAGCTACAGGACAGAGCTCTAACAGTTTACATATTTGTGGGAGTTGTAATTGCAGACCTGGGAGATTTTTGACACTCTTATGCAGTGTTTTGCATCAAATTTGCCCCACTTGCATAGCACTTTAAATTCTAAAAGAGAAAAAAATTGAAGAAAAATAGAATTTGCTCTAATGCACTGCTGAAAGTAAAGTTTTCAGCTTGCTCTCAGCTGAAACAATTTTGTGGGAAACACCAATAACATCATTTTAGACTGAAAATTAAAATAAAGGTTAGAACCCAGAAGTGGGGTAAAGAGGGAAGCTGAAGCATTTGAGGAAATACCCCAGCCTGAAAAATGAACATAGCTTGATCCCAAACATAGTAGACTACTGAATACCTTCTACTGCCTGTGCGTGTAAATTCAGAAGTGTCAGGGAATGCTCTCCAGCCCTGGCACTAGATCTACCAGAGGATTGTCCTATCAGAAGACTATTAGAAAAATCCCTTTTGGGTCATGAAAATACCACTTTCCTTAACAATCTCCCTGCTTCAGGAGTGAGAGCCAGGAGCTATCTTTAACAGGCATTTCTGATACAGATTCCATTTTGGGTGGATGCCAGTCATCCTATACTAGCTGACCTTGTTGTTAAGAAATGATCCAGCATGTTTAATTTATTAGCATGGATTCAGCACCAAGATACCTGGGCTTCATACAGCCCCAGAGAATTCAGGACAGCACATGTTGAGGAAGGTACAGAAAGGTACCACACTGTTATGTTGTCCAAGAAGAACCCATCAAAATCTCCTTCTCTTTCCCTCCCTTCTTCTCTACCAAGCTTTTGCCTCTGCATTACTTCCACATAGAGAGTTTTACTGGTTTGATGCAAAGCAGGTGGCTGGGAAGATGACTGGAATCATAAAATTTTCCACGTACCACAAGCAAGAGGAGAAAAGAGGAAGTTCAGTGAAAACAGCAATTAAACATTGAAATGCTTCCAGCGTGGGGTGGCTGGGTGAAACTACTAGAGCTGAAAGGAAATACCATTTATCTTCAAGAGAGCACCAGAGTTTCTCCTGACATTATGACATGTCATCACCACATGGTCACCAGTAGCACAAGATGGAAATAAAAGCCTGGATGACTCAGAAGTATTGTAATCCCAAGCGCTCCTTCTTTCTCTCCCTCCCTCCCAGCTCCTAGAAAAGCTCCTACCAGCTTTGCCCCTTGATTCAGGCAGCTGGGTAGTGTGGACATGTTGCAGGAGCTGGATACAAGTACATTCATGCAGATTTCTTCATGTAAAAACTGTGTAAACAGTCATCTAAACCAGTAAGTAATATTTTCCAAAGGAATTCAGATGTTCAGGAACAGCCCAGGTAGTGTGTGGCACACGCTAACAATGAGCAATTAATTAAGGCTGGTAGGAGACTACAGGAGTGATTGCAAAGGGTGTTGGCTTTCCACGGTGCTCCTCCAATGTAGCCCATGGTATCAACAGATCTGAGCAGGTGTATCATAATATTGTCAGGGTGGCAGCAGGCAAAAGAGGATCTCAGCTAGAATCTAAATACTTCACGCTTTGTTTTGGAAAAATATCAGGACTGGGAACAATTTCTTACTAGTAAGAACAAGTAAAATTCTAGAGGTTCATTCCTGCTCTGTAGATAGCACAAAATACTAATTTTAAAAGAGCTACTGTAAAACAAATGTTCATTTTCTTTTCATTTAAAAGCTTGGAAAATCCACATTACTGAATGAAAGTTCCTTTTCTAAAACAGCACCCTTTATCCAACACTAAATATACAAATAAAACTCAGGGAATATCAAGAGTTAGGAGAAAAATAGTATCTTTTCCCCAAATGTTTCAGAATATTTAATAGGTAGCAAGGTCTATCAGGTTTAATTTCAACAGTAAAAATACAGTAAAGTTGTATGAGGGATATAATGGTGAAATATGTGAGTATGTTCTGACTCTTGCCATGCTTTTCTATTACTATCATGTAAACAGTTTTATCTAAATGATACAGATTAGTGTATTTAAGATTAGCATTTTCCTGTCCTCTGGTTTGTCGTATCCAATAAATCTTGGTAATGGATACTACACGTTACGTGTTCATAGGAAATTATATTAGTGAACTGAATAATTCTTCAATAATGTTCACAAGACATAACCACTTTCCCTATTTGATTTTAATTACTTACCATTTGCTTCATTACTACCTTGCTAAAATTATGGTAACTTGGTATACAGTCCTCCCCAGATTTTGTGGGCAAGACAATAATTCCATTCTTCTGCGCCTGACATCTTAAATCCTGCCAGAAAAATGACCCTACTTGCAAAACACCTGGAAATATCACCAAAAAGAAGAAAAAGTAGTCTAAAAAATAAGGAAGAGCCCTGACAAAGCTAAAGTTAGACTATATTTATGAGGCAGACCAGATGGTGACTTTCACAGTCCTGGTGCCACTGTTTTTCATCTTCTATGAATATTACCTCACTTTGTGTGGGAAGCACAGCACAAGAAGATGAAGCAGCCAAGGTAGGAGAATATGATGCACAGGTGGATCTCTTCTCAGCTCTTTTACAGATAGGTCACTGCTAGGTGACACATCCAGACTGAGATCCATCCTCACTCCCAACACATCGTCATAGCTTGAGTGTTTGATATAGTCAACTGGTATTGACAGTTTCCCAGCTATTGAGGTCAGAGAAGATCCTTCCATTATCATCTCTGATTTTCAGTGTAATTCCAGCAGTTTCATTAAACCCAGAAATATCTATAAAAAAAACAAAGAACCAAAAGGCCACACCTGAGGCATGTAGGCAGTATAAATCGCATTTCACAACTGGGAACAAACCAGAAAGCTATTCTTTCTGAAAACTGGCATACAATGAGAAGTTGCACTGAAAGGAAAGTACTAGAAACCACGACAAATTGAAAGTGATTTATTCAGAGAGAAAATTACCCATCTTTGGCCACAATTAAATCAGTCTTTAAACTGCATCATGAAACCATAACTTCTTTAAATACGAACATCTTGCCTTGACAACAAGCAGATCTGTACAACTTTCTCTGCTGTTGTGGAAACAGTCAATTTGGCGAATTTTAAAAACAACCAGATTTGTTGTTTAATGTCCATATGAATAAAGGCACTAAAATCCTTCTGGATGGAAACCACCTTTATGTATTTTCTACCCTCTTTTCAACACAGAATCATAGAATCTGGATTCAAAGGGACCTTTAAGATCATTAAGTCCAGACATCAAGCTAACACTGCCAAAACCACTGCTAAACCATGTCCTTCATGNTCCTACTCACTACACTATTCCTCATACACGTAAGGATGCTGTTGACCTTCTTGGCTTCCTGGACACACTACCGGCTCATATTTGGCTAGCTGTCAGCCAACATGGCTCACATTCAGCTAGCTGTCAACCAACACCCCAAGGTCCTTTTCTGATGGCCAGTATTTCAGCCACTCTCCCGTAGGCCTGTAGCACTGCATGGGGTTCTTGTCACCCATGTGCAGGACCTGGCACTTGGCCTTGTTGAACCTCATTCCTTTGGCCTCGGCCCATCAATTCACCCTGTCCAGATCCCTCTGTAGATCCTTCCTCCCCTCAAGCACGTCAACACTCCCTCATAACTTGGTGTTGTCTGCAAACTTGCTGAGAAATGCAATCAATCCCCTCATCCAGATTGTTGATAAAGGTAGTAACAAGAACTATCTTGTGAATACCTGTTTGTAGAAGAAATCTAAAAGCTCTTTCAGCCTATGCTGCCCACAGGAAAGAATGTCAGAAAACAAATACTATCTCAGTCTGCAAAACGTGTTAAGTTTTAGTTGTTATTTTAGCTGACTCTTCATACAGAGACACAAAGCATGAAAAGCATTTTACAAGTCCTTATCATCATGTGCTGAACACACAGTAACTTCCCTCCTGGATTTCGCAAGCTGAAGACTAAGCTCATCAACATAGCTGTCATACTTTCAAAACTAGTTTTGCCAAATACTTCTTAAATTCAAGAAAGAGAATTACGTTCATTACAACACTAATGAAACCATGAGGAATATTAAACACACAAAAAAATCCTCTTTGCTGCGAACCTTTGCTTACCTCATTGTCAGTGTGGACTTGCAGAAAATTCCCATGTGACCAGCAGAAAGAGGGAGGTGGTTGGGTGGTTGTTCCCCTCTACTCAGCACTGCTGAGGCCACACCTTGAGTATCGTGTCCAGTTTTGGGCACCTCAATACAAGAGAGATATCAAGGTGCTGGAACAAGTGCAGAGGAGGGTAACGAAGCTGGAGAAGGGTCTGGAGAATAAATCTTGTGAAGAGAGATTGAAGGAACTAAGACTGATTTGAGAAAGAGGAGACTGAAGGGAGACCTCATCACCCTCTACAGCTACTTGAAAGGACATTGTAGAGAGGTTGGTGCTGATTTCTTCTCGTAGATAATTGGTGATAGAACAAGAAGGAATGACTTCAAGCTGCAACAGGGTAGGTTCAGACTGGACATTAGGAAAAAATTCTTCACAGAAAGAGTGGTCAGGCACTGGAATAGGCTGCCCAGGGAGGTGACTGAGTCACCATCCCTGAATGTGTTGAAGATTCATTTAGATGCGGTGTTGGGGGATACGGTATAAGGGAGAACTTTGTAGAGTGGGGTTGATGATCCCAAGGGTCTTTTCTAACCTGAATGATTATATGAAGAATCAGATCAAAGACTTCTTAACATGAAGGAAAAGGTCAATGTGGGAATACTTACAAGTCAAAAATTCAAAGAAGAAACCAAGAGGCAGTTGTTTATCTGCTAGATGTTCTAAATACTGTTTCCATCATTTAGAAACAGTATTCAACACAAGCTTTTGTTTTATCCAAAGCTTTAGGAAGTCCACAACAATAGGGATCCTGTATCTAATCAAAATGAAGGACTTTGAAACTTCAAGTATGAAGAGTACTTTTTTATGTCCATTAGATGAATGTGAAAGTCACAGCTTGCTGTACCAGGTTATTTATCACCTGATTCGATGAGACAGAGGATATATTACAGATTATATTCCCTGCTCCTTCAAACATAGCAGCAGCACTGTCAGAAACAGTGTAGTCTTAATTAGGCTCCAAAAATGTTTATTATATAAATAACACATTAAAAGATGAGTATCAGATATCCTACTAGCTATTGTTATTAGTATACAATGCATCCTCTCTATTGTCTACTGCACGTTTTTAAATTACAGTTTAGTTGGTCTTTGCTTTGCTAAAAGCCTCAGCAATATCAAGAAAAGCTGTTCTGATATGGTCTGACAGGAACACGAAGAACACGCAAACCTATTTTTCCTCCCTAGTGCTGTGCTCAGGCCTAGATTCTAACTTTCTGGTCCGTATTCCTTCTTTATCCCAGGTTTATTTAGATAGAAACAATTAAGTTAATTTGTTCAGAAAATCTACTCACTCACTGTTTTAGAACTTCCCACAGATTTAACTCTTCAACATAATTCCAGAAAACTGGGCTGGAATGGTTTCTTTTCGGTAAGCATTGTATCCCTCTATAATACCACCGAACAGGATCACACAAATTAGCACCGGGCACAAGCAGCTTTGCTACACTTTGTCTCCATCAACCTTTTCTTCCTGTAATGACCACACCTTTGGGAAGTCCATCGCGTGCTCTTCACTGATGGGGGAGCTGCACTTCCTCTGGGAGTGAAGTTTGAGCTGCCACAATAGTTGCATAAACAGATATAGGGGAGTTTTACAGGAAAAGGCTTATTTTCTCAATCTTCAGCATACTGAAATCTGATCGGAGTTCACCATTAAGTCATTGTTTATCTTTAAATCTGCCACTGGTACTTCCTGCAGGTCTCTCTGCACACACTACAAGAAGGGATTTTGCTTACATTTGGAGATACCAAAGGGATTTTAAGTAAAAATCAGCAGAAACAAAAACAACAAAGTTTAGGGTTTTCTCCATGTGATGAACTGCTGAAACAAGTTAGGTCTTACACTGACTGAGAAGTCTAGTTTTGAAGGTGTCTCTCAAAAATTTTTAAAAGTAGTTTAAAAGAAAATCAATTGCAGATAATAAGTAATGAATGTAATACAAGTTTCTCAGATACGAGGCTATGACCCAGTTTACAGTTGGAAACAGAAAGTCAACAGATACTGCTCCATGGCTTCCCTGAACACCATTACAGCATTGATTTGAAGTTAATTATACAGTTAATCTAAAAATCACACCACCACACATAATACCTCAACTGACGTCACATATTTGCATTTCACAACACTTAACAGTTTCAACACAATCTCAAGGGAATATTTTAAAGCTTTAATTTGCACTGAAATGACTTTGTATTTTAGCTGCAGTTTATATCACATAACTTCAACAATAAAACCTTAAGCCAGCTGTGATGCCACTTGTGTCATCTGAGAGAGCACCTTTTAAGATACTAATGAAAAAGAGGGGGGTTTCCAGAAGCAGCAGTGATTCATTCTAATTTTTCTCTCGGGAGCCCCTTTTCGTCTTGGGAGCTCCAAGTCACCAATTCATCTTCTTGGAACGTCTGTGTTGGTGTGTCAGCAAAACACACAGCTCGCCACAGTGCTACAGCCACAGAGCATGGCTCACAGAATCACAGAATTGGAAGGGTTGGAAGGCACCTTCAGAGATCATCNACATCATCCAGCCCACCCTCCCTGCCAAAGCAGGTTCACCTAGAGCAGGCTGGACAGGAATGCATCCAGGCTGGTTTGAATATCTCCAGAGAAGGTGACTCCACCGCCTCTCTGGGCAGCCTGTTCCAGTGCTCTGTCACTCTTAAAGTAAAGAAGTTTTTCCTCATGTTGAGACAGAACTTCCTGTGTTCCAGCTTGTGTCTGTTGCCACTTACCTTGTCACCAGGTATCACTGAGAAAAGCCTAACCCCAACCTTTTGACACCCCTCTTTAGATATTTATAAGCATTAACGAGATCTGTTTCAGCCTTCTTCAGGCTAAACAGATCTCAAATGGAGCATTCCTCTTCACTTTCTACCGCTTGCCTTCAACCTCTGACAAAATTCCTAAAAATATGTAGAATGTGGCAACTGTTTATTCCTGTTAGTCATTCTGTATTCCTTTACTGTGATGAAAGTGTCAATATTGCTTCTACTCAGCTAGCAGAAACTGACCCAGCATTGCCTTAGCATGGTCCAAAACCCACTGACATAAACAGAAATAGATGTGCTCTTTAGACAATATATCACAGTATACTTTATAATATATATATATATATTTCATAACAACACATACCTCTACAGTTTGGAACAAAACAATTAGTTAAATAAAAGACCATCATAATATTCCTGGCACAGCAATTTTCTTGGCTTTTAAGTTAATATACTTGAAACTATAAATATACATTAAATCAACACAGCACATGGCAAAAAGATGCAGAAATACTTTTTGTACAGTATCTTAAAATATTTAGTAGAGTGATATTCATACTCTGGGAAATACTATATGTATTCACACAGAGGTTTTGTAGTACATGCTCACAGTAGATGTCCATTGCATATTATTTTCTTTAGGAAACAAAATCTTTCTTATATCTCAAGGTTGAAATAGTATGACATATAGTACTACCAACATGGTAAATACAGAGAGGGATATGCACAAACAGAGACCCAAACCCCGGGTATTGCAAACATTGCATTAAAATTACACTTCTGGGAAACTACCTACTGCATGTGAAGGACAAAGGCTAAATGGAAAGTGAAAACAGAGCAAGTCGGTGCTTGTTTCATGTGGCTGCTCAGTATGTTTGCAATGCTACAGCATTTGGAGGATATAAATTGTCCAAGATATAAGAAAATTGGAAAAACTATCTATCTAAAGGAGATAGCTTTGCTATGTCTATAGCTTTGCTGTATCCAGATAGCTAAAGTAGATGTAGACAGAACTGAAAGATAATTGTCATGCCTTAAAATGCATGCTGTGGAATATTGCACAATATCACAGTCTGAAAATTTAAATCCTTTCCCTCATTCTCTTGCCCACATCCATTACTGGGACAAAAGAGGAGAGGTGAAAAGCCACAGATGTTTAGCTCAAGATCCATACACATGGAAAGGTGAGGGACTTACTCTCTTTATCTCCAGTTCAACCTGTCTCTCCCAGTGGAAAGCTACAGGCTTCTAACTTTAAATTAAACCATTTTGTTGGTCTGTGACAACTTGACTGGGTGAACAAGCCTTGCAAAACCTTCCTGTGTAACCCTCTCTCGTAAAGCTATCCCAAACACACCAGCCCATCAGGCAGCTCACTCTGAGCGGGGGCAAAGGGGAAATTGCCCTTTCTGGAATTTTCGAAATTACCTTTGTGGAATGCCGCCGTACTGAAAAAAAAAATCTTCCTAGGACAGACACGGAGGAGATAGGCGGCTCTCCCGGCCCTGCCATCCCGCATCATCTTTTGGGAACAGAAATAACACTTCCCTCGCCCACCTCCCGGCCGGAGGGGAATGCTTCCCTCCTCTCCCCCATCCCCATCCCGGGGGATGCCTCCCGGCACGACGTCCCCCGGGCAGGCTGGGGGGATGCTCCATCCCCGGCACCGCGTCCTGGATCCCTCGAAGAAGGATGCTGCTGCCCCGGCACGTTTCTCCCAAGGGACCCCCGGCTGGTTCCCGGTTTTCTCCTCCCCTTTAAGACTCATCGCGGCGGCTCCGCCTTCCCCCACCCCGGGAGCCCCGCGGGAGGCCGGTTTTCCGTGGGGAAGTGGCTTCTCACAGGGGCTGAAGGAGGTNGAAGGACTGGCTTGATCCCGCCTTTCCCCAAAACCAGGACGGGGGGCTCTTGCTCCCTCTTTGCCCGCGACGGTCCGTCGGTGGGTAAAGCGGCGGCGAGCGTTGGGACCCGGGTGTGGGTCGAGTTTGCCACGGTCAAATATGCCCCGGGTGGGTTTCTGGCGTTGGTGGGTCAGGGACTGGGTGCCTCGGTGCCTTAAATCCCAAGGGCAAAGCAGATCCCAGCAAGAGGGGTTCAGCCTGAGCCGTGAGAAGTCACGGCCCGGCCCCGGAGCTTCCTCTCCTGCTGGGATTGGAAATGGGTGGTTTCGGTCTCAGCCTGAGCCGGTTGCCTCTTTGGAAGGTTTTGTTTTTTTTTTTTCCTTCTGCAGGTTTGTGCTTTGGTTCCTCCTCAAGGTGGGATTTGTGCCATTAGGCNCCCCGGGAGCCCCGCGGGAGGCCGGTTTTCCGTGGGGAAGTGGCTTCTCACAGGGGCTGAAGGAGGTGGCGTGGGGAGGAGGAGGAGGAGGAGGAGGTGCCCGGGAGGAAGGGGCGGGGAGTGAGGGCGAAAGGAGCGGCGCTCCGGCCCCGGTCCCCGGTGGGGGAGTGCGAGGATGAGCGGCGGGGATGGCGGGGTGCGGGGGGGCTCCATCAGCTGCTCCCTTCCCTCCATCCCTTCCACCAAACTGCCGGATTTGCGCTTCATCAGCCGCGGCGCTTACGGTACCGTGTCCACCGCCCGCCACGCCGACTGGAGGGTCCCGGTGGCCCTCNAGTGAGAAGTCACGGCCCGGCCCCGGAGCTTCCTCTCCTGCTGGGATTGGAAATGGGTGGTTTCGGTCTCAGCCTGAGCCGGTTGCCTCTTTGGAAGGTTTTTTTTTTTTTCCTTCTGCAGGTTTGTGCTTTGGTTCCTCCTCAAGGTGGGATTTGTGCCATTAGGCTTCTTTCTAGGGACGTTGATTGCTGACCATTTTCCTGAAGCATCAGCGGGATGTTAAAATACAGTGATTACTCTGGATTTGTTGTTTACAGAAAGAGACAGAGATACTATAAGGAACACATTACTGTAACCCCTAGAGATTGCTTCTAGAAGAAGCTTCTCTGAGACAATGCACAATCGATAATTTTTTCCCCCAGACCTCACAGTACTGAGAAAAGGTGATTTAAAATAACAGGCTTGTAGCCCCTCTACATACAACTATTTTCCATTAGCTCTTCAACTTGTAGCAATTGTGTTACCCACTTTATTTGGGCTCAAGTGACAGCATGTTTGTTCCAGGAGCTGTTGCTCCACGAGAAGGGGCAGCAGGTAATGATTTTTCCTCCGTCTCTGCCTCATTCACTTCCTACAGTGCCATTTCTTTCTCATGTGAATGTAAACTTGCCTCTTCTCAGGCTGTCTGAAGCCTGCCTGCCTGTAAATCTGCCTCTTGTGTCTTATCTAGGTGTCTTTACTGCCTCGAGTTTGTTTGATCTGGTATTAGGCATTTAGGCAGAATAGATTCACTCAAAATAACAAGGCTTCTAGTCTTGTGACCCAAGATGCATGAATATAAGTTAAATTCTTTTAAGCAATCCGATGTCTTTATTCCACAGGTCTGTATACACAGGCTTTATCTCTGACATGATGCCAGAATGAAATGGAATCTGACTTACAGGAGTATTGCATTCTCTGATAAGGGGTTTTTTTTTTCCCTTTCCTTTCCTTTCAATGTCTGCTTAAATCCCTGCTGATACAATGTTTGTCCTCTGAATTCAGTCAGGAGAAAACAACAAATATTACTTTTCGCCTTGCAAGAATTTAGATTCATATGACATCTAACCTGTGAAATTGTGATGAAAAGAGTAATGAAAATAATTCAGCCACCTACCATGCATCACACAAAGCTTGGAAATGCTATTGAAGGACTGAAAGCTGTCAGAAATCTGTTGTACCCAAGATTTTGCAGCGAGTGATTTGCAGGTTGGATAGCAGGCAACACCAAATGCCATCCTGTAAATGTTGTCAGGAAAAGGGAAGCGTTCACGGTGCCGGTAATTCCCCTAATTGTAAGCCTGCACTGTGCATCCCAGAGCTTGCAAGTGTGATCAGGCAAAGAGCAAAACCAGTAGGGAAGGTGTTGTGGGCTTGTACGAATTTAGGCATTACTCAGTGCCCTTCTGTTATGGAGCAGGCAAAGCTGAAGTGACTTACAGACACAGAAATAGACCTCAATGTGTTGCAACTCGTTTCCCAACTAGAGCTGAATCTCCAGGCAGATGTGCCTCACAGTCTGGGAAAACCCCTAACTTTCTCAAACCCAGTCTTCTCTGGAGAGAGGGAGGACAGGAGAGAGTTGTGTCTTTTGTCTCATACTTTCCCTGAAGGCTGCCTTTTAACTTTTAGCATTTCCTAGAGTTTCCTCCAATGGAAACCTTTTTCTATCGTATAGATAAGGACCCAAAATTGCCCTTAACTTCACATCCATCTAAATTCAAAGGTTTCTGTTATAGAAGCAGCAGGCTTTAGCTTTCCAGGTTTCCTCTTTTCCCCATACACTCTGACAGCCTTTTCTTTGTGAGGGATAGATCTTCAGTATCTGAAGGGAGCCTATAGGAGAGCTGGGGAGGGACTGTTTGTCAGGAAGTCTAGTGACAGGACGAGGGGTAATGGTTTTAAATTAGAAGAGGGGAGATTTAGATGAGATATTAGGAAGAAGTTCTTTCCTGTGAGGGTGGTGAGGCACTGGAACAGGTTGCCCAGGGAAGTTGTTGATGCCCCATCCCTGGAAGTATTTAAGGCCAGGCTGGATGGGGCTTGGAGCAACCTGCTCTGGTGGGAGGTGTCCCTGCCCATGGCAGGGGGGTTGGAACTTGGTGATCTTTAAGGTCCCTTCCAACTCTAACCGTTCTATGATTCTACATTGATGGGTCCAGACTGAAGTGAGCTCTTCAGTGTGTGCCCTAAACTTGGTGACCACAAGCCAGCTCTCACCCTGGAGCTGTAGAGCCACATCAGCATGGTGCTGTGCAGAGCGAATTGTGATGGGCATAGCCCTAGCTTACGTGCAGCCGTTCCCCAGCACAGCTCAATGGCTTCTGGATCAGACTGGCTCACACCCAGAGGATCACTCAGAGATGTGCTGTAAAACTCCTGTTATCCTCATCACGTACTTGTACCTGCACCAATCTCCACTGGTATAAAAGCTAAATCTTTTTTTTCTTTTCTTAGAATTATCCTTTATATCGCAGGTGGTCTCACTATCTATCCTCACAAACCTATTTTTTCAACAACATTTGACATATAAGTCATAGCAAATACTTTATAATTTTTAGGGATAGAAGCATACTGAATCTTAAATAAAACTTAGTCTTAAATAATAATAAAATAAAAATAAATAATTAAAAAAGATAATAAAACTAAATCTTAAATAAAACTTTAGCTTCTTGAATCCGCATGCTGCCAAGTCTGAATTTTTAAATATGTATCAAATTCACATTTATGAGGAGGTTTGACGTAAACAAGAGCACTCCCACAGCCAAATTCAGGCATCCCAACATCATGAGGCTGGGCTTTTCCTTCTTCCTGGGCAACCAGGAAATGTTTTTTCCAAAGGGTGATTCAAAGCATGGGCCCAATTTGAAGGAGCTGTTCATGTGAAAACAAAGCATAGCTGGTCATTCCTTTCCTTTCAGAAACTGAAGGTGCACTCCTTTAGCCCATTTTGGTTCTGTGCATGTCAGTTCCCACTAAATTTAAACCATTGGAGAATTGCAAGTATTAAAATTCCCACTCTGTAAGAGATTAATATGGGGCCTCAGTGAAAACTCATGGTTTGAAGATGGGCGGTAAAAGAGGACAAATGTTGTTGGTTATTACTGTTAGGGTTACACAAGACAGTGAAAGTTGGAGTTTTGGCTGTATGTTTATTTACCGGAAAAAAGGAATGAAATGTGTGGTGGAAGTTGAGAGATTTGTGTGGTACAGTGGAACTGGGGAAGCTATCTTGTATTTGCATTTGCAGATTATAGTCTGTCTTACACTATCTTGTCTAAACAGTGTTGTAGGAAACATGGTCACCTAAGTTTTTTAAGAGGATATAGTGAACTTAACATTCACTTTGAGTTTCTTAGTACTAGTATGGTAATAGTTTCATTTCTTTGCTTTCTTTAAGTGATAGAAACCACCTTCTAAAAGAAGCAGAGATCCTACACAAAGCCAGGTTTAGTTACATTCTGCCGATTTTGGGAATTTGCAACGAGCCTGAATTTCTGGGGATAGTAACAGAATACATGACAAATGGGTCATTAAACCAACTTCTACACGGGGTAAGTGTACTCACAGTTTTTAATGCAATCCCTGGTTGTTTCAAATAGATTATGATTTCCATACTTCATACATACTTCAGAGAAGTAGTATAGTAAAGTCTATTATTAACAATATTTTAAATTAAATGATGGTCATTATCACTAGTAATTTTTGGTGCTTTTTATTCCCAAAAGACAACCAAACTCAAACCACTTTACTTTTATTACCCTTTTTCCTTTAATGTCGTGACCTATAACTGGCTTCATGTTGAATTATTACATAAAATCATTTTTAAAATCTCTGTTGTTCTCTAATTAGAAGCTGAAATACTTATGCTTACTTCAGCCTGGGCTTCAGAATTATTGCAAGTGTAAATAACACACAAAAATAAGGGTTTTTTTCCTGAATGTGAATCTTTAGGAAAAAAATAAAAATTGTAAATTTTGACTTTCATTTAGGAAGTCAAATATAGCAAATCTGAACAGATATGGCTATTTCTACTAGATCTTACTCTCAGGAGTAAGTTCTGTGCTGAACTCTCAGCTGTTCCTATTAGCTTGGTCTGAGCATCCAGTGTTGTTGCTGTAAAGGTGCTACAGTTGGGTCTCGACAGTCTCAATGTAACTTCTGAGATTTCAGTTGAGTTTTACTGCCTTTTTCTCAGTATATTAATACTTATAAAGGTAGTATTTTGTGTTTAGTTTCACCACAGCTCTTCTTTTTTTCCCCAATGTCAGTTTATGTTATGATTCTTGCCTTCCTTCGTGCCATGGGTTGCACGTTTCACACAGGAGTTCATCTGTAAATCATATTTTCATATGAATGAGTAATATAGTGAATGTTCTACATCGTGTATAACAGTCATGAACTATTATACTAGGGAATGGAAGCATAACACTTCATGATTAATATTTGTGTATTTATTTTAGTAGCTAGCCAGCTCAGATAGAATTTTTTAAGGAGTTTATGTAATGTATGTTTAAAAGATTACTGTTTGTCCAAGTCGCTTTTTTCTTATTATGAATGTCTTTGTGTTGTGCTAATAGATTAGAACAGAGGATTATAGCCTGGTTTTGTGGTTTTATCTTGGCAGAAAGATGTATATCTTGATCTTCCTTGGTGCCTCAGATTCCGCATTCTTTATGAAATTGCTTTGGGAGTAAACTATTTGCACAACATGAATCCTCCATTGCTGCACCATGACTTGAAAACCCAGAATATTTTACTGGACGATGAGTTTCATGTCAAGGTAGAGTTATTTAATTCTTATGTTCTACAACATCCAAAAAGAGTGAAGTTCGAGGAGGAAGAGTGAGGATGTGGCCATGCAGAGAGTCCATAGTTGTATGCCAGATGTTTTCTCCTGTCATTGCAGACAGAACTTATCAACTTCTTTTGAAAACTCTGCTTTGCTCGTGTGGATTTGATCCATCTGAAAAGACCAGAAAGGCAGAAGATGGGCTGTTTGTGCTATAGCAGTAGCAGATATGCAATAGCAGTGATGCTCTGGTGTGGCAGCCTCCCAAGGGTCGCTACCTCTGGCCTGTTCTGAGGAGAAAGTAGAAAGTGTTTCTGTCTGAGATGCTCAGACAGGTTAGTTCTGGAGGACAGTAGAATCAAATCAAAACATTAGTACCCCATTTGACGTTTTTCATGCAATATGTACATACGTGTTCTGCTAGTGTAGTATAAGAACATGTAACATGTAACTACAAAATATGAACATGTTGGAAGATTGCTTTTGTGAAGCTCCTTAGAGGAAACAAACGTACATAGAGAAGTAGTAACACTTTAAACTTTTATTCTGACTTTTAAAATATCACTACCATAATGTGAAAAATAGGGTAAGTGTACTTCTGACAAAATGGTTAGGTACTTCCATAATTGCAGGAGCTGGGTTTGGGCTTTTTCGTAAAGGATCCTCTGTTTTTAAAATTGATAGAATATGCTATTCAAGTAAATGAGAACTGAAAGATATTTTGCACTTAATTTATACTTGAGTGGTGAATGCTTCAGCATTTTGTGAGTCCTTTGAGCAAGATCCAGTGCTGATTTCTTCTTTCTCTTGGCAGCAAGGTGCCTTACACAGCCTTGTCTCCACTCACACCCTCAGTAGGTCATACCTCCTCCCACTCAGCTGTGCTGGTATTGCCATCTCTCAGGCTTCCTGATAAACCTGATCAGGGAACAGGTCCGAGTAATTTTTTTATCCATTCTTCTTCTGGTCATTAACAGCACTGGTGCAGTCCGGTGCTCTGCCTGACAACATCTAAACATTTCCTTTGCTGGGCCAATTGAAGGGAAGGAGTTAACTCCTGTCCTGCCTCCTCTAAGGAGTCTCTGGAAGGCTGTCCTTCAGATTTTTAAGTGTGTTTTCTGCGTGAAGCAAAATTCTCTAAATTAGGACAGCTGGTAGGAGATGCAAGGAAGGTCGTCATCCTGCATGCCAGGTAGAAGTATTGCATATGTATCAAAGTAACACCATGCATAGAGTTCTGTGTCAGATCTAATAAATGAGCACAATATTGTGACAATTAGAGTGAGGAAGGTTTTTTTCACCATGGATTTTGACCCCCTAGGCCCTCCAGAAAGGTTGTTTTTAAAATCTTTATTGCCACAGTGCTCTCACAGGCATCTTTGTTGAAAATGGTTTTGCTCGTATGCAAATGCTGGACAAGCACAGAGCTCATCATTGCCTACTTATCTTTTTTGCCTTGTGTAGTGGACACTGCAGCTCAGCCAGCAAGCTTATTCTTTGGCTGATTGTCTCCTTGCCCATAACCCAACCTGGCATCTTGCTCCCTGGCTCACAAATGACTGGGAATGTAAATTGAAGTCACTTAATTCTTTATGTAAATGTTCTGTAAACTCTGTAGGAAGGGTCAAGGCCCCAGGGTGCACAGTAAACAAACTATTCAGCACCTTCTTGCAGCACAGAATTTCAGAATATCAAATTTATTAGTTTGAGATTAACATTTCAAAGTTTTGGGAGTGGAGTGCCCTAAAATTTTTCTGTGAGAGCAACTGTCTCAGGATATCTGCGGGTTAAGTTTACACAAAGCTGTTATGATTTATCCTAAATTTGTGCTTTCTTCACAACTAGGAAGCTAGTGGGTTTTTTGTTTGCTCTTTTTAATCAAAGGAAATTATTTTTTTCATACAGGACAAACTCCCATAGGAGGTTTTCCAGCCATAGATTAAATGAGTCCTTCCATAAAAGAACAACAGGATAGGGCAGAGCTGTAGGGATAGCGTGAGTCATGACCTGGGAATGCTTTCTGGAGCAGAGCTGGTGTTTCCTGTTGCTAGGACAACCACATACTTTTTGAGTATTAGGTTAAGGACTTTTAGTGACCTGTTCTTTCAGGTGTATTTCTGGAATTTCTAACAATGGTCAGCAGATAAATCCAGTTTTTCTCCTCAGAACAACTGATTTGTCCTTTCCAGATTGCAGATTTTGGCATGTCAAAATGGCGTGTCGTATCCATGTCGCAATCCCGAAGTGAAACCTCTTTGCCAGAAGGAGGGACGATTATCTACATGCCACCTGAAGACTACAATCCTAGTCAGAAAAGCCGTGCAAGTATAAAGCACGATATCTACAGGTAACTCGTGGCTCCCGAGTGGGCTTTGCAATCTGAGTTCAAATTTGACTTACTGAACTTAGACTTTAACATAGTTTCAGCAGTTGTATTATTTTCAGAAGTGTCATAAGTTTATAAGCAAAATGAATTGGGGAAAGTGGAGTTGAGTAGTAGCTGGATTTAATCACCTGTTTCTTTAGGAAACACCGGGACAAGTGTAACACTCCAAAAATTAAGCTAAGACTAGAGAAACAGAGAGAAAAGACTGGTTTATATAAATGGGTGTACACACAGGGGCAATATAGGGAGGGGAAAAACCATTCGCACCTTTATTTCAATGCACATGTAATTTATGCACATCAATTAACACAATTTGCAGAATGTACTCAGGGGAAAAAAGAAAACGTATTTTTGGAACAGGGTTAGGAAAAATCACGTGATCAGAGTGGAGGAAGTCTTTAGATAGATTTCCTTAAGGAATAACTTGCTGTATGAAAGTTCAGGTAGATTTGTGTCAGTCAGTTTTGAGTAGTAGAAGTAATAGAACATGACGTAGTAGAGTGGTGGCTACCCAAATAACAAAATGGCAATTGCTTTTAAGATATTAGAGTTACAATTAACTAATCTGAAAAGGCTTAGAGAGCTCAAAGATCACTAGAACGATTCTGGAGGGAAGGAGACATGAAGAGGCTACCACCTTTATCTTCAGCTGTCTTTGACAGGGTTGTATTTTGGTGAGAGATGTATCTGTCTCAGGTCTTACTGACTTCCAGGGACAGCGCTATTTCTCTTAATTATGCCTTACCCTCAAAGGGCACACAAAGTTCCTTGACATTCCTGTCGAAAGAATAGAGATGGTAACATACCTGCTTTCCTCACCCTTTGATGAGAAGATCTGGACTAGGGAGGCATTGAAAAGGAATAAGGGCATAATATGGGGAAAGAAATAGCGTGACATTATCTCCTCTGGCTTCTGATTTTAGAGGATTTGAAAGTATGGCTTGTGACTTAATGAGTGAGCGGAGACGAGGAAGACAAATACTTGTTAAAAAGAAACAAAATGTTTGCAGAGGAACAACAACTGAATGGAAGAAAATAAGCAAGAAAAGATCAGTGGAAGAGTTTTGAAAACTGATAGTTTAGGAAGGAAACAGATTATTTGACAAGAGAGAAAAGAAACAGAGACAATATCATAAAGAGGGGTGGCAGTTCAAGGCAGGAAGATTGAAGGTAGAGAGACAATGAAGGAAATGACCGTGAGAAAGGTCACACAGGAAAGTCTGTGCTCAGGATCTGAAAGGGATGCTGTGTAGTGGAAGTAAGAAAGGAAAACATGGGTAGTGTAAAGAGGCATCAGCAGGAAGTGGTGTGCTGCAGAGCTGTAGAATTGAGAAAATAATCTTTAATTGCAGAAAGATTCCAGGCTGAATGAGAGGCTGGATGTCTGATGAATTGACCATGGTAGATACAGCTGAATGTTGTAGAGGTATTGAAGCTAATTTGTGAGGAAGGATTTTTCTTCAAGAAACAAATCCTTTAAAGTGCAGCCAAGCAGCATTAACTTTTAGAGAAGGAGCAATTTGCTATGCCAAAAAAAACAGCTTGCATGAATTTCTCTGGAATGCATCAAAAGCAGGCTTTCTACCAGGGAGGACTGCTTCTATTAAAGGTTACTTGAATAAATTTTTAACATTAATGAATGTTAAAATGTGAATGGAATAAGTATGTGATTGATTTCATGTCAGTTATTTTGTTCTTACTTATTTTTTTTGGTTTCTTCCTAATTGGTAGCTGTTAGATTATAAAATGCTTAGAGGCAGTTAAATGTAACCCGTATGCAAAATTCGGTACTTCTTAGTGATATAGGAACATGCTGGGTTTGTGTACAGTTACTCGAGTAGTTGAGCAAGCATTGATTCTGATAAGTGTAATTCTTCCTCAGCAAAAAAATAATTCTTTGCATAGTTCTGGTTTTATTGCTTCAGTGGCAGTTTTTTAAAGTATCATTTTAAAAACTTTTTTATCTATTTTGAAGTGGATTTATTGAAAAAATAAAGGAGTAGAAGTAAGTTTACAAGGATATGTTTGAAATCAGAAATAAGGTTCTTAAGCAATGAAATACATTTGCTCTCTCATTTTATCTTTACAACTACTACATTTATTCCTCACATCATGTTCCTATTCTTAAATAGGAAAAACAGATTTGGGTTTTTTACATTATTTTATTTTCTTTTATTTGCTTTGACTGCATTGATTATTTTTTTATAAATGAAGTCAATGCTTCATTTAAATGAAATAATCTAGTCTAATTTAAATTATAAACTTGTTTAAAGTTACATTTTTTTTTAACATGTCCTGATGGTTGAAGGGAGTAACAAGTCAACTAAAGGTGGAGCAAATTTCTGTTCACGGAGTCACTTCCCATTCATGTTGGTCTGAATGGAAAGAAATTTCACCAGTTTGAGTAAGCAGATCTGTGTTCAGTCTGTTGGCTGTAGTTCAAGGTGGCTTTCCTGAGAGTCTCTTTTGTGAAGTGAATCTTGTAAATAAAAGTGACATCCCTCCCTATAGAAAAGATTGCCTCTATTGAAAGTATATATGGCTGAGGGGGGCAGCTGGAATGTGCTTCCCAGATGCAAGTCTGTACCTTGCCAGATTCTGACTTTGTGTTGGGATAGAGATGAGGGTGAGTGCTATCCTCCCTGATAGTGCTCCATGGGAATGTCAGAGAGTGTTGGTCAGGGATGATGCCACAGTATTGCGGTTAGGACACAACAGTTGGAACTTTTCTGTACTTAAGATTATTAACTAATTCTAGTTGAAGTCACCAGTTAAAATTGCTGCTAGTTTTCATATATTCCGGCTGTCCTTGTGGTTAGCTGTAATCAGTTCCGTGTGTGCATGCATGGGCATTTTAGCAACATCATTTTAAATAAAATTATAAAAACAAAATAGTTTTTAATAAAATATAAAATGAACACATTGTGGTATTAAGTGTTGGCAACCTAAATTAATGCCATCTATACTTATGCTTTTAACAGTTATGCAATTATTATGTGGGAAGTGATGTCCAGGAAACAGCCGTTTGAAGGTAAGGCCATGTCTGTCTTTATTTTTCCAGCCTTACATAGTGTCGCGGCCAGAGTGATTGACTTCACTCGTAAGAGAGAAATAATGAAATATTTATTCAGGTGAAACAGAGATTTAACAAAATTAATAGTAAATGCCACAGTGTTATTCGAGATTCAATGTCAAGGTACACTTGATTATTTACTGCATAGGGGACAGGGTCAGACAAACTGTCAGGGAGACCCTGCTGTTGAGTCACGAGGTTCAGAAAGGACCCCCTTGCTTTCTAAACTCCTTCTCAGAGAGGAGTCTGGGTGAGGCTGATTCCAATCCTAGTGCCAGATTTGGTCAATGGTTTATGTCTAAAGGAATATATATGCGTAATCAATCCCTTATATCACTTAGCTAAGATTTCAAAGTTTAGCATGCTATTAGTCACTAACCAAGAATCTGTTGCAGCAAGGAATCTCTCAGCCTCGAGGAGCAGAACCTTAAGCGAGTGTCCTCACAAAAGGGGAGATCCTGGCGTGCAGCTGCTGCCATACCGGAGAGCTCAAAGGGCTCTTGGGCTGTCCACTATTTATACAGTAATATAATTGACCTACAGTCATATTCTCATGGGAATTAAAATATCTAGGTCCCCACTCCAGGCAGGGTTTTGGCTGTGTTGCCAGCCATCCCCCAAAGTCCAGGTGCAGCTTGCTGCAACCAATGTTGCCATGGCCAAGGCCTGAGCAGGAGCCTGGGGTGGAAGGAAGGGGAAAACCAAGGAGAGCACACTGCCACACATAGAGGCTAAATCTGAGAGCTGAATACCTGAGGACTTCATTGTAGGGGTTACTTTTTAATGATTCAGTTTCTAAGCTTGTTGAAGAACACTTTGAGTTACTTTTGAAATTAGACTCTTTTTCTGGATTTTTTTTTTATTTAGTTTTACTTGATTATTTTTTTTCCGAAAAAAAATGAGCATAACCTAATTTCAGTGAGCTATAAATGCTATGTCTGCAAACTAAATTATTCCTCCTGTAGTAATCTATTTATATTGCATATATTTCTAATGAATGCACGATGTCTATTTTGACAGAAGTTATAAACCCCTTGCAGATAATGTACAGCGTGTCACAAGGACAGCGACTAGATTTAAGCGAAGAAAGTTTATCAGTGGACATTCCTCATCGAGACCTCATCATAAAATTGATAGGAAGTGGATGGGCACAAAACCCAGATGAAAGACCATCGTTTTTAAGTGAGTTGCATAATAAGAAAAGATCTTTAAATTGCCAGATTTCTGTTGAACGTTTTACTTACAGAGCGAGGTTGTAGTTGCAAAAGGGAAATGGTAAAGATGTTATGAGACACACGTGCCCCATCATGTTGAGTACAATAAGGTGCCTGTCTGTTTCCACAGGTCTGCAGACTTCTATGAATGGCACTACATGTGTGCCATAGAACTAAGTTGTCAGTTGGAGTCTTTGGTATTTGCCATCTCTAACTTACCTGTAACAAAGCAGTGTATTTTGTTTAACTCCTTTCACTTGGGATCTTTGTTTATTTTTGAAGGGAACTCTTTTTTAAGACTGGGGGGAAGTAAAGTATATAATGAGTACCGTGGGATTTACGAGCAAGCTGGCAAACATGCCAAGAAATCATTGCACATCAGATAGATAAGCTGTGGTGACTTCACCTTGCGTTTGCATCTCAGTACAAATCTTTTTCACTAAGACTTTATCTTTTAGAGTTCTGCATCCCAGATCGAGAAGGAACTGGTTGAAACCACACACTTAACTTTATCTGTCGTTTATCTTTTTGTCCACGAGACCAAAAATAGATACTTTCAGCCTTTTTTTTACAGTGGGTTACAGAATTTAGAGAATAAGATTGAAGCATGAGCTTGTAGAGTTAAGAGTGGCATAGCGTGAACTGGAAAAGTTTTGGTTTGATTTTTTGCAAGCCTGTGTTTGTCGCACTGAACCAACCAACGCATTTGGTGTATGTTGAATCCAAATTTATCCCCCATAAAAGTTTCTCTTTACATGCTTAATTTTGTGTTGACTTTCGGCTCTTGTTTGGCCATTGTCTAAAGGTAATTCCGTAAAAATTGGCAGAAAGTCATTACCTCTTTTCAGCTGATGAAATCTATTCCTGTAAGTGTTGTTGTGGTCTGTCAGTCTGTCAGTGTGGTGAAGCTGACAGTGGTTCCTGTGGCTGCTTTGCTGTGTTTGTTTAATCTGCTTGAGCTTTTAAAACTTCCTCCCTACACCTTTAGAAAACATGACTCTAATTCTGTAGGGAGAGCTAAATTGCCTTTGAGACAAAAAATTGTAAAATAAGATAGTTACCAAAAGTATTCAAATGTAGAACAGTACAAAGAGATCTGGCTCAATCGATTCTATATTTCAAGTTTCCTGCTGTTAGGTTGAGGATGCAATGACTCAAACCAGAAATGTGAGAGTTTTTTAGTTGGTTCTGGTGAGTTTTGGTTTTAGGGGTTGTTTCAGCATTGGTTTTTTTCAATGTTTCAAGTATAAAAGCCTGCAATCTTAATGTTTCATTTATAGCTTTGGTGAACAGAACTTTGTTATTTTGGAAAGGTTTATAGGCATACTTCCTTTGAGCTGGAAAGTGTTAGAAAGTTGCTGTTCACGTAGCTTAGAAAGAAATCCTCATAACTTTAATTTTTTCCATCAGTTTGGCAAAGGGCAAAATGGGAACACATCCAAACACCTACATGATCTTCATGTTCAGTTTACAATCCAAAATTAATTACATGACCTTTTTTGAAGCATTCTTTTATTTGTATTAAGAATGTTTCGAAATATCAAGTTATTTTGGCATGATTTGTATGCAAATTGTGGATTTAATTATTTTTCAAACAAGGAAATATATTTATTTATCATCTTTTTTCTTAAAATCAAAAAGAATAGACACATCATTATATTTTCTTATGTATTCTTGCTTTCCTGTGCCCATTAACTGAAAGAAAATAGCAATCAAAGTCTGTGGTCACATTAGAAGGGTGTTTACCTGGGATATGTACTAAAATGTGAGCTAACTTGAGTTCCATTGTCAGTGGCATGTCTGTAGTAAGATGGTTTTTAAATGAATATAAGCATTACTTTTTCCTCTACTTTACTATCATAGTAAGAAAGAGGAAGTTGCGAAACTGTTGCAAAATTAAGGGAAGTAAAGCTCACTGATTGGGAAATTTTGCAATTACAATAGCACGGGCGGGGGGAAACCAAAATATCCGAACACCCTTATGTTAAATAAACTTTAAATAGAATACATCAGCTAACCTGCCTGTTCCACTTATGAAGAAGTGATAAAGAATACTTACCACCCTGTTTCTGCATGTATTTGGAATGTGTACCTACAATTTGATTATAATCAACAAAAATTAACAGTACTAGTATTTCAGTTTGGAAAATGCAGTGCCAAACCCATAAAACTCCATTTTAGCTGATGCAAGAAAATAGGAATCCTAGTACTGAGTGTATGTTTCTTGAAGATACTAGTGGAAAAAAATACTATGGGAGAACTGTTGTAACATTATAGTAAAAAAAATAAAAATATGTTAATAAGGATGCAGTGTAATGGATTGCTAATTTGGTAAAGGGGTTTTGCCCAGTGGGTGGAGTCCACAGAAATGCAGTAGAATTGTGATATGCCATCATCCTTTGCTGAGGTTTTATTGTACTCAAGCACAATTTCAAAGAGACATTTTTATAACACAGTCATCTCAAAATTTTAAATACTTAATTTTGTAAACCTTTCAGCACTGGAAAGCCAGGGAGCATAGCACAGGTCATTTGCTTAGTGGATTGTTTAGATTGTCATGTGTCTCCCTAGGGGAGTAGATGGTTTTAACTTGACTTGCTGCCTTTGGTGAACATGAGGACACTGTCATTTGGATTCACTGGATGTGATGGGTCAGTGCCTTGACTATCACTATCTTCTTCAGCCCTGCCACACAGCATCTATTCTGGATTTTGCTGTGGTGGAGGGTTATTTGTTTATTTTTATTATATAAGTATGTAAGACCTTTGCAAAGACAGTGACTCTCTTTGGGGTCTTCTGCTATTTGGTCACATTTAGCAAATCAGACTTGTTGGGTCTGTCTTGAAATATAGCAAAACCATTCGATCTACCCATTCCAAGAACACAAAACTTGCAGTCAAGCACAGTCCTGGATCTCTTTTGATACAAAGAGCTGAGGTGGACAGATGAGGACAGGGTTTGTTTTTGTGTTGTGAAACTGTTGAGTTTGTAACAGCAGGTGAAAGCAAGAAATTTCTGTTTATCAGCATAAGTTTGACACACATCAATAGACAAATTATTTTTATAAATGTATGAAAGTAGCTTTAGCAAAATGAAAACTTAATTTCTACCATGAATCCTTCAGCAAAGTGTTCTTTCTTTGTTTAGAATGCTTAATAGACCTTGAGCCAGTCCTGCGAACGTTTGATGAAATAGCTATGCTGGAAGCAGTAATTCTGTTAAAGAGATCAAAGGTAAGTGGCTTTTGTTACAGTCATGAGTTCGTCAAATAAGTTGGTAACTTTTGCTTGCAAAAAAAAAAGTCATTTCCTTTCTCATTTATCTGATCTTGTATCTGTCTGAAGCATATGTTTGTACAGAGCTGTCATCTTGTCTCACAGCAGAAATTTAATACGGGTAAATATATCTCTTCCAGTCTCTGTATGAATCACGATGTGTTTACAAGAGCGGAAAGAAAACAGATGTGGAGCAGTTATCTCTAAATATACCTCTGAATCCCCAAGAGGTAAATATTTTTCATATTGCATTTGGTATATTGTCATCATTAAAGATTCTGAAAGCTTTAAAGGGACGTCAACTTAATAAGGGGGAATTGTTCTGCAGTTGCTTTCCTATGCATTCAGAAAAGGCATAAAATGCTGTAGTTGAGCAATATAGGTGAACATAGATAGTAAAGGGTGGGTAAACAGAAGTAAGAAGGGTGTGTTTTGTATATCTTAAGTGTGGGAAAGCCAGTCCCTCAAGGAGGAATGCAGCACAGGTCTGCAACTTGTAAGAGACTGTCTTTTGCTCCCTTAGGAGCTTGCTTGTTTAGGGTGATATAGATTTGCTTTTACATTTTGGTTCTTAATCTACTTCTTTTGATTCTTATTAATAAACTTCTATACAAAATTCCTGTCAGCTTTGGAAAAGCACAAGTATTAGGATTACATAGATTTCTACTGGTTTACTGTATTTTAATTATGCTGTCTATTGAGCACTTAGATAGTAGGGAAAAGACAGTGATGGGAAAGTACACTTTAAATCATTGCAACTTTGTATTTATTTATTGTGTGTTTTCATTGAACAACTGGAATAATTTCAGGAAACATATTCTGGCTCCCTACAATGTGATGCACTTCCCCTTCGGAGCATCTCTCCAGATATGTCAAGACTCAAGTCTGTTCCCAAGTGTAATATCCTCTCATCAGGTAGAGATACTAATGACTTCATATAAATTTAAGTTGCCATTGCAGCTTTACACTCCCACTGTAGCATTGCATTTGCGTAGTACATAGTTGGATCTCTGTTTATGTCAGAAAAGAGATGTGTTTTGCAAACTTAATGCTCTGGGTAAAGAACTGGAGTATTTTAGCTCTGATTTTCTATTCCTGTCGCTTGAGAAATCTCTACAGCTCACAGCTTCAGTTTTCTGATTCAGAGTTGTGACTGCAGGGAGAGCATTTACTTGTCCCTTCAGACTCTTGGCAGTTCCGTTAATCATTTGTGAACTACTTCAAAGGATAAAGAAGCAAAACACTTTGAGGCACTCCTAAAGCTGAGTAAACTGAGAGTTTCTGATGAAACCCAACCTCTTGATCATTTTTAGTTCAATAAATAAAACAGCTTTAGTAAGTAGATTGCTTGCAAAAGTATCTGCACAGAACTTTTGTAGCTGTCACCTTTTCTGAATAAAAGTTGGCAAAATTCGCAGAGAAAACTCTATTTTGAGATTTTGCTGACATCAGAAGCCAGAAAAATGCAGTGGGACTCAGGTGAAATAGCAATACATAGTGAAACTACACCTGTACTGAGTTTCTTCTCTTAAAGAATGCAAACATATATTTCAAAGGAATGGAGCATTCCTTTGGCTTTGCAGGGACCCGTGGTGTGAAAGCAAAGCAAGACGATTGACTTCAGTTCTCTAAAGCAGGTCATCAAAAAGCGTGCTGAGGTGCTTCAAAACTGGAGATGCTCTGATAGAGCTAGGAGGGCACAGGCAGTTTCTTTTCCAGGTCCTGTTTGAACGCATCCATGATTCTGGGCTTGTACTCAATGTGCTAGAAAGATATAAATACAGCAGGAATTCCAGGGAAAGTAAAGTACAGGAAGCTTCAGGAATTTGAGTTACAGGGGGAAATGGCAGAAAGCAAACATAGTGTAGCTTGGCTGTAGCTCTACCCAAGCATTTATAAATATACATAGCATAAAAATCTTGAAGGATAACTTGTGGTTACCAACTATAATAGGAATGTTGTGATGAATTTTAGAAAATACAATATGAGCATGTACTATAAGTGTGATCAGATGAAATAATGATAATGATAAATGTCAGCCCTTCTTACTGCTGGTTCCTGTTAAAAATTGTCATAGCTGCCTGCAGAGGTCATTGATGAGATTGTGGTGATACTATTAATCAGATTGATCAGTCCTCTGCAGAGTTACTGCTTAGACTTTGTTGTATGTATGTATAGATACTGTAAAACCTGTGAAAATAGTGTCTACAAAACCATGCTACAGCAGAAGTGTTTGTAATTACTTTGCCAATATCTGCATTAGGTAGTTTGATAATGCAAAGCAAGACTGGCACTCTTCTTACTTTGCCTAGATTAGATGCAACCATTTCAGGGGAAAAGCTGTTCCCAGGTATCTTTGGCAAGAGATGAGTTTGGCACGACACCAAGGCAGAAGTTAATGACTATGGATTTTAGTTGAGTTGTTTTTTCCACCAGTTTAATTAGAAGACTTTTTCAGAAACTTCCTCCTTCAGAGTTAGTAACTATGTTCTAACTTTCAGATTCTTTAATTTTTCTTCCCTAGTGAGCTTATACACACACTTTTTCTTCAGCATTGCTTTAAGCTAAACAGCTCTTTTCCCATTTTACTTCTGATATGGAGAGTAATCCTTTAATACATTTTGTTTTGCTATGAAAACAGGATACGCCTTTTTGAAGTCCATTTGTAAAATAAGCTTCTTCATTCTCCTGATATCCTACTAGTCCTCCCTGTGCATGTTCTAACTTAAATCATTGAACTAAGGCTACCAAACATATGTACTTAGTATTAGAAAAGAATTGTGACAGGTGTTTTCTGCCTGAAATAAGAACTTCCCTTAGTACACCTTAGAATTTTTGGTTTTCCTTTCTCATAAGATCCTTTGTTACAGAGTAATATACCTAGGGTTTTTTTTCTCATTTCAATTCCAAATCATTAGTCTCAGCTTGAAGCAGAAAGTCTAGATCTCATGTTTCGTGCTACCAAATGTCCACTTCTATTACTCCAGTCTCCTAGGTCAGCTAGGTTCTAAGTAACCTGGGTCAACCCATTCTTTCTAAATAATAACTGCAAAATTTAATAAGCATGTTTTCTATTTTTTATGCTATGATCAGTGGTCAAGTTCATTCTCCCACACTAGAATAATCCCAGTAGTTTTGTCTCTAATGCTATTAAAAAAACCATGTGTTCCTAGAGCTCTATAACACTCTATCTTAGCAGAACTGTTTTAAATCCCTTTCTAAAATGATCTTTCATTCACAGTGGTTGTCTCCTAATCCTTTCTTATTCATGCGGTAGATAACATCTCTTATTTTACACTATATAGATCTGCCCATCTTTCTCTCTCATTAATGAAATGAAAAGCTAGCTACTATAAATTCTAGTCCACCATTTTTTCAATAGGAAGAGTATGATTTCTTTCATGTTCTCCCATTTCTGCTCCTTGTCCTTGATCCACAGATCAAAATTCTGATCTAGGAATGCACCTTAAAATACCTCCTTTGGAGCAGGCTGCCTGTTCTTATTGTGTCTTTAGATGTTCATCTGAATTCTTACATCTGCATCTCTAGTTCTTAGTTAACATCTCTGGAGCACTTTATCAAGTGACACTGTGAAAGTCTGTAATAAAAACTGTATGCAGAATTAGGCATATGCCCTGTAATTGGTTTCTCATGAACTATTTGTTATCTCTGCTTTGAGTCATTCCTACTGCTGCTTTCACATCCATTATCTTTTTCTACTATAAAAGTCCTTAAAATAGAAACTATTAAGCTTTCCACCTGATAAAATCCCCTTTCCCCCTTCCCCCCCATTTCTTTCCAAATCTTTACATGAAGCTTTCTTGAAATCATATGCTGTTTTGACAGACTACCAAGATCGCTTCCAACTCTAAGCATTCTATGATTGGCTTCCCACTGAAAATTGCTGTTGGTATTCATGTTCTTTCCCTCCACCTGGATCTTCCTTTCAATCTTTCTACCTTTGTTACACGGCCAAACTTCATCAAAATAAATTAGCTGGGTTTCATTCTGACTCCTAGCTATCTCTCCAAACACTTGAAGGAGTTATTTTGTTTTTGCAGGTGCTACAAAAAATTTCTGTCAAACAAGTTTTTTTAAAGCTCACATCTACCAGATCTATTCTCTCAATGTTCTTTTAAAATAAAAGACGACCCCCAAACCCATGGTCAAGTCCTCATAGAAGATAAGGGACAGAAATGTATTCAGAACCTGAGTGTATGGAACAATGTGCTGTATTTGATGTGAATTTAGGTTGTTTATGACTTGTTTTATGGAATTGCTGTAAATAGTCTCTGATGGCTGTTTTTTGTTTGAACGTAAATGCAGTATGGCTCCCTCTTATTTTTCTCCTTTTGTTTGTTTTTGTTAAGGTGAAAATTCTGAGGGTCTACACTCCCTCAGCAGCCAGAGTACGGATGAAAATATCTCTGTAACTCAGAGTGCCAGACTTCTTATGCATCCATGCAGTCATTTTCCCTCATGTGAGAAGAGTATTTCAGATGCCTCAAATTCTGCATCGTGTATGCTGCGATCATCACCAATTCCTTCAGGTACAGCAAACACTGATTCAATTCCAAGACCCAAATAATTGTCCTAATAAATGTATGTGTGCATGAAATAGAAACTGGAATGTTTGTTCATCTGTAAAAGGAAAACAAAACATTCTACAAATTAAGAATTCAAGTAAGTCTGTCCCTGTGACCTTATATTACAAAGCAAGTAAAGCCAATGTAAAATGTGACCAAGTATATGTACCTCTAGCACCTAGCTTTTTTTCTCTCCTTCTAAGGAGGCTTAATTCCTGCTGCCTTGGTTGTTCTTTATTCCATCCTCTTTGCTCCTGTTCTTTCTCCTTTCTCCTACTGCTGTTGCAGTGTTGCAGTCCAACAGAACAGGAAAAAGTTAGCTTGGGGTTAACAGATCTTGTTGTCTGTCACTTCTCCCCACTTTTTAAGCCTGTCAGCCTTCCTCTTAGTAATGGTGGGGTAGAGAGAAGCAGCAGTTGTGTCAGCATCTCACCTTTAATAATCTTCTGTGTTAGTTGACAGCTCACTGCATGACATTCCTATGCACCAAATAACTGTTTTAATTTTGCTTNAAAAAAAAAACAAAACCACAAAAGAAGCTCTAATGCATGATGAATTATTCAGAGATACATGTTTTTATAGTCCACACAATAACATGTGACTTTACAAAGATCTGCTGCATCATCCCTCTTCTGGAATACACGAGAATCAGCTCCTTTTCACTGTGCAAATCCTCAGCTTGAGGAGAAGATGCAGGAAACTACAGGGATGTTTCCTGTAAACTTCAGTAAAAATCCCTCCATAAAGTGAAGTTACCAACTCGCTGCTTTTAGTACCAGGTCAGAGTTGAACACTGGACCAGGTGGCCCACAAAGTCTCTAGAGGTCCCATTACTTAGAGGTGCCCAAATTCAGCTGGACAAGGCCTTGGGCAACCTGAGCTATACCTGAAGTTGGCCCAGCTTTGAGCAGGCCATTAGACTAAATGACCTCATTGAGGGGTTCCTTCCAATCTAAATTATTCCGTGATTCAGATAAATACTCCAAATGCTAATTTGACAAATTGGAACACTTTAAATATGGAATACACTAGTGAAATCTTAAAAGCATGTTAGCAGTCTAGGGTATTTCTGACCAAAACCAAGTTTAATCTGCTTTTTGTCAGCTTGTTCTGCGTTTTATGGCGCTATTTATTGACAGACAGTTACATTGCTAATGACATTGTATGACACGTACCTGTCATTGCTAATTACAGTTACAATGCTAATTTATTTATTTTTTAATCCTCTCCAATCTCAGATTTTCTTCTGGAAACCCTACAACAGAATGTCGCTCATCAATGGATCCAAAGTAAAAGAGAAGAAATTATTGATCAAATGACTGAGGCATGTTTGAATCAGTCACTGGATGCTCTTCTATCAAGATTTTTACTCATGAAAGAAGACTATGAACTTATAAGCACCAAACCTACAAGGACATCAAAAGTCCGACAACTGCTTGATACATCAGATAGCCAAGGAGAGGAATTTGCCAGGATTATAATACAAAAGTTGAAAGATAACAAACAGTTAGGACTTCAGCCTTATCCAGACATTGTACCTAATTCTCTAAGACTACATCTTTAAACTTATTCTGTATGAAGCCATGTGAATATTTCTTATAACATGAGTCTTGTTTCCGTACAGTAGCTTTATATACGTACCACTCTGTCTTCATTGTGCCTTTGTAGAGTCTCAGAAATTAAACTGAATTCATGTAGACTGCATTTGGTGAGTTACAAATTGCAAATACAAATCGGAGTGCAGTCATGAAGCCAAACACTTGATTCTTATTGACTCAATTCATACAAATATTTTGTTTATACATGGTAAAGGAAAAACATTAAATGTTCCCTGTCTTACACATTTTCTGCTTATACATACCCTTTCTTTTCACCTCACAGATTTGAGACAACCCATCTCAACTTGGAGTATTGTTTTTTTCTTCGTCTTTCCCATAGAAGGAGGAAAAAGTCTTGGTGCTCTATTTTGGGGTTTGGATGCTGTGTTTATAATAAATTTTCTTCTTTCAGCCTTACTGGTTACTCCTCAAGAGATACTGGAGAAGCACAGTAGGTGGGAGGAAGCTTGCATTGCATTTTAACAGGATTTTTTAATTATGCTTTGTTTTGTTTTTCCCATTTTGTTGCCAGGGCAAATGCTTCAGACCACTGCATAAGAAGAATGTCAGTCCAAAGAGGAGCCCGAAGGCAAGGAGGACGTTGTGCTGATCATCTTTGTTCTGTTAAGAACTAGTGCATTAGAAAGGGTGCAGCTGTAGCCTTCTACGTTATTTGGTTACACCCACTCAAACTCCTCTTGAAATCACAATATGATGAGGTCCACATATAGATCATATAAGGGAACCCTCAGTTAATACTTCTTTTACATTGCCTTAGTTGATGCCTCACTTACCTTTGTCATCTGCCATAAATACTTCTCATCTCATGTTCCTGGATCAAACTTTTTAATTACATTTTATTTTTAGTATTTACATGATGAGCAGTAGTTGGATCTGTACAAAGATCAAGCATGCACTACCCTGCCAGGCTGGAAGTGATGTGCATGGGTCTGTCCTGCCATGACCTGCTTTGACCTTCTCTGGACAAGATCTCTGCCATCCTTTTTTGTCTGAAGGATGGTGCTAATGTGTTGAGGCATAAATGGGGCCACTTGAGAGGAAAAGGTATGTGGGATATTTTTTCAGCTCTTTTCAGAAAGCCTTAATGACTTTACCTAAGTGACTTCAAAACTAGTGAAAGAAATTACTGGTTTTAATTTTTCAGAGCGCAGCACAGGCAAATCATTTTTACAAGAATTAATAAATAATTACAAGTTCTGCTAATGCTGTCTAAAATTTGGGAAATTCTGAACTTCACATACAAGAAAGCTGAAATCTGCCTAAGCTACCATATAAAAAGGAGAAGACAAATGAGAAATCCTAAGTGATGGCTGTTTGGAAACCTATGGAGATATGAGATCTGCCCCATTTCAATGATTCAAACTTCAGTGTGGGCATTAGTAGCTGCCAACAGCTTAGTATTTTCAGTGTCTGGCTTGTCTTATTTTGTGAACTCAATCACAAAAATATAATGTATAATTTATTGGATAGAAAAGGAGTGGGTTTAATTTTTGTAAGTTTTTTAGCATGAACTGGGAATTTGCGTTTTATCCTGCTTCTCTCTGAAGGCTGTAAAATTCCAACTAGATAGCTGAGAGCAGGACAATGGTGCAATGAATGGTTGTGCTTTTTGTAGAGCAGTCTTGAAGATGTCCAGCAGGGACAGGCTCTGAGGAAAGCTGCCAGCCTTGCCAGTAGAAGTCTGGTGCCAGAACCATTTGTTTCCCAGCACATCACATATTAAGCCATGTTTGTCCATTATTAGTAGTGTCTAAAGAACAATTTGTGTTGTGCAAGGTAGCAAAATTGCATTTCTTAGATGTGTGTCCAAAATTCATCATATATTAAGACCCTTCCTGCAATGTGGTTTTGGTAGCTAGAAGAACGGAGGCTTCTTGTACAAGCTCATACATTGTTCTAATGGGATCTGCATGAGTTGCAAACTTTGTCATTTCTTATTTTAAACTATATGTACGAAGGTAAAAGCATTCCTGCTATGTGTAAAAAGCCTTGACCTGCCAGGTTGTGCTTGGCCTACCAGGTGGCATCTGATGTCTCAGGTCTGGCAATCTGCATCTTCTTCCTGTTTCCCAGCTCTTTGAAAGCAGCTTCCACCTTAGAGCAAACAGGACTTGAGCACAGCACAGATGCTTCCTAGCTCTACGTGCTGTGCACAGCACATGATGACACCTGGACAAGCTGGCAGGCCATTCTGAATTTGTGATTTGTGCTATTGATCTTTCTCAGTGCTGCTACCTTTAAACTCAGTTGCCCCTCAAGTGTTCTGCAGCCTACCAGTGTGTCTGCTGCAGGTTTTCCACAAGTACCCCATGAGCTGTTGTTCCCCAGAGGTCATGCAGATGGGTGGAGGAGCCCTGGTGAATGAGTGAGACAGATCCCAAAGGTGCTGCCAAGGCAAATGTGGTAGTTGTGCACCTTCCTGTCCACAGTGGAGAGGAAATGTTGGACATAAAACAAGAGGACTCACTGGTAGGACACCTGGATGGGAGGAAAGAGCATCCTACTGCTTTCTGAAGTCTCCCTGCTGATTCTTACCTGTCAGTAAGACATCGTCATTATTAACTAACCCCTAGCTTGGCGTCAGTTAATAGTGATAAATCTGACCTATTGAGAAATGGTGCTGTCATGTTGCTTCAATCAACATGGGCTGCCCTTCTTCATGTGCCTTCACCCAGAAGTGGCACAGCTGCAGAAAATTTTCTACCCCCAGTCCTGAATTAGACATGCATCCGTAAGGCCATGAGTGTTATTCCAGCCGAAGTCCAGCCCTCCAAGGAAACTCTGAGGCCACTCGCTAGAATCTCTCTCTTCTTTTCCTCGGACCCTGAGCCTCCCTCCATGAGGGAGCAGAATCCGTGAACCTGCCGCATCCAACATGTTATGCACACACAGGTTTCCTCAGAAGTGAGATGGAAGAGGAACCAGCCACGCTCAGGCACTGAGGGATACAGAGGAAGGGGTAAGGAAAAATCTTTGGGGTAGACATGGGGAAAGGGAGGTGGAGGCTCTGTGCCTGATCCACACAGGGTGTGTGAAGGGTGTGTGGAGGTGACAGACATATGAGCCAATACGTCAAAGTGTCTGTTGCTGCTTCTGTTGTTTAACTCCAGGACTATGAAAGAGGAACAGAGATTCTGTGCAGCTGGAACACTCGGGACTGATTTTGACAGTGGCACCGAGTCCGGGGTTGGCGAGGACAGTCAGACACAGTCATGTGCAACTTCTCTGCCAGGAAGCCCCAGTCTGGGGTGTCTGCTGCAGCGGTGCCAGATCTGGAGATGTAGCAGTTGGGATACTGCTTTATGAGAGAAAGGGTTGGAAGCGCTCAGGCAGGTACAATTTGAAAAGCTGGTTGGTTTCCCTCCCACAGCTTCCAGTACACAACAGTATTTTGTGTACTTCTCACTTCCTCATCATAATTCCTAACAGATTTTTCAGCTTTTTCACTCCCCAGGAAGAATTCTGCTGGTATTTCAGAGCACTGTTCTTGCTGATAATAAAAGTTTTCCTCTGAGTTGCAGCAGCGCATTGAGAGCCTTTTGGAACATACACATAGAAACGTCTTTTTACATGTACATTGGGAAAAAAAGAAACATATGACTATATATATTATTTTGCACCTCTTGCCATTAGATTTAATATGCTATTTTAGTACCTAATCACTTAGTAGTGACTGATCCACCATCACTTAGCAGTAGCTGATCCTTGTGTTCTGCTCCCATACCTTGAGTTAACATGGTTAGTAGAGGTTCCTTCACATGATCCATGTGCTATGCTCTGTCCTGCATCAGCTTCATGGGAAAGTCAGGATCTGATTTTACCAAGATGACACAAATGATGGCCTTTGTCCTTCAGACTCTTGCAGCTAATGGCAGAGGTTAATTGCAAGTGGCTCTGTTGTAGACGGGGACTGTAGGAGCATGTTCTGGCAGAGCGCTAAGACATGGGGTACAGAGTTAAGGAACAGGAGGCAGCAGAGGACTTGGCAGAGCTGCAGCTGAACAGTTTGACCTGGGCAAATGGTATGAATGAACAGGGCTCTGGAAATAATTGAAGTACTCTTAGTGCCAGTGCAGAGTATGAAAAACCTTCCTGAGCAGTAATGGAGGCGTAGGCCAGAAACCAGAAAATGTCACAGGTTTATTCGGGCGAGTGTAGCTCACTTTGCTGTTCCACGAGCAAATATGTGTATGTGTAGCTGTAATACACAGAGGAATTGCTGTGAGTAGTAAGTTGGCAGAGGAGAATCCTCACTGCAGAAGTGCTAGTCAAATTCTGCAGGACTGTAAAAATGAGTGAGAAAAATATGTTCCAAAGGAAGTCACATCCACTTCTTCACATTATCCATCCTGCTTACTTAAAAGGCAAATAAGTGTAACCGTCCTTTGCAAAGGAATGAGATTTTGTATTCACAGAAGAAATGTTCAAGAAAGAAATGGGGTTTTTTATGCACACTGCATGCTTTATGATTGCTCAATGTGGATTTTTGTGCGGTAACTGAAAATTTGTGGGAAATGTCGAGTAGGATGTAACCATCAGGATCAGACCAATAATAATGTGGGAAGCATTAATGAATGTGTTTCAACATGCAGCTTCTACAGAATTAAAACAAAAGGCTGAAGCTGGCTCAGGGAAGGGGATATATGAGCGATGAAAAGGTGCTCTCCAGCTCTAAGAAGGGGCAAATGTCTGATGCCAGAGTCCCTCAGCACAGTGCACAAACAACTTGATGCCCCAAATCAGAAACAGAACAAATTCAAGGTCAAATTATGCATTCTTTAAAACACGCATTCTGTTTTTTAGGCAACAGCTTGTTAACACTGCCCTGACAGAAGAAAAAGATTTTAAGATGATAGAGACTCTGATTAAGGAATGTGGCAGTCAGCCCCTCTGCTCTTCCATCAGAGGACAACAGCCCTGCAAAACAATTTTCTTGCCAAAATGTTTCTTAATATATTATAATGTACGCAACCACAGACTCGCAGGCAGCTGGAATCGTGCAGTCTTTCCAGGCAGACTTAAAGAAGTCTCTGGGATAAATAACTGTCCTTCATACATAAAAGTAAAGCAATTCAGAGGGTGTATATTCAAAATACTTGCCATATACCTTCTTTTAATGGCGTTTTAAAAAAGCACAGACATTTCTATGTAAACATTAACTGTAAACCTGTCTCAATCTATCACGGAAAGCGTGTTTTTACAAGATGTTACTTTAAAAGGAAGAAATAGGAGGAGCACTGACTTAACGACAGAAAGATTTGGGTTGTTTTTATTATTCCTTTGGGTCACTGTGGGTTACAGTATGGAACATGCAACGTGATGCAACTCTCCTGCTTGTTTTCCAGTTGGATTACCGAGGCTGGGGGATTGAAGGGATATCTGTGTTTGAATTCAACTCTTTCACTTTCCCGTGTGGATTAGTAGCCCGTCCTGATGAATTCCTGTTACCTGGACTCTGGTGCCTTAACTCTGTCCTCTGACTTCAGACTCTTGAGCTGCTGGATCAGCTCCTTCCAGATGCCCTTTGACATGTGAGTACAAATTTTTGCTTTACTATTGGCCTTGTCGTTCATGGAAAACAAAAATCCCAGGTTAGTGTTCTTGCATTCATTAACTTTTTGCTCTGCCCAGAAGACTTTATTTTCTGGATGTTTACTGGCTTTGGTAGATATTGTGCTGTATGCCACACAGTCTTTCCAAAAGTACTTTATAAATTGCACAAAATATTGTTTCAGAAGCTGAGTGCATTAGGTAAGTAATTTATTTCTTTGGTTATTTTTTATCTTAGGGGTTTTTTTTAAGTTTATTTAATTTAAATAAGATCTTAATGCCAGCTCAGCCTGTTTTGTGTATCATGCATCATGTCATAAGTTATTAGAAAAGCCACAGATATGTAATATTCTGGCTAAAAAAAAAATTAGAGAGCTGATAAATATTTAACAATGAGTAGACTAAATTTTTTAACAGTGTATCCAAAAAAAGTAAACAGAAAAACATTAGTTTTTTGAAATTAAATAGTACCTGTGGATTTCAGTTAACTACCATTCTTTGCTAGTCTCCCTACTCTGAAAACCATTCTGCTTTAGCAAGTTATGACAAGAGAATAAACATCTGCTTTGTGTTCAGTGTTAGTAAGAGACTCATTGTGGCTTTCTAAATCAACAAGAAGGAATTAGACTGCATTTGTTTCACATTAACATCTGGGAAAGGTTGTTCTTGTTTTCAGTGACGTGTGGATGAAGGAATATTTTTTTTCCCCCAACCTTTCTTTTGTCTTATTTCTGTCACAACTTTATAAGGAATAGAGAGCAGCTGATATTTAAGTTGCCTCTTTCTGCCTGCTAATGACCTCAGTTAAGGTTGTTTGGAGAATCCACGTTCCAGGAGAGTCTGGGATCTTCTTTCTTTAAAGCTCTCATTGATTTTAGTATTCAAGCTACTGTAATAAAATTAGCAGCTAAAGACAAAGCTAAACCAAGAGTGAGAGAAGAGACTATTCATATTAGTGTTAACTTATCTGTCCTGGTGAAACAGATCAGCAGCTAGAGAGTTCAGTTACAGTAGCCTTTCTGCTAAAGGAAGCAAGTGTATCACCTACCCACCCCCAGTAAGCCACTACTTTCTCTTTTTAATAGCTTTCTTAGGTTTGGACTACAGTAGCATCTCTCTCAAATATCCTCTGTGATTTGTTTTGGGGTGGGAATGGAGTACTGGGGGTGGAGCAAGCTCCTCCTACGGGAAAACCAGCCTCTGACCACAGTAATGTGGTTGACACGTCTAAAGCATTAATTCACTGAGTATTTTTATAAACGGAAAATGTGAAAACTGAAAGGAAATCTGCTTGTTTCCTACTAAGGGGGATATGTTTTCATTGGAGGAGATAAAAGTGGATTTGTTGTTGTTGTTGTTTGCTTTTGTTATTATTATTGCTCAGAACATTTTATTTTATGCTGTTCCTTCATGATGCATAATCTTGTTTTGTGGCTTAAGCCCCTCTCACACTGGAAAACATCCAGCAGTATAATCTGCCAGGAACACCTCCTTTAAGACCTGTTGATGCTCATGCTTAGCAACAGTGTTTTGAAGTTTGGTCTATACATTTTTGGCCATGTTGAAAATTGCCATCACATCTGATTTCTTGTTCTAATAGCTATTAGTATCAATGTATGTGGTTGGGGGTTTTGTTGTTTGGTGTTTTTTTTTCATTTATTTATAGTCAATCTGCTGCACACAGGAAAAAATTATCCAGAGTGTACTTGGAGATAATAAGAGATTGCTTGTGACTTTTAAAATGGCTTTCAACACATATAGTGATTTCTATTACAAACATAATTAAAATATGCTAGGTTTTGGTTTTGACTATCGTTATTATTGTCATTCATTTTCTAAATGAAACTAGAAAACGTTGGGGGTTTAGCCATTTTGTTGCCTGGTTTGACATTCCTATGTTCATCGATGGCTTAGCAGACTCATTATTGAGAAATCATGTGGCAGTAGACAACAATCACCTAAAGAAAAGGCCATGAAGTTATCTGAAATAACATTAAGGAGTAAACTTGATGTCCAACATGTTCCAGCATCTTTGACAAGAGATGGCTTTCTAAATGCCCTCAGTTTCTAAGGAGATCTGCTGAAGGGAATAATATTTGGTCTCTAAGAGATTTATTCACTAGTATTTCTTGAATTAAAAGCTGAGAATTTCAAAATGTCCTAACAGAGGCAGCTCCATCCCTCTGGAGCTCTATGTGAGCAGTTCATAAGATGTCATGCTTCCATAACCAAAGACCAAGCCTTGCGTAATCATTTGGCAAAGGTTAATTACCTCCTCAAGAAGGAGGCAATCACTCATGAGGCTGTAAATCCCTAAAGGATGGGAAGTGTCTGAGAAAATCCTGCCCTGTCAAACCAGTCTTGCAGTAATTTATGGAAGAACTGTCTTTGATATCAACTAATCAACTAGTGTCAAGCTGTCCCTTCCTCTTTCACTTTTCTCTATGACTTCTGGCAGTGGTTTAACTAAAAAATTAGTTATTGAGGACTACTTGTATTTGGTGTTATTGTTTTCCTTAACTTCTCAGTTGTTGGTTTACAAGTTCCTTCCTGTTGCTCTTTGTGCACACAGCTGGGAGGTAAACACAAAATGGCAAAGGATTTAGGGCCATTAGGCCTGTTTGTGCTCTCAAGGCATTCTGTTTTCTCTGAGAGGAAAACTTCTCTCCATTTGTTGAGGGAGCCCCTAAGAAAGAGCAGGACCTGCATGTTCTGAAGTTCTGCAGTAGAGATCACTGGCTGACACAAGGCCCAGGCAAGTGTTTGCAGCTGTTTCATGTAGCCTTAATTTAGCTGCAGCTTCTGAAGGCACATTGGCGTGTTGATGCCTGTCTGAATCTCTGATTTCCAGAAAGCAATAACTCTTTCTGCATGTCACAGCCCACAGGGACCGAGAGAGCGGGGATGTTCCTTCATGTCAGGAAGCTTTTATGTCTTGCTCTTCAAACTTCATAAACAGGAGTTCCTAAAATACCTGTACTTACTTTTTTGATGCCATAAAGTTCTATTATTGCAGTAGGATTAGCCTTTAAATACTCAGCCATGCTAAAGCCGAATGCAAAGAACCTCCCTTTTTTAATTACTGCATAAATGAAATCTTTCATAGAATCATAGAATGGTTAGAGTTGGAAGGGACCTTAAAGATCATCAAATTCCAACCCCCCTGCCATGGGCAGGGACACCTCTCCCTAGAGCAGGTTGCCATTCTCAGGAAGCCATTCTGAATTCCTCTATGCTAGAGGACTCACTGTAAGGATTTGTTGCCTATTGTAATACAGGATTTTCCAACTTAAAACTGCCACCCCCCTTGTAAGAAGTCAACTTGTCACAGCTCTCATGGCTGTCCCCTGCTTGTAAGCCCTCCCAGGCCTTAGTTAGTACTCGCTCTCACTTGGGTTACGTGCAGCCTCAAAATGTGACAGACAGGGATGCCCAAGTGATGAAGAAATTCATGCTCAAGCAGCCAGGCTTCTTAGCTTGAGCTTGTGGACACACCAGTTGGAGGCAGAAGTGGCAGCGATGGTCCCAGGAAGGAGGGATGGTAGCAGGAGGATGAAGTGACAGTGATGGCAGAAGGGCAGGATTATCTGCCAGGTTCAGTAGGAACAAAATAGCAGAAGCTATAAATGAGGGAAAGGGTTACCCCAGTGCAGTGGACAGTGGGTGTATCTTCAAACTGTTTTCATCACTGCCTGGATTGTAACAGCAGTGCATTCTTTACACATTTGACAAAAAAAAAAAAAAAAAAAAAAAAAAGGAAAAATAAATAGTCTCCTTTTGCTATTCAACAGGATTATCTGTCCAGGAGATTATTCCCTCCATTCCTCTAAATTTCTCAATAGCATGAGTACTTAGCCAAGAACTACCATGAGTCCTGCCTCAGTCAAACCTTGTTTAGTTAAGGAAGACATAGTACTGAATAAATAAAAAAAATTAAAAATATTTTAAAAAATCAATGAAAACTTTAACTTTGTGACCCCACTGAATGAAATTAGTGTACTATCAAAGATACTGGGAATATTGCTTTTGGCTTGAGTGGGGGCAGGAGGTGACAGGGACAGACAGAAGCTGTTTAAAAGGTTTCATTCTCAAATAGCTACTTTCTTGCAGATTTTCAGCTGATATAAATTGGGGTAACAACTACAGTGAAGTTATACATCTTGATTATGCAAACTGATTCTCTTATCCTTTGATTCTCAGGCTGTACTTACTCATGGACTGAATTCAGGGTCTGGTTAAAAGTTTTGCTAATGTGACATCGCCCGAAGTACAGAATTTTGAGCTGTTTCTTCTTCTAATTGTTTTTCTTTCAAAACAGTTTCACCTACAGTCACTTCTGAAAGAAATGTTTCCCTGTACATAGAATCATAGAATCATAGAATGGTTAGAGTTGGAAGGGACCTTAAAGATCATCAAGTTCAAACCCCCCTGCCATGGGCAGGGACACCTCTCCCTAGAGCAGGTCTCTGGTTACACATTTTTAGATACCTGAAATAATCTTTTATTAGCACAAGAGAGAAGAAAAAATCTGCAAAACATTGTGTTACTTCAGAAAATAATTTAATCTTTACCTTTGTGCTCGCATGAATGCTACAGATTGTAAAAGTTCTACTAAACTCAAGTAGCATTGCCAATTTAAATGCTCAAATTCCCTTTAGCTACTGGGCCATCCACACTAGACATCAAAGTTCAGGTTTGATATCGTGTATGAAAGTTACCAGTGACAACCTACCAATTGCATTATGTATCCTACTTTATGGGAAAATAGCTTTATCTCATTCATCAGTGAGACTTCATTTCAGGAAAACTGACAGCTGTTGATTTTGTTCTCTACTTGTGTTGTGGTGCAGTAGCTCCACGTTCACATCACCTCAGGAACAGCTGCATTTTAAATTCTCACTCCCTTTGAGCTGTACCCACTTAAAAAATTGTGCATTTTGGCTTAGAGGCAGAGCTCTGAATAACCCCCCACAATTAAAAATAAAAATTAAAAAAAAAAACAAATCCCAGATCAGGCACAAAATGCACAAAGTTATTTTAAACCACCACTGCTGCCAAAGTAGTATTAATACAGAGTTTTGCCCAAATTTATAGCACGCTGCTGTCCTGATACTCTCTCGGCATGGGAGGGGGTTTCTGCTGACATTACACATAGCGATGGAGAGCAGAAACGGAGCCAGGAGGTTCTGGAAGTATTAGCTTGCATTTCAGGGGAGAAGGTTGTGACTGGAAACGGGGAATGCTCATGAGGAGTTTTAAGGAAGACGGAGGACTGGCGTATTGGATGCCTCAAATTTCTCTCCCCAGATCAAGATAACGTTTTTTACTCTTAGAGGGACAAAGCGAGAAGTAAGAGGAGTCACCCATGTGTGAAGAGGAGATCAGCAAAGGAGGAGGGATTCAGCAGTCACACTTGAACACCTATGGCAAGAATTAATATTTAACTTTACTCCAGAGTTCCCACAATGCTCCTGCAGTTAGAGAAGGTGCCATTGGGATGAGAAAACCATTTAATCTTTAAAGAGAGTTTGTCATTTTTTAATCTTTAATCCTCATCAGGCCTCATTAGTTATTTGATCAACCAGGAAACAGTTGCACCAAAAAAAAGCTGGAAAAGAACGCATGTACTTTATTCAGGGCTGCTACACCAGGTACATTTTAAAAAGGAACACAATCCTTTCGGGAAGTTTGGGTAGGGCAGGTTGTTTGTTTTAAACTGTCCATTGACCCGTATTTTAACAACGTAAGTTTGTGATCAAGTGTTTTTGACCAGTGTCGCGTGGAAGAACTTTGTTCTACTTGGAGAACTTGGCTTTAGTTCATAGGATTCTGATGAAATTTTCTTTGGAAGTGTTATAGAGTGTGTGTGGAGGGGGAAAAGGAAGGAGAAATAAATTTCTTTTGAGACAGGCACCCAAAAAAAGTCATTGTTCTAAGAAAGCATCATTATGAATCAGCAGGGCCAAAGAACGGAGACAGTCACTGCAGTTCCAGCTGTTATGTTTCCCTTCCCCATCCCTGAGGACCTCAGCCCCGGGGGGGCATGGTGTGTGCACAAGGCTGATTTATCAATGCAGTTATATGCAGTTATGTCATTTTTCCTGGCTCCTGGTGAGTTGGATCCTGCTCTATGAGCACAGGAGTGGGAAGATTTTACAGTTGTGTTTTGTTGGACTCCCTTATACAAAAGCATTCCAGGAACAGGGTGTTCAAAACTCTTGTGGATGCTAGTGGCTTCTACCCAGAAGTCAAGTGAGGTGAATAACTAAACAAGCTGCATTATTGCTGCAGCAGCAATCTTATCTCCAGCAACAGCTGAAGCTCTTTTCTTTATCCTCACATTAACATTAGCCTCCTGAGGCTGGAGTTCTTGAGTATGTTTTTCTCTCTTTTCTCTTGTATTCCTCAGCGGATAATTTTCAGATGGATGATACTGATCAAACAGATAATAACGGAGTAAAGTTCTTCCAGGAATGGGAGCAAATTTTAGGGAGGGGTACACCTGTGTGAGACACTCCAGATGTATAAGAACATGTTTCCAGGGGTACAGTGTCTCCTTCCCTAAGATAACTTCAATAACATAATGTTGGTTTACAATTCAAGATAAATAGTAAAAGTGAAGTGAGAGTTCACGATAGCTTCAGGATCTGTAACCAAGGACAATGGCTTCATATTCATCCACTAAAAATGTGCAGAACAGTGAGAGATAAGAAAATCCTGGACTGCAAGATAAAAGCAGGCAAAACAATTGTTCTTCGTAGAATTTATGCCTTGCATATCTGTGTCTCTGATGCCATGTGTGTTAAAAAAGGTGTTCTGTCTTCTTGTTTTCAGGTAATGACAGTTGAAGATGCCAGGCCCCTGGCGATTATGCTACAATCAAAGATCCAGAACTAAGAATGGAAAAGCAGAAATGGACGATATGGCAGACACGAGTGAAAAAATGCAAATGAAAAAAGAAATCACATTACTAAATGGAGTTTCTTTGATTGTAGGGAACATGATTGGCTCTGGGATATTTGTATCACCCAGAGGTGTTTTAATGTACAGTGCTTCCTACGGACTCTCTCTGGTCATCTGGGCCCTTGGTGGGATGTTTTCGCTGTTTGGAGCTTTGTGTTATGCTGAATTGGGAGCATCCATCATTAAATCTGGAGGCAGTTATGCCTATATCCTGGAAGCATTTGGTGCCTTTGTGGCCTTCATCAGACTGTGGTCTTCCTTGTTAATTATCGAACCGACAACCCAAGCAGTGATAGCAATCACGTTTGCTAACTATATCATTCAACCAATTTTTCCTCATTGTGAGCCACCATATGATGCAGTCAGGTTGATTGCAGCTGCTTGTATCTGTAAGTAAAGTTATGATTCCTAGAAGTTAAGCACTATAATTGTAGGTGCTCGGAGATTCTGACCTTCTATTCCTTCACCTTCTGTGAAAATAATTACTGCCTCTCTAAAACACATTCTAAAGAATCAATAATCTTTTGTTGTGGTGGATTTTAATTGGGGCTGGGATTATTAAAGAGAAAAGGAGAATTACAACAATTTGGCTGGGGGAAACTATGACAGATACAGTCATCGGCCTGATTTGCAACCTGCATTTGGTCCATGCCCTCTCTTGCAAATCATAAAAGATGAACAAAAACGTTAAAATTCACATAGATGTAGTAATACTCTGCACAATATGAGTACTGTCTCTAGAAAAATTGTGTAGTGTAATCAAACACTGCACAGAATTGACTTTGTGACTGTGTGTCTTGGGTGAACACAGGGACAAATGTTACAGGCCTGTCCTCCTGCACTCAGATTCTTTTCCTTTCAAATGTGGATTTGTCAAGCTGGGGCATGTGTTCCTCTGAGGCTGTGCTGTGGCATGATCTTTTTGAAATGGCTTAAATTTAGTAATTCCACAAAAGCTTCCAAAAAGATAAGTACTTTTAACTTAATGTAATACCACGTATACTGGCAATTCTGAGCAGCTGTTTTCTCTGTAGCCCTGACTCATGCCACTGTGGCGCAGAGGAAGTCTGCTTCTGAAAAAGGCTCCATGGTAGAACTTGACCACTCAGCAGTCTAGAAGCCAACTAGTCCTATACCAGAAGTCTATGTCAGCTGAAATTCTCCACTTTCACAGGAAAGCAGTTATTTATTAGATCAAAATTTCTTTCCCTGGTGTTCTAGTTGTACCTCATGAAATCTTAACACTTAAGCAGTCTTCAAATGCTGATGTTTCTTTAAGCCTTTATTTTCTTAGCTATTCTTGCTGTAGTCTTCATGGGAATCAGCTGTGTACTCTAGTACCTCTGATTTCTGAGCTGATGCCCCAGGTTTGGCTGGTGGCTGCTGTCTTCTCATACAGGGAATTAGTTGTCTCACTGCTAACTAGGTTTAGCATTTTGAGTAACAGCCCAAATTGCAGGGAAAACTGCTCTGTGTTATGTTATCTGTGATAGGCAGCTCAGCAGTCTCAGATAGCAAATTTACTCCTAGCTTGAACATGGATTTAGTTGGCATTTCACCAACATAGTGGAGAGAACTTATTTAAATGAGCCAGCAATGTGCCAGAAGGCCAATGGCATCCCGGGGTGCATCAAGAAGAGGACCACCCATGCCCTATTTGGCCTGCTGTCTTCTCCAAAAGTTGGACTTGGTACCTGGTACCAATGTGTACCCTTTTTTTTTTTCCTCATCTACCTCTGTTTTGAGTTATGGAGTTGAAAGAGAGATAAGTTGTGATGGCGTGTGTATGTGTGTGCCAGAGTGAGAAGAGATGGGCACATGGCTCAGCCCCTGGCTGGACCTGCCACCGACCGAGCAGCAGAGCTTGACACAGTACTTTATCTGCCCTTCAGGGTTAACTTCTTCACCAAAACTGAATGCCAAGAATATGGCAGAAGGAGGATAGAAGAATTAATTGATCCTACCTGCTCTCTGCAACCACACTACTTTGTTATTCCTATTAGATTCTGTCAAAATTGAAGCTCGATAGAACTCTGTAACTGCTTCTGTAATCTTCAGTCCTGGGGTCAAAGCATGAATGGCACAGCTCCTGAGCTGTGGCCACAGAGTAACAGCATCCTGGCCTGTCTCAATTCAGTATCTGGTCAACTGCAGCCAGCCTTTTCAGTGAAACTGTCCTTGCTTTGAACGTAGACTACAGCTCGAATTGACAAGAGAACTTCAGGCAAAACTTCAGCACAAATAAAATATTTAGAGAAATCTCACTTTCTGCATGTGAGCAACTCCGATGGCTTTAATCAAATTTAAAGATTATTTAAAAGGAACAGGAGTTAGTCCTAACATTCAAAATCTGATGTGTTTTGTCTTATCTACTGTCATAAAACTAGAATCCTCCAAAAAGCTATTGTGTAACTTTTAAATCAGTATTTCATTCATTTAATAAATCTAGGTGGAATTTGATCCTGTTTTATTTCTTGAAAGAGGGGTGGTATCCGGATGTATTTGAAATGTGCTTTATGTGATGTAAAGCATCAGTGCTCCTCTCATGCATATTCTTTTTCTCTCTAGGTTCCTTAACATTTATTAATTGCGTTAATGTGAAGTGGGGAACCCGTGTACAAGATGTTTTCACATATGCAAAAGTTATGGCTCTTATCTTGGTGATAGCTGTTGGCCTTTACAAAATTGGTAAAGGTAAGAATATTTTTCATCAGATTAAATTCTTAAAAATAAACCTAGGAGTTTCAAAATCTGTGGAGGAAGATCAGACTCCTTAAGACTTACACATGAAGTGTTATTTATTCTGGAAAAAAATACCTGCCACAGGAAGATTAGAGGAATTTTATAGCTTGTAAGCAACAGAGGCTTAATCATTCTTCTACCCACTGTGTGGAAACCAACATACACCAAGTCCTGTGTTGCTCTGTGTTGCTGAACAGCAAATAGGGGTGAATTAACATCAGTTTAGTGCTACCTAACTAGTCAGCCTGAGTGTCTCTGACCCATGCTTGGTGAAAGCTAGCCTTGCTACTTGTCCTATGACAGGACAGCAGAGCAGAAATTGCCAGGGAAGTTGTTGATGCCCCATCCCTGGAAGTGTTTAAGGCCAGGCTGGATGGGGATTTGAGCAACCTGCTCTAGGGAGAGGTGTCCCTGGCCATGGCAGGGGGGTTGGAACTGGATGATCTTGAAGGTCCCTTCCAACTCTGACCATTCTATGATTCTATGAAATTGCTGGACATGTCCTTTGCAATGCTCCTCACTCCCTGCTCTTCCCACCCTGCCCGTGGTAGAGGGCCACCAGCGAGGGGACAGGACTGAGGAGGGAGGAACTCATCCTTTCTTCCTTTGGGGAGAGGGTATGCTTGTTCCTAGAAACAAGGGAGAAGACTGTAGTACTGCAGTCCTATGAATCACTGTGGTATCGTAAGACATCACAGGACAGATGAACCACTCTGAATCTGCAGTAACTGGGCTGAACTAAATACACTGAAAATCTGGAGACTAGTTTATTCCAGTGGTACCTCTGATCTTTGTATATGACAATAGATCTGATGTTATTACTTTGGGTCTCTGGTGCAGTAAAGTCTCTTCCAACTCTAGCTCTGTTTACTAAGCTTAGTTACTAAGATTTCCTTGTTGTCCTTTCCCATGAGATTCCTAAGTAGGCATTGTATTTTTGTCTAGTTAAAATAAAGATGGATTTGCCTCTTCAATTTAGGAATTGTCTTTTTCTCTTGCTGAAGCCATCTTATAAAACTTAACAAGCATGCTTGCCTTTTCCGTGTTTGCTTCCTCCTTCTTTCCTTGGCTGCAGTTCTAATGCATCAGCTGCTGTGCTGTAAAGCTACACCAGACTTTAGGAGAGCTTTTTTGTTTAGTTATTATCCATACATTTCAGTTGTCACTGATTTATTCAAGCCTAAAGAAACCCAAACAAATGAACCCAGTCCTAAGAGCAGGAATGTGAAGATGCAGAGGCAAAGAATTGCTTAAGGGCCACAGTTACAAGAAGCAGTAGTTCCCCTCATAAAGCTGCTGCAGTTTTACAAAAGTGTGAGTCCATGACGTCACCCCTGCAGCAGTTTTTCCCTGTCCCCACAGTCACAAATTTACCACTCCTTTCAAATCACCACCTTCAAAACTTCCAGCCAACTCACTGCTGCCGCAACGTGGTTTGGATCACGGGCCGTTCCCTCTGCTCCTGCATCCACCACCCACACCAGGTCATTTGCATTGCTCCATGGAGTCAGAGAGGGTAAAGGCAGAGAGGAAGTGTTGTGAGGAATGCAAAATACTGAGGGCTTTCAGTGGTAGTAAAGGTCTCGTCTCCGCCTGTTTAAGCAGAACTGAGCACTTGTGGTTTAACCCCAGGCAGCAGCTAGAACCACACAGCTGCTGGCTCACTCCCTCCAGTTCAGATGGGAGAGACAATTGGAAGACTGTGGGTGGGTTGAGATAAAACCAGCTTAATAGGTAGAGTAAAAGCCATGCACACAAGCAAAGCAAAACAAGGAATTCGTTCACTACTTCCATCAGCAGGCAAGTGCTTCATCACCAGGAAAGCAGGGCTCCATCATGCATAATAGTTGCTTGGGAAGACAAACACCATCACACTGAATGTCCCTCCCTTCCTTCTTCTTTCCCCAGCCTTATATACTGAGCATGATGTCAGATAGCATGGAATATCCCTTTGGTCATTTGCTGTCCTAGCTGTGTCTCCGCCCAACTTCTTGTGCCCCTCCAGCATTCTACTCGCTGGTGGAGCAGTGTGAAGAGGACAAAAGGCCTTGAGTGCTTAGCAACAATTGAAAACACCAGTGCACTATCACACTATTCCCATCCCAAATCCAAAACATAGCACTATATCAGCTGCTAGTAAGAAAAAGTTAACTCTATCCCAGATGGAACCATGACAGCACTTAAATACAGAAAGGACTGGGAGGAGAAGTGATGTAGGCTTCTGGAGGAAACTGTGATCAGGTCAATGCACTCTTTTAAACTCATCTCTGGTATACTAACTGCTCTTCAAAGACTGTATTGCTTTTGCGGTATCCATAAACTCCCTAGTTTAACCACAGGGTGAAATTGTTTAATTTTATAACAGAGACCTTACTTGCTTCCCTAATAGAGGTTTCAGCATGTTTCTGTCTTCCTTAATACTTAAACCCACTTCCATTTATATTAGATGGTTGAGTTTCCTTCTCTAAACTCAGTAAGGCCTTTCTTCCCCTTTCCAGAATCCCAGTGAAGGCTCATGCAGTTTCATTAACATTTTGTCTATTTTGCAGCATTCTGCATGTTGTCGTCTCAACCGATTGAGCTAAACTAGTGGGTAATTTTGAAAGGAAAGATTTTTCAAGTCTCCTCTCTTAATTTTGGGGAACATCTTTGCAGGGCAGAACTTCCCACTGAGAATCAAGCCTCCAGGAGTTCCCCCTCCAGTGGCCACCAGTGCAGCCAGTGAAAACAAAAGCACAGAGAAAAGGAAGAAATGAGACAGATTCAGGAACTGCAGTTGGGTTTCCCAAGTGCCACTGCCTGGCTGATAGGGCATAGTATGACCTCGGTGCAGCTCCCTCCTTTGGTAGGCTAGAGGGTGATGCCAGGAGACAGGGATGCCACGAATTCTGGTAGAATTATACAAATCACACCCAAATAATAAACATGGGAAGATGTCCTCTGCTGTCTCCCTGTACAAGTGTAGCTGTTTGAACACCTGACAGAAACTTTCTTATTTGTAAAGTGAAAATATAGGCTGTGCACTTCTAGAAATAGTAATGAACCTGGATGCAGTGGGGTTTTATTTCCTTTTGGTTAGCTGAGACTTTTAGTGTAGCGTCCTTCTGTGTTATAATCCTTAAAATGTAACAGAGAATTGGTACCTGCCGTTTGTACAGGAGAAACAGAAAACCTGAGAGCTCCATTCGAGGGCTCAGCAACGAACCCAGGGATGATTGCGCTGGCTCTCTACTCTGCCCTTTTCTCCTACTCAGGATGGGACACCCTCAACTATGTCACTGAGGAAATGCAGAACCCCGAGAGGTAAATGGGTGCTCTCCCTGTGAATTGCTGAAGTGTCCTGGTAAGACAGGTTATGGCAGGATGAGCCACTCTGTATTTGTTTCCGATTGGAAATTAGTCAAACTATTTTTTCTGCAGAAACGTTCTTCTTTTCCTGAGAAGTAGTAAGCATGCGAATTCTTCCTGATTATTGTTCTCTCACCAATTGTATCACACTAATAAATCACTTGTCTGCATGTAGGTATTTTAAACCTTCCAGTTTAGGCCAGAATTTTTAAGGAAGGAGAATAAATCCCTGCTGAAAGCAAGGGAAAGCATGAGTCCATCTAGCTCTCTAAATTCCCTATTTCTTTTCAGTCAGATAGAACAGTTGTTTTATTTTCCATCAGTAGAATTGCACTGTTTCAGGTTTAGTGACTGTTTTATCATGTGACTTCCAGCATTACTCTTTATGGGAGAAAATGTTTAATTTTACTAAAGATGACAGTTAAAAAGTCCAGAAATATAACCTCCTCCCCTCTGGAGGGATGTCCACCCTGTGGGAGTGGTGTGCCTCACCTACTCAGACTTGAGTCCACCTTGTCTTGTGACATACATAGGTTATGAGTCAGGAAAAAAAATGCTATGATCATGAAAACACTTAAGTGTGATTTACATTTCAATGCTTAAGTGCTTTCTTAAGTTGCTTCATAGAAAAGGCAGTATATAAAATATATGTGTATAAATGTATATAATTATCTCTAAAACTTGTGACAGACTATACAGATCAGGAATGGTTCCACGCTTGGCTGCATATTATTTTGTAACCCCATAATGACAAAATGATGAATTACTAAAAGTGATGGAGGTATCCAGTCACAAATGTTTGAATGTGGGAACAATCTTTTATTTAAATATCCCTCATTTAGAGAACTTGAAATAATTTTGCCGTTTTCTTTTGGCAGGAATCTACCTCTTTCTATTGCTATTTCAATGCCTATTGTGACTATTATTTACTTGCTGACTAATATAGCATATTATGTTGTGTTGGACATGTCAGCTCTCCTCACAAGTGATGCAGTGGCTGTGGTAAGTTGTATAAAATAATTCAAGCAAAAGTTACTGTATGGATGACATTGTGGAAGATTTCCAGTTAGCATACTTCTTGACAAAACAGTTGAATTATTTCCATGCTGCAAAGTTGTTGCTTTGCTTTAAAACTTTGGTTTTTTATAAGAGTATCGGTATATTAGAAGGTGCATATAAAGAATATATCCAATAAATCTGCTCTTGTAAAATCCTCTTATATAACCTGAAAATCCTGCTCCTAACAGTACTTCATCGAAGAAGATGCTTTTGCCAGGGCCAGACAGAGAAAGAGCTACAGAAAGCCTGAGTGGTTTTGAAACCAGGGGGTTTGCTATCATTTTAATGTACAGCGTGTGATGTTTAATGGTGCAGGATCACAGCAATATTTTCAACACAAAAATGCGCAGTGAAATGTTTTCTAAAAAACCTTATCAATATTTTACATAAATAACTCATGGATTACTAGAGTCATGATTTGTCAGATTGCACTAAAGCCAGTACATATTCTTCTATTATCTCATTGACTTGAGATTCTAGGCTAGAATTTTTATAATGTATCTGCCATTTTTATTTTTGATACTGATCAGTTTTTCCAAATTCTGATTTCCCTAGTCGTTGTCAGATGTCATAAGGAAGCACGGGGTATGAATATATATCTGAGCTGGTGTGTTTTCATGAAAGTTTCACATATAATGAATGTAATGGACCTCAATATTATTTTCTTTTTCTGTTTCAGACATTTGGCAGCGAAACCCTCAGTTACGCTAAGTGGATAATTCCTATAGCAGTGGCCATGTCTTGTTATAGTGGCTTAAACTCATCAATCATTGCAGCATCTAGGTACGAAATATAAGATTTGTTTTAAATACTCAAAAATAAATAATTTCTTATTAATCTGCATTGTAAAAGTGACACAGTTAATTTTTGCCACGTCGAGTTGTTCGTTTGTGGTGTAAGGATTGTTATGATCTGACGTGCCTTCTCATGACGAGCAGCAACTGATAAACTCAAGTTCTGCNGTGGCCCTGCACTGGACCTGTTCCAACAGTTCGATGTCCTTTCTATGTTGAGGACTCCAGAACTGGACACAGTACAACGGAGTAATAAAAGAATTAATGCTGCCTTTGTCCTCGGCACACTGCTGGGTTGAGTTTTCTTATTCTCTTTTTCAGACTTTTTTACGTTGGAGCCAGGGAAGGACACCTCCCTGACAGTCTGAGCTTGCTCCACATAAAGCGCTTCACACCAGTCCCTGCTCTCCTTTTCAATGTAAGCAGCATCCTGGCCTCATGCCTGGCTGGGGCAGCTGGGGGTTTGGACATGGGGAATATAACACCTCGCCTCTGCCTGGCTTTCCCCTGGGATTCTTCCATGCTGGAGATGTCTTCCTCAAATGCCCACAATTTCTAAAACTCATTGAGGGTGCTGGTGGTGTTATTTTGTCTGGTGGGGTATTGTTTTAGTGGAAAGAGGATGTCTTGATTCACATTCATGTGTTCTCTGAACAAGATTAGCGAGGAGGAAGCATAATAGCATTACTGTGAGAACAGAGAATGGCTAAATATGTAACAGTATAGACAGGAGTTTTTTAAGTCATTATGTGAGCTGTCAGAGTGTCACAGAAGAAGAATATGGCAGGAACATCTCCTAGACCCTGCCGTAGGCAAGTTTTCTAGGACTCTAGTTCTAACAGGAGTGAAAAAGCACTTAAAATTAAATTCCTACCATTGGATGCCTGTAGCCATATTGACTTTTTCCTGCTGTCACTCTACAAATTAATCTTGTGACAAGAAACCATGGAACTGTAAGGTATAGAATTAGTGGCAATTATTTTAATAAATAATCCATAAATCAGATTAAAATAAGAGGGAGGAAATGCATAAACAGAAAAGGTGGACTCATTCAATAGCATTACGCTGCTGTTTATTTGAACATGTATTTTGTTTGGTGTCTTCCATTGTCTTCTGTTACATATGATTTAGGAATAGATTATTGTACCAGTCCAGTTTGACATCAAATAGTTTACTGAAAGTCATAATGTCATTATAAATACTCTTCTCAGACAGATTCTGTTTGCACCAGGAAGATGAGCTATACTCCCTTAATAGACCACCATTCACATTTTTCACACTGGAATTTTTTTCTGTTCATCTGCTAGAAACAGACATTAAATTCCTGGTATTTTAGGTCTTTCCATGCAGGCAGCAGAGCATCCCCGCATACCACAGAATTTACTGGCCTCAACATATGAGTGAATTGTGAGAGCCTCCAGCAGTCAAACTAAATTAAGTTTGCTTTTGAATCTAACCAGAACAGCAGAGTAAGCGGCTTAGCAGCTTTCTCTGTAGTGCATCAGAGTTTGGGGCTCCTCGCCCAGCTTTCTTAGGAGGGTTTCCTGCTGCTGCTGAAACACAACTTTGCAAACCCCACACCACTTCAGCTAAATGTGGTGGTCCCGCTGCTGTGTTTAAGGAAGAGATACTAGCGTGCTTCACAAAACACATTTGAAGATTTCTCAGACTTTAAAGTACATCCTTCTTGCAAGGAACCAACCTCCTAACTCCAGACAAATATGTTAGAAGTAGGCTGTTTTATAACTTTGCTATGTTTTATTTTATAAAGCACATCTTTATTTTCACATTAAAAAATCTTTGTTATTATTATCTCCAGGGCTTAATGACTCTGCTTTATCTCCTTGTGGAAGATGTTTTCCTCCTCATTAATTACTACTGCTTCAACTACTGGCTCTTCGTGGGTCTGTCTATTGCGGGACTGATATATTTGAGATTTAGTCAGCCACATAGACCACGGCCTATTAAAGTAAGTAAACAAGAGAGGAAACAAGCCCTAAAAGCCAGATAATGCACATGCTTATGTGATCCTTAATATGACAACTATAACATTACTAATTATTTTATATACTATAGACTATACATACATATATAACTATAGTTATATTATAGACTAACCATAGAAATCATTTCAACATACAAGATAAGAAATGAAAAAACCATTTTTGTTTCCACAAGAACATCTGTTCTGGTACTTTTGCTGTGAGGTTGAAATGGTATCTACCATTTCTTTTTCATACAAACATAGAATCGTCTAGGTTGGAAGGGACTTTTAAGATCATTGAGTCCAACCATCAACCTGACACTGCCAAAACCACAACTAAACCACGTCCCTCAGCACCACATCTACTTGTCTTTTAAATACCTCCAGGGATGGCAATTCCACCATTTCTCTGGGCAGCCTATTCCAATGCTCGACAGCCTTTTCAGTGAAGAAATTTTTGTTACTTCTCAACTATTTTCTTTCAAAATAAATAAGGAATAAATAAATGCCTGGGGTTCTTAGCCTTTCCTGGAACAATCTCATTTTGTATTGCTCACAGCGGTTCTCAGTAGAGGTGGTGATGGGGGCTCTAGAGAATTTAAACTGATCAAACTTGCATGACTTAACAAGTTCAGCAAAATCCCTTCAAAGCCCCAAAATGCCCACTTTTCTGCTCATTCAGAAGATCAAAATTTTACATGATCATGTGTGTTTTGAGTGTTCTCTTTCACTGCATAGTGGTCATAGACAGTAAAATGCAAGTTCAATGACTGATTGTAGACACATGTCTGGCTATCAGTTAGGAGAGGGAGACGGCACAAAAACAAAGCGTGCCTGAAACTTCTTTCTAGTTTTAATCCAGTGATTGTCCAGGAAGCAGAGATTGATACCCACAGCATCCCCCAGGCACGCAAAACCATGTGCTGTCTCCTGACTCACTGCGCTCTGTTGGTTCCGTGACCTGCATTCCAGCTCTGCAGTGATGCAGTAAAAATTACAAGAAATCCAAATTAACAACCTATCTAAATATTTATTCCTTGTCATTCACTCTTCCTAACCTCCCACACCATTTTTAACAGCACTTTTTTTCCCCCCATTTGAGTGTAACATTGTGATTACAAAAAGGATGGTTCAAATGAAGCAGCAAAATAGCCTAAGCACCCACTGTTTAGAAAACCTTCCATTCTCCCAGAGCAGACCAAATTTTCCTGAAGCGTGTTCATACTTCATTTCCAAACTTTCCCCCCAAGTATGTGGAAGATAAAGATTAGATCTTGCCATATTGGCAGTTTTTCTATTGACACTACTAAAGCAAGGATTACAGTCAGATTATAGATAATGACTGTTTAATTCCTACCAGCATTTGCCAGCAGAGTCAGTGTTACCACTCTGCATACGCTTTTTCCTTTTCTGAAACACGGCAGTTGGTTTTCATCAACTTCATATTTTTTGCCTTTATGAGGAAAAAGAAACATTTATACTGGTAAACTCTCAGGAGTCTCTGCTAGTGTTCAAATGCCAGGTCATGGACTTCTGAGAAGGCTCATTACTACACCCATTGAAAAATATCTTAGTGAAAAATAAAATATCCTAGTGGGAAAAAAATAAACCTCTTTATGGAACAAGATTATTGTAACTTTCCTTATTTGTAGTATATTTATTAAGTGTGCCAGCAAAATGTTTGTCCATCAGCCTGTTAATTCTGTAGTATCAACATGGTAACTGGAAGTGTAGTTGAGTTAGTGCCCAATCAAGCTCACAATTAAAAATTTGCTATTGAAGTCCGAGGGAAAACCAGCCATTGCTGCTCAGTTTTAAAGTACTGCTTTCCAAGAATGGTCTCTTACTAATGTGGAAAGGAACTAAGCTTGTTCTGGCCTGAAAACAACAAATGGTCAGATATTCAGGTACGTACCAGGTAAGAGGCTCTCAGCAGCACACACAGAAGTTAGCAAATTGCACTGACTATAGGCAGTCAAAATATTCAGTAGATAATGGTCAATAGTTATATTTTTATTACTGACTTGCCTAATTTTAATCTACAAAGCCTGAAAACAGAATATGTTCTGCATCTCTTAGTAAATGTTGGAATTACATTTTTTTTGTCTCCACAGCTTAACCTCTTCTTCCCTATAGTCTACTGTTTATGTTCCCTTTTCCTGGTCGTAGTTCCTCTCTACAGCGACACAATCAATTCCCTTATTGGTATTGGTATTGCCCTCTCAGGCATTCCTGCATATTATTTGGGCGTCTATCTGCCAATTGAAAAACGACCTAAATGTCTACAGTGGCTCTCTGGTAAGCAGTATCATCTTGTCCTAGTCAGTGCACCAAAACCTTACATACTTGGTCAGAAGACAGACAGAATAATTTGTCCTAGAATCCTTTTTCTTTATCAAGTTTTACTGTGCTGTATACAGCATGTCCGAGATCATTTGCTTCATCACATGGTCCTGAAAATAAATCCTTGCCTACCTGTACAAAACAGTCCAATGAGTGGGTGTATTTGATCTCCTAATACTTGTGGTGGTGAGCCATTTCAAGATGTTGACTGAATAAAAGCCACATAGGATTGTGAATACTAAATGCTAATACTAATGCAGTTGGATACCCTGGAAAGCAGAAATTCCAGAACACCGCTGCTTCACTTTCTGCCCATGGAGTGGACCATCTCAGTCAAAGAAGTCCATGACTTTTCATCAGTTATGAAATACTGATTTGTTGGCCTGAAGGGCAGTTTTCACTCCTCAAATTCAGGCAATCTTGAAAAGCAAAACTTTAATGGTTTTATTCAGTTTGAACTCAGCTATTAATCTGATAATTCATTGAAAATTATGATGAAAGTCTGACTAAATGAGACTGTTTAATTATTGAGCTCCTCTTTCCCTTTACCTATTTATAACTTACTTCATCAAATATATTAAGGTGTTTTGAGATCCTCCTAATATCAATGTAGTCTTTTCAAATCCTCAAAATCCATATATTTGTCTAAGATATAATTTTGTCTCACACATTTTTTGCTATGTATTACAGTTACAACAACAAAATGTGTTCAGATGCTCTTCTACTGTGCTCTGTCAGACCTGGACATAGACATGGAACCTACAGCAGCTAAGAGTAAATAGAGTTGCCTTGACATTGAGAATCGTGCCATGACGTTTCCCATCCGGAGCAAGTTTTGTCATCTGAAGTTCTCCCCATCTGTTCAGTTATATTAAAGCACTAACCACTGTACTATGCATCAGTTTGATGTCTGTTAATCTGGTTTTTTTTTATAAACACTTCTGTTTTATAGTATTTTTTAATTTTTTTAAAAATTTTATCTTAAAAAATCTTTTTAATTTTTTTTTAAATTGTTAGTAGTGAGTTATCATGTAACTCTACAAAACTATAAAGCATCATATGAACAAACATCTATTAGTAGATATGTGCTAAATATTGCAATAATTGCAAAATTATAATAAAGGGCATTAGGTCTAGTCACAATCCTACAGGCCAGATATTTGCAAGATTCAAAACCTAAGTTGGGAAGTAGAAGCCACAGTGTAATTCTAAAAATATAACTAAATTCTTAGCCAAAGTAAAAAATTCATAATTCAAACTGGCAGACATGCTTTGAGTCAACGTAGCATGAGTGGTAAACTATTCTAATGCATAATTCCTGGCATACATACTGTACCAAAACAAGAAAAGCAAAGTTTTTGCTCATTTAATTTCTGTCAGAAATTCTTATTTTACAATATTCCACATTTATTACCCTTTTGCAGAAGACGTATTTTCAATGAGCAAATGATAGCACTGTAACTGAAGTTTTGCTTTCCAGCAGATCAACCTTTGGGGCTGGAACACTGTAAGGGACTCTGTCATGTTCCAGCCAGAGTATAATCAGGAACGACACTTCACCTTTTCTTAGTGTCTGCTGCTTGCCTAGAAGTACCACAAGTGGGACCCCGTGACTGATACTAATTTTTTCCATGATGGAATTTATTTAAGGAATCCACGAGGAAAAATTTAAAGCTATTGATGTTTACAAAATCCCTTGAGATGCTGCCCAGCCCTTCAGGTCTTACCAGTTCCTGTGGGCAAGGTGACCTGCAGGTCTCCTACTGAGCACGTAGAGGTCCTCCAGCACTGGCTGCCAGCTCTTCAAAGCCACGTAGGAGCCTGTTGCACAACACCCAGCACAGGCACATGCACTGGACAAGTGCACTCACCAGCAGGTGCCATGAAAGAGAAGGGCAGCTAAGAATTAAGGTTATTCTCTTGAACATGAAGTTTTTCAGACACAATAACTGTCATTAAAAAGTAGCCATCAGCCTTGCAACCTAGACCATGAGAACATCTGCTCCAGCTCTAATACAATTTGTTGATAAGTAGTACTATTTGTTATCCTTGTTGGCAAGTCATACTTCGTTTTTGTAATTATATTTGAATATAACATACATTGTTTCTAATTTGAGTTTCGTTATTCCCATTCAATTAACCCCAATTAAGGTAATTTAATCTTATACAAGTCTGTGTGGCTTCTAGCATTATTGTCTTTTATTGATGTCTGCCCAGAGAAAGAGCACTGGAACAGGGAAGAAGGCAATCATTGCTAATTAAACCTCTCTTCATTCCCTCCTTTCATCCTAAGGTCATTTGCAGGATCATAATTATTTCATGCATCTCCAACACAATGTTTGCTGAGAGGGCTCCTGTGAAAACTTCTATTTGCATTTCAGTGTGGCAGTTTCCTTTCTGCCGGGCTTTCTTTTAATACAAAGTATGAACAATAAAAACACACTAAATTAAGGTAAACATGAAATCATTAGTATCACAATCACAAAACACGAAGAGGAAAGAAGACCTAGGGTTTAGTTTCATTTGCCCAGCTCAGAACATCTCTTCACACAAACAGCACACACCTCTGTTACACTACAGCACCATTTTGATCCTGCTCTATGACTGTACAGAAATACTGTGTTTTCACCCCAGGTTTTACAAAACACTGGTGAACGACAGAGCTACAGTCACAGATTGCATCAGAGAGAGTCCAGATCCTGCAAGTGGGTACCAAACTGTCTTTGTCCCTGCAGAGTTCCAAGTTGTGCTTGGTGCTGAGCTACGTGTCACACCAGGACAGCACTTTACCATCCTCTGAAGCTTTTCCTTTCAGGACCAAAGTTCCTGAGTGATTTGAGACACCTGAGGTGACATCTCAGGTGGTAACAGATAGCAGACACTGCAGGTAGTGTAATAAAGGCTAAGATCATTCCCACAGAGAATTCAGAACTGAGAAACTTCTTTGTTTGTTGCATTAAACTGTTAACTTTCTGGACATGACACAAGCCTTCATTTTCTTTCTTTCTGGACAGAAGAAAAGTAGTAGTCAGATGCAAGGTAAGAAGTGTGAATAATGGTGTTGAAATTCTCTATGGACATCAGAATCTCAGAAACGTTCATGTGTTCGTTGATTCTTCACTCCTTACAAATAATATATCTAAGTTATTGTGAAATATCTAAAACAAGTCATAGATGTTGACATATTTAAATAAAGAAACATTTAATCCTTGGCAAATGCTATAGTCATGTGGTTTTAAAACATAAAAATAGTAGTATGAATGAAATTTTCCCTGCCTTACATCTTTCAAGTTGGTTTCCCAGGAGAGCAATAAGACTTTAACTTTTATTTGTGTTCTCTATAACACAACAAAAATAAGCAATTATGGAAGGAAATAATTCTGATTACTTCAGGTGGGACTCTTTCTCAAAGCAGTTATTAGCAATTCTTTACCCAAACACTTTCTTGTTCTAAGGGTAAAGACATCTTTTTACACTATTCACAGATGTTCAGTTATGCAGTCAAACAATAAACATTTTCAGAGACAATCTTGGCATCCAGGCTAAGTATTCCATCATTACATGACAAAAAAAGAGGAGGCTATTTGAAGTTTAGTTTGTCAGTTGGCATCTCTGTGACAGAAGGGTGTGGATAACACCAGATTTCATCAATGCTTATAAACATCTAAAGAGTGGTCATCAAGAGGATGGGGCCAGACTTCTCAGTGGTGCCTGGTGACAGGACAAGGGCCAGTGGGTACAAGCTGGAACATAGGAAATTCCATCTCAACATGAAGAAAAACTTCTTTACCTTGAGGGTGCCAGAGCACTGGAACAGGCTGCCTAGAAAGTCTGTGAGAGTTTCCTTCTCTGGACATACTCAACACCCTCCTGGATATGTTCCTGTCCAGCCTGCTCTAGGGGACCCTGCTTTGGCAGGAGGGTTGGACTGAATGGTCTCCAAAGGTCTCCTTCCAGGCCCTGTGATTCTGTGATTCCATGGGAAGCCTTTGGAAGATGAAGCCCATGGAGGTGGGGGCTGCACTGCAGTGTGTCATGGGAACCTGGTGGGCTGCAGGGACAGGAGACCCTGCAGAACAGCTCACCCACAGAGCTGGGGAAGGGTGTTTCAGGGGCAGAAGCTGGTGTGATACAACACTTATGAGTAGTCCTAACTCGTCTTTAGGAATCAAGAAAATACAGCTTTCTTGCTTTTTATGAAGAGTCACAGTTCTTCGAATAAAAATGGGAGAAGATAAATGGTATCAGATTCATTTCTGTGTCAGCAAGGGAAAACTGGAGTTGGTGTTGATGGAAGAAAGATTATCAGCCACAGAAAATCTGAAGATGTCTGAGCATTGCATGAGTCTGAAGAGCCATAAGGGTAGTTCTGTGCTCCCTGGCTACGGAGGTGAAAAATGCCTTCACACATAACCTGGCACTGGGCCACGCCACAGCTCTGCTAAAGGACACAGTGCCTTCAGCACACGTGTGACTTGAAACCAAAGACACTTCCTAAAGCTCTTCTCTTGAAATTTACCTCCATTGTGTAACAGGAACTTTAGAAGTATTATTGCACAACCTTTGAATCTGTAGTACTGGCTCTGTCAAGTCCCTGTTCTCTAACTGATAAGCTATGAGGTTTTGTCAATCTTCCCATTATTTTTTTTTCTGCAGGATTGTTTCTTGACTTATGAGGAGTGGCAGCCAAGCAACTGTGTGAAGTGCTATAATTTTGCAAGTAGTTGAAAAACTCTAAAATAAAAAATAAAAAAAAAATAAAAAGGGAAAAAAGAGAGGTAAATGAGGAAAATAAAATGCAAACATGAACAAGATGCTGCACAATAACGGGACAATAACTTCTTTGACTTGTACATCAGGAGCTTGGATTATAACCATAAGAAATTAGATGTGCTTATGCACATATAACGTAATGGATATCACTGGCAAACATGAAAGACATGAAATGTCTGGTTATTACCTACCTAGAAAGGTCAGGATTAAGATTCAAAGGAAGGGACTGAGATTTGGTTTCCATGATCATGGTTCTGAAACAGGAAAGGTCCACATTCAAGCAAATGATTGTGAATCAATGCTTTTCTAACAGGAACAATAAACAAGAATTAATTGGTCTAGGCTACAATTCAATAAAGAATACAGTAGAAATTGGTATGTGTTTAAAGAGCTGATCACCCAAAATTTGCTATGTGTCAAGTGATGGAACTTAATGCACTTCGGCATACAAACAGAACAAAGATTAATTCAGCAATATATTTACTTAGTGCTCAGAAATATTGGTTTCACAGAGCCAAAATCAACTGTGAGCCACACCTGCTGGAGGGAGGGCAAAGAGAGTTTACATTGGAAGAAAAATTGCTTGGGGCTGTTTAAGAACATCCTATCTACATGCAGAGACCAGCAACAAGAAAGGAACATGTACTGATTTAAAACTCTAATAATTCTTCCCTCTTTACAGGGGAAGTGCAAAGAGTTGTTTAGAAATAGGAATTTGATGGTAATGACTGTAAATTCGAGACAAGCTGCTGAACAAGATGCCTGATCAATTTAGATGTGCTTCTATATAGCACAAAGTAAGAATTTCAGAACCTGGTTGCAATTACACAGTATGTGATTGGGTCCAAATATGCTTGCTACGATGATATCACCTCATTTCTGATTAGCCATTGCTCTTCTCCATGCGATGCCATCACCCAAGGAAGGCTGCAAATTAAATTCACCTTTCTCTTGCTATCTTCATATTTAGGTCCTGTCTGGTTCAGCACGTCCTGGAAGCAGAATTTAAAAGTTCCAGCAGAGTTACATTTGCCTCCACAAGAGGGAGAACTCCTTTGCTTGGCGCTCTCAGAAAAGAGGAGAGACGTTTTTTTAGGTATTTTCAGAAATTCCACATTAAGCACAAATAAAAAACAAGCTAATATTATCTAATACATAACAAAGTAGATATTTTATGGAAATGAAAAAAAAACCTGTTCTATTTGAAGGTCTGAGAAGTTCTCTGTCCTCATACTTCCCTTTTTCCTTCTTCATCTTTTTTTTTTTTTTCAGATAAAACTTGTGAAATCTCCAAGCCTCTCTGCTATTTAGTAGTGAAGAGCTTTTTATAAAGACACCCTTTGGAAAATACAGCACCTAGGTCAACCAGTATGATGTCAGTACACAGGCAGCTACAGCCTTTGTTCTATATATATATTTGTTGTTTTTCCATATCACTCCGTTGAATTCACTTCTGTTTTAACTCCTCCTAGAGTAATCACTTAGCCCTGCCCACTAAATGGAATACCAAGCCATCTTTGCCTTTCATCTCAGCTTACGATATCAATCTGCTGCCAGTAATTCTCTCAATACATTAAGGTACTCTCAATTAGCTCCTGCCAGTTATAGCTGCAAATTAATGATATGCACAGAGGGGGCAAGATGTCTATAAAGAATTGCCAGCAAAAGGCAGCAAGTGGGTAAGGGTATGCAAGTTTCATATTCCCTTTTTCATTTTTCCTTATTTTTCTCTCAGGCAGAGGACCCATATTATTCATAGTGCTTGCTACAAATCTGGGTGGCAGAGAGATGTACATTGTCCTACTGACTTCCCTCCGTATGTCTCAGCTATTCATTCTCCAAAATGTGCTAAGTAGGAGCAGACTTGACAGCATTCCCACTTTCCATTCATGCCTTCATTCGTCAGCTGTGCAGAGTTTCAGAGCCCTGTGAGGTTGCTCGCTAGGCTCGGCTGACAGCATGGGGGCATTGAAAGTATCACCTTGCACTCCACATTTAGGCAGGATGGTTTGGACTAGCTGCATCTGAGGAGGAAGTTACTAATGCTCAAGCAATTCCAGCTGACCCAAAATGTACCTCCTCACCTTCTGTATGACCTTGCTTGCCAGGAGCACATCAGCCCTCCCTTCAGATATTATATTGGCTCCTATTTAGCAACAGATGCCAGTGGGCATGATTTATTCCTAACATTTACTGTAATTAAGAGATCAAATCCCAGACAGACTAAATATTGTATTGAGACCTACAACCCACTAAGGTATTTCTGCTTTTCTGGGACAGTACAGATTACCAGACTTCATTTGTGTTTTGGTACAAAAGAAGCAATCTAACTTTCTAAGACCTTCGAGGCCTTTTGGAGAGTAAGGTTTGTTCAGTTATCTAGAAATTCTATAATCTTTATAAAGAAAGATTCAAACTTCCATACCTGGAAAATTCTCTATAATTTACCTCATGGCTGGAGATGATAATGAATGGAGTAACAAACTGGGAGTTGCTTCTTGTTCCAGGTAAGAATTTGCCTATAAACAAACTCGGAGATCATTGGATCACATCATCAGCCCTAGATGTTGCTGTAAACCTCCTCTTCTGGTAGCACAGGAACGACAGACGATGAGTAGAACTGGGGAGATACAATAGCTCTAGAGTAATAAGAATTAAGATGTTTATTCTGTTCAGCAATCAGCAATTATTTTCATCCACAGTAAGATGCTGCACCAAGAATATCAACTGAGTACTGTGTACATGCAAGGCATAGGCTTAATTCTTCAAAAGACAGGACACTAGAAACCAGGTAAGACTGAACTGCCCAGGACATGTTCAGGGAATCACAAGGAGAAATGTGACTGTGATTTTATCCCCCCTCCTCTCTTAGACTGACTTCTGCTCCTACAATTTATCAAAACAAACTAGGTAAATATTTTGACTTTGAATGTAGAAAATATTTACCTTCACAAACAGCTTTACAAGTAGTATAGCTGCTGCCTAGGGACTAGTCATATAGTAAATGGCTGCCAAAACAGGTTTAAACTGAGAGTGAGGCAGAGAAAAGGACCCAGGAAACAACTTATTTTTGCTTTAAGGCATTTAATGAGCTGACTGTATGAAGTATCTGGTACAGTGAGTAATTATGAGAAGCACACTACCATAGATCTGAATGCAACCTGCAAAGATACATCATAAAGATTGCTAAAAATCATGCTGCCTTTACTGGAACCCTTCCAGCCTTCTTCAGCCATGCATACTCTCAAAGTAACTGTTCTAGGTTAGGGGTGAATAGTGTTAGCTGATCCTCACATATCAATATGGCAAAATTTGATCTGACCGGTTCACAGTGGATAAAAAGTATTACAGTCAATCGAGATTCGTAATTGAAGTTATCTGAGAATTTATCCAACTTTTCTTTATTTTACAAACAAAATGGGCAATTTTCTTAAGTCTTTCTGGTTTTATTAACTTATATTCTAATAGACAGTAATTAAAGGGTAATAATCAGCCCAGCATCTCTCTCACAGAACTTGGGCTTTTTCCTGAAACTTCCCCTTCTTTCCTAGTAATACAGACTGAGCAAGCTTTCCAGCAAGCCCATCAACACCAGTCTAGCTGTTAACTGGAGTGAATTTCATGAGAACTGCTGCCTCTTCCCCTTATCCCAAGTGAGATTACACAGAAACAAAATGAGCACAGCTAGATCCAAAAGAAAGGGGTTCATAAAATGTGTATGAGCACAGCTATATACTGCAGCACTGAAGGACTTCTGGTAGGTCCTCAAACAGCCCATGCTAAACTCTCCAAGAAGACACTAATGAACTTTACTGTGTGTCTCAGATGTTCTGAGGGGTCCACCAGAAGAACTAGGTGCCTGTGCACCAGGAGCTGCTGTAATTATCAGCCTAGAGAAGAGCAAGTGAAAGGTTACAGTACCTGAGCCAGCAGGAAATGCCCACCACATAAAGCTACCCAAGGCCACATTTTAAAACTTCAAAACCTGAGCCAACTTGTGTTCCTTAGGACAGGTTTCCACTTCCAAATGCTGAACTGATCTTCAACATGATCTAGATAGATGGCTAAAAGCTGTGTCATATTTAACAGACAAAAAGACACATCATAGTTCTGTTTTCAGGGCAGAATGAGGCATGCAGCAGAAAAGGAAGAGAAACAACATAGAGGGGATGCTGGGATTTGCCAAACGGTTTTATGACAGTTTGTTGGGAGACTCCCCAGCGTGCCTAGAAACCAAACCTAGTAAGTTAAGCTTTGCAATGGGGGTTTCTCAGAGATACAGTTCACCATGGAGAAACTGTCCCTGGATTTCAGTTACCTTCTTGCTTTCCTTTCTCCTCAAGCCCCTGTATCTTTCTGTTGTATGTACTACACTTCACACCAAACAGCAAGCAAAAAGAATGAGGGCACTGCCTCACGTAACGGCTTCAATTTAATTTGCATCATAGTTACACCTACATTGCCTTTCTTGCCTGAATCCTTTCATGGGCTTAGACAGTTGTGCTGTGAGGTCTGTGTTCAGATTAAGGCTGTTTTCACCCAGCATAAGTACACCCAAGCCACTGAAGGTCGTTTTGATAGCTGGGGATCTGAGATGTAATTTGTGTGATGACAAGCAAGTTACCTATCTCTTTCTAAGCCTCAGCTCTTTAAAATGCTGGCATCAGGAGTTCTTTGCAGCAAGATTGTTGAAGCACATACCTTACAGATAGGATAATGCTTAAATACTTCAATAACAAGACTTTAATATGTGCTGTTCTTAGAGCTGCACAATCCGTAATACATCAGCCAGACTTTTCTAAACCTTGATGTAATATTACGGATACAGCTTTGCATTAGTTTTTCCAGTTACTGTCGGTTGCATTATGGAAAGGCTACAAATTCCACTTGATTTCAAAAGGTTTTTAGAATAGCAGCTGTCCTATTTCGCACTGCTGAGTGTTTCTAGAAAGAACAAGAGGTTTGGAATACCTAGAAAGGTAGCTGTAATTTGGTACGCATGCATTCAGTACCCATGCTGCCTCTTTCTGTCACTTTGGAGAAGGACATGAAAAGATATTTCTCAGTACAGAGACTAACACTGCACTTTAAAAAAAAAAATAAGGTTCCAAAGCCTTTCCCCATTTGAGGATATTCCAAAGGATTCAGGGCAAGATGTAGAGAAGGATGCTCCTCTGGAGCAGGATGCTGCGTTGCTGTGGTGGGGCTGGGACTACAAAAGGGAGCTGGAGTGGGCACCACTGCCCACCTGCAGCACTTGGGCACTTCCCTGAGCCACCAGACATCAATAAATTTTCCCTAATTACACTCCCTGCTCAATTCTCAGAGAAGGAAAGTGATGGGGGGAGGAGGGTTAAACATCTTCAGCTTGCACCAACTGCAATTGTTGCAGTCTTACAATGTCTCGGAGCTGTGTGAAAATGCCAGAATTGCCTTCTGGTACCTCCCATGTTGTAGGTTTTACATCCTGTTGACATCCGTGACATTTTTAAAGCAATCTGCCAGGGCTGAGAGAAGATAGGGATTGACTGCAACTCAGCCTCTCCTCTGACTGGGAAGATGCATCAGCATGGACTAAGGTGGAGTAACGCAGCCTCTTGAACACAGCACAGGCAATTTATTGCTGCTGATAGGTCAGAGCAGGGTGTTTTGGCAAGATCAGGTCCTTAGAAACATGACACAGGGCAAAAGCTCGTGACAGTGAGCCACCTTTGTGGGTCCAACACCCCTGGCTCAAGCAGCACTGGTTTTCAGTTGCCCTGTGGCTCTATCACATTGCTTTAGCTGAATGAAAAAGGCTGTAACACAGACATGGTTACTAGGAAATAATCAGCTGGGAATGACTTCTCTGTGTGAGGAAGGACCAGGAAATATATTTCTCACCCCTAAGTGAACTACTGGGCACTATCAGAGAAATCTGAGCAGTCCTGTGGTGCCACAAGCATCTGAGGATAAATGGCACTGGCTTGAGCACAGCTGTAAGATGGTAGCTGGCTAGATCAGGCAGCAGCTGTGCCAAGGATACGAAGATGGACAGAAGTAACCTTCTGCACAAATGGGACAGATACTCAGCACCCTACAGCCAGAACAAGAATATTCAGAGTCTGACATCTGTCTGGGTATAAATTATCCCAACTAAGCAATCCCTGCAACGACAGACCAGCAATCCCTAAGTGGTGTGAGTTTTGTGCTTATGCAGTTCAGCTGAGAGAGACTCAGCAGGACTGGGCAGTGCCCATGGGGGACAAGGGAGAACAGCAGTGTGTTGTTACTGGTATTGCCTGAACTTATTGCTCAAAAGTCAGAAATCAGGCTCCTAGATTAATAAACCTAAAAAGCCCCATGAGATCAAGAATAGCAGTTTTGAATTCTATCAGGCTTTTTAGTTTCTCTGTTTATACTTCAGTTGTATTGCAAAATTTCCTCTGCAATAATGAGGCACAGAAAGGGTATTTGTTCAGGTAGGTTTGTTCTTTTAGTAGTTGCTTCTTGGTTTTAAAAGGAGGGAGCGCTACAGAATCAAAAGTTTCAGGCTAGGGTTTAAAGAAAAACATGGAGTAGTTTAAAGTGAGAAATACAATTAACAGATTTTTATAATTACCTTCACTGGGAAGTCAGAAAGGAGGGCAATTGGAGTGCAGCTGTGGTCACCCTGCAGTTCCAGGTCTGGTTGACGGGCTGCTTCTGGCTGTTCCTTCTTAGCACTGCCCTTCACCTCCTCATTAAAGTCCTTCCAAGTGCTGTCAGGGAGGTGCAGAGAGCCAACAGCAAACACGCTCATGTGGAAATCAGCAATGGGTGTGCAAGGACAACATCAACCTTTCTGCAACAGCCACACCAGCAGAAAACACACAAAGGTTTAAGAAAGCCTGTTTTTTTTCCTTACTCTCCTTTCATACACCAACAGTTTACTTATTTTCAATTTCTTTCCCTTGCTTTTTTCCCCTATTCCTTTTTTTCTTTTTTTTTTTTATTAATTAGATTCATTTGAGAGTGATTTTACTTTATACAACAGTATTAAGGACAGCAGTTTCTTTTCATTGCCTCCTTTTCCCCTCCTCCCCCTCAAAATTTGCTCTAATGACTTGTCCTAATTAAGTTTGAACAAATCTTTATTATGTTCCCAGATTTTCTGTGGTATGATCACTTAACCTGCAAATTATAATTGCAGGTTTGGTGCCCATGCAGACTGATCATTGTAATTGGTAGCTGCTACCTCCCTTTTAGTTTTTATTACAGCTTTACACTCAAGGAAGTTAAGACAGTTCCATTTTAGGAATAAATAGGATACAATGTCCTAAAGAACCATGCTTGTCTTCCAAATATAATACTTTCCTATAATGTGTTTAACTTTTTAAGGGAGAACCTGCTGAGTGGTATCTGGGTAAGCGTGGTAAGAATTAGACCATGGCTTGAAATAAAACCAATACTTCTGAGCATGTTAGAAATGGACCAAAATTCAAACCAATGTTTATGGTATCAAAATGACTTGTTCTAGCTGAAAATTTGACTAAAGATGTTTTCAAGAGGCACCTCTGACTCACCGTTGCGTTAGTAAATCTAATCATCTTCACTGAAAAGATGAATGATGGATTGTATAGGTCTCTCTGCAGTAACTTAACTTCCTTGCAGCTTTCCGTATAATGAAGAGAGCCTTTTGGGACCTGAGCTAATGATTTGGTAGGAATGTCCTGCAACGCAGGTAAAATTCAAAACTAATTGATCTGAGCACGTTCTCAGAAGGAAAGGATGAACAGTAAAGTGAAAGAATGCCCTAGAACAACCAGAGGTTTGTGGGTTGTGCATTGGAAGGTGCATAAATCCTGCATATGTATGCAAGCTTCTTCCCCCTGGTTGACAAACAACATTAAAAACCACCACTTCAGAAATATTATGCTTCTGCAAAAAGTTTCAGACATAAAAACCAAATCTAACATTCTTCAGAGAACTTGTTTAAAGTTTTACTTGGTGAGCATTTAGTTTTTTTCAGACACTCTGAACTCAGGTAAAAGGGTAGCAGAAAAGTTACTGAATTAGAAGTTTATTTGAAGCTGTGATATTTTTAATTGCCAGCACACCACTGATGCTGGATAAAAACAGAACCACATTCTCATCTGCTATAAATGGCAAAAGTTAATACAAATTGACACTGCTCTATTGCCACTTAATAATCTGTACAACCAAGTCGTGAGGAAGTAATTTTTTATTTTTATCTTTGATTGCTTATAGGATCTCTTGTGCATTTAACATTTCATTCCCAATAGGACCTAGAAACCAGCTTAAAAGGTTATTGACTTCGTGTCTGTACGTGTAGTCCTTTACTGACCTAAGTCAATAGTAAGTAGGCGTTTAGCTATGATTTAGTTTCAAATGTTTTTCCTTATCAGACCTAGCCTGACAATTTTGTTCTGCATTCTCATTCCTAAGAATATGTCTGAATTTTATATTTCTGTCTGTATTCACACTTAGGATGTGCAGACTTCCAATGGAATGGGGAGTTGCAAAGGCCTTCTGCAGCCCTCACCAAATCATTATCTCCAGCAGCAGTGTTTCCAAAGGCAGGCCTCTGCTTTGTTTTTATAAACATAAGCTAACTAAAATGAGCTAATTACCGAGTTTCTTACTTAGTAAGAAAGAGAGAACCATGAGAAAACAGTTGGTCACCAGGCTGATAGTGATAAGGATGGGAAACAAGAAGTAGTTAATCACTTCAAGGTTCTCTCATGTCAAAGTATGTACTCCTATACCAGTTAAGACAGGGCTGTGGCCACTTCAAAGGACATCCTTATCCTCAAGAAGCTGGCAAACTTCTAGCAAACTTTTGCTGTCCTGAAATGACTCAAAACCTTAAAAGGATGATGTGAGGAAGGGTATTCTTAGCCAAACGATGACCAAGGAGCTTACGCCTGCACAGAAGTGTTTTTGCAGACACTGCAAATTTGGATATGCTTGTGCAAAAGGGCTATTCAGTCCTTCTAACAAATATGTAAGCCTAGGTGGAGTTATGATAACCCTTTGTGTACAAATAACGGGTGAATTTCCCCAGTGAGGTACGCTGGATTTGTGGATTTCCACCTAGCACCTGACGTCAAATGAAGCAGTATCTCCTCTGTAACTGCGTCTGGTTTTGAGAGCTTTTGTTTCAGGTAACAGCAGGACTCTCTTAGCTCTGTGCAGGCTGGATTCATATGGGGCTTTTCCTGCATACTGCTGTTGAGAAAGGTGGTTAATCCCAACGGTGAAACAGTACCAGCACTAGCCATTTGGCCTGTGCCCTAACGGCCCTATGGCTGTTTTATGCAGTGTATTCCCAGGCTAGAACAGCTTTCTCAGTGCAGTCATAACGGGGACATTCTGCAGCTCCTCCAGCAGAGTCCAGCAAAGCAGTACTATTTTCTCCCTTCCAAGCTTCCTTTTCTATCCAGGCAGTTTCCCCCTTTCCTCAGGAGCTTGTAAGAAAGCTTTTTTACCTGATTTTCCTTCCATCCCCTTCCTCGTTTGCTAATTCCTCCTTGCTGCTGCCCCACTGATTGCCAGCTATCATGCTGCTCTCCCTCCTGCCCTATTTCAGCCTTCCTGGAAGACGCCGGTTCAGTGTTTGCAACAAGAATTGCAGTTGTGATTGCTCGTGATCGTTGCAAGGCTATTGTTTATAATGCAAGCAGTCTTCCTAAGCTTTTTTGCAAGTTCAAAAGTTCCCTGTTCTATTGCAGATTCACAACCTTTCAGCTAGAAGCATCCCTGGCTGTTGTTGTAACCATGACTTCACACTACAGAAATAACAAATCCCTCTGATGCAGGAAACTGTTTCCACTGGTGACTATCCTACTTTAAAACGTTGCATCACAGAATACGTCCAGATTGTCCAGATAAATTTAAAGCTGTAATAGTATAGTCACTGCCAAGCTTTTCACAATGGTTACTGTGGTAAAATAATAAAAATCAGTGGGGCATGAGGTCTGCTGAAGAGCTCATTTTAGACGTTACCTAAGGGGCAGCCAGGTCCCAGGAACAGAAAACTTGCAGGGCTGCTGTGTAGAAATGTCCAAATAAGAGCCTTCTAGTCCAGATGAAAGCACTCAGAATGGATTTACACCCTAAAAAGAGCCACGTTATTTTAAATGAATTAAAATAAAAATTAATGAAGCCAGGCTTGTTGCAATAAATAGTTAAAAATAGCTGAGAAAGGCCTGATATCCACACATCTACAATACAATTTCCTTCAGAAAGAAGTAGGCCGCTAGGTCATGGAGTTTGGTTTACTGATGGTATTGACGCTAGCTTACTCAACTAATTAAAATCTTCATTAGTGATCTTAACTGAAAATCTGCTATTTTCAGGTCAGGCGCCTGCCTGCATTCATTTGTATGATCCTGGGGTTAAAGCGCAGAGGCTCAGCAGCAGAAAATAGCTCTTCCCAGCTACCTCATCCTCTCCTGGTGCGTCCTTGACAAAAGACTTGATCTGTTTGACTTTCTTTGCCAGGTTGTAACGTCAAGGCAAGAACTTCCCGCTTGTCAGACACACAGAGCCTAATTTCCCAGTATTTGAATCATAAGATATCAGGAAAAAAAAGGGATTAGCTTTATTTAGTCAATCATTGACATTAGTCTCAGTAATTTGTGAGCAGAAACCAGGTGAGCACCCAGAAGACTTTGTGTTGCAATAGACACTAAGTTTTCCTCGGCTTACTATGTCTTTAAAACCCTGAACACACTTTTGTTCTTTAGGTAATTGAGTACTGTTTCTGCTGTACACTTCAGGATTTCTACCTTTAAAGAGACTTTTCTGAGCCACATATACTAAATATAACGGCCAAGATTCATACTGATTTTGAAACATAAGAATCTCCATTAAATAAGCTGAATGGGCCTACTTAAAACAGAAATGGTACATTAGAGTTTGTGCCCTCTGTCTCCTTCTCATTCTTTTATGAACAAAATTTAAAGTGTAAGATTATTTGATGATTTTGTTTCTGTAGTGAAAACTTTACCCTGTTATCTTGTCACCGAAGATGTTTTGCACGTTTTTTGACCCACATTTGAATATGTGTAGTCCACAGGTGCAAACACGAAAAACAAAGTAGTGCAGACATCTTCCTTTCTTTTTTTGACATCTCTCAAAACACTTCTGATTAATACTCCATTTTCTAAATTATTAATTCACCCTTTTAATAAAGGAAAGTGCTATGTAAGCAGCACTTTCATAGTCAATAGCTTTTTAGCTGTTGCTTTTCTGGAGGAGAATTTTATTAGTCCTCTCAGCTAACAATGAAACTATATTTTGTATTGTTTTCTCAACATGGGAAAGAAGTTATTTTCTAGATTGCAAATCCAAATACTTTATAACCCTGTGTGGGTCATATGGAATTAAACTTCTTTTTTTTTTTTTTTTTTTTTTAATGTTTTGTGTAGGATATAAACACCCAGACATATTCTGAGTCATGATTTCAGAGCCCAAAGAGAAATATCAGTCAGTGAGGGAATGGAAAAAACCCCTAAGTGAATAGAATACGTACTTTGTCAATACGCTAAATGATATATTAGAAAAAACTGTTTGCAAAAGAACAACATGAAGTATTTCTTCAGTCAAATATTTGTATTTCATTATGACTTTATTATGACTTATTTCAGCAGTCCTGTTACAACATTAAATTTTAAAAGCTGTATGGTGGCATTAAAAATTCTGTTTTATTTCCCCTATTGAGCATTTTCTGCCCATAAACCCAAGACAAAAACATCAGCACAGCTGTATCAATCAAACCAAAGTCGTCAAAGAGGCTGAGTTCCTCGCCAATGTAACCCTACTGGTCATTTTGTTCTATCAGCGTGAGATAAAGCCCCACCAGCACAGCTGTGCTCTGGGGCCAGAAACTACTGCATGCCACAGCTAGCAAAGGAAGCTGTTCCTCCACTCAGCCAAACCCACGTCAGAAACAGCCCACGTTGCCCTGGGAAAGGGCCATCTCTACGCTTTTGGGTTCAGTGGTGACTGAGGTGCACTCTGAGATGGACAGACCACACAGGGCAGCAACACATCCCACACAGGGAAACTGTTGTGCCTGCATCCTCCTGAGCACTCTGGGTGGGTGGGTTCCACAGTGTGTCCTGCACGGGATGTAATACTGGAATTTCCACATGACCCAGCATATTTTCCAAGGCTGGGATTTGGCTGATGTCTGAGCAATCCCCCACAGCAGGAGCTCAGGCCCCAAGCTTGATGGCCTTTTTGGGGGGAAGGAGAGGACCTTCTACAGCTATAAACTTGGGCACTGGTTGTTCCCAGAGGCCTTATCTTTGGAAAAGCACTAAGAATACATGTCATGTTATATGCTAGATATACATCATTAACTTTACAAATGGTTTCCCACAATGTATGTCTCCACTTGGAAACAATGGAAAGACTCTGGTAGATCCAGACAAAAAATCTAGAAAATACTGTGGGAAGTTTTGTTGTGAAAGAGGACATAATTTTAAAACAACTCATTTCTGCTAAGAGAGCTCAGTATTTTGAAATCAGACTATAAAGTACAGGCCATAGGAGCTTTTATTCTTAAACAAGTATTCTCCAAGTGCTAAGAACACCATCACACTACAATACTATTACTAAAATTCTCAGGCTTTTCCATGTTTTTCATGGTTGTAGGATGGATAAAAAGGGAAAGATATTTTGGGGAACATATTGTTCCAGTTGGAGACATGAAAGTTCCACATGATGAATTGGTTTGCATGTGGCTGACTTCTGGTGAGAAGTAGAGAATGACACAATTTCAAGGTCGGGAAGCACTAGAGATTATGAACTGCTGCAACTCCCTGTACTACATTTTTAATATTACATTTTGAAATATATACATACATTTCTTCATCTTCCAAAAATCCATGGCCTGTCCAGATTTCATCCCTCCTTACCACTAAGTTCTTAATCAAGCCACCCTCAGAAAAAGGGATGCCAAGCTTAGCCTCAAACTGGGAGCTCCTGGATTCAGTAGTCAGAAGCTTCTCTCAGCTGTCACATACTGAGAGCGGTTTCACTGCCATTTGCAAAGTAATTACTAGCTCTTTTCTCTTGTGTTCCACTAAGGACTACAACAGATTTGTGGTAGTTTTCCTACAAAGTATCATCACCCCCAAACACTGAAGAATCAGAAATGCTTATAATACTTTTTCAATACATTTCCCAAGGTTTAATACTGAATAACATTATGATTACTTAGTTTTATACTGATGTTGCAAGCATCCCAAAGGCAAAGTACCCACAGGTACTATGTACTTGGCAAAACTAAAGACTTCCCTCTTGTGGAGAACTTAGTCGTGCAAGGGCAGAATCTGGACATCTGGAGATTCAAAGAACAAGGATTTGAGGAAAACTTTTGACAGAAAGAGAAGACAACATGACAGGCAGCTTTACGACAAACCGAAGAAAATTGTACTATAAACCATTACCTAAACGGAGGAGGCATTTCTTGGAAAAGGCTAAAGTACTATATACAGTTGCCTATTTATTTACACACAGATTGCACTTCCTGCAGTGTGGGCTGTTAACTTAAATGGAATAGACACTGCATTTCAATACAGTATTTCAAATATTTGCAAATAGTCACCAAGAATGACCACAAGTAACAGAAGTGAAAAAGGTCGACATGTAGATGAGGTCAACAAATGTTAATGATGATCATGCACTGATCATCATGTTGAGCTCCTAACTAAACAAAAAGATTTAGGGAGTAGGTCAAGTGCAACACTATTAGCAAATCCTCCCCCGTGGTGTGATTCAATCGGTTGCATAAATGTCATTTTAACTATAGTGCAATCAACATACTGAACACACAGTGACGCAGACTGTACAAAAGCCAATGTTAGCATTATTTATCCTATTTTCTTGACATTAGGACCTGTTTTTTAAAAGGAAAGGGCATATTCTTTTTGCTTTTATGTATAAATAATAAATTTGAAGACTGATTGCCACAAGTAGAAAAGCAAGACCAACTGGCAGGTACGTACAGTGTTGAAACAGTGTAGTGGCAGCAGCATATCATCAAGCTCTTACACAGCCTTCTCACTTGCAATTTCAGGTACTGGAACCTACTCACAAGCAATCATTGAAAGATTTATTAGAAATAGTGCAGTCCAGAACCACCCTAATTACACAGGCCTCAACCTCACTAAACCCATTATGAGAAGAGAGCTGCCTGTGGCCAAAACAAACTAAATATATTTAGGCCTTTCCCAAGCACAAAATGTAACCAACATCTCTCCACTACTAGCACAATAAATGTACCTTAACACAAATCAGCTCCTGTGCCTGTACTTCTGGGGACATTTTATCAAGTGCACCAAATGCTTTCAGGGTAACTATGTGGGTGAAAATAAGCAACTGCTGTGCACCAGAGAGAATGAGCACATACGAGCTGTAAAGGAAAGAAGTGCCCAGCTCCCAGAGAGAGAACATTTCTTAGAAAATAATCGCTGTACATTGAAACATCTTAGTCCTGGGTCTCAAGGAATCCCACAACATTTTCCAAAGAAAAACCTAGGTGCTTTCACAAATCTGCTAGGTAACAGAAACTATGAACTCACAGACAGTGCTGTTGTGAGATTAGAAATCTCCTACCACCACCCTGGTGTCTCTCTTCCCCAGATTCCTCTTCCTCCCTCTGTTCCTTCCCCCAACATCCCCTTTCCTTCAAAAACATCAGCTACTTTCCCTTTGAGATGGTCTGAGACGTAAGTAATAACTATAAGACAACACTCTCAACTGGTACTTAGCTTTGAAGTCTGCTGCTTCATTTCAGACCTAAAGAAGGGCTCACATGCCCACAAACTTGTCTAATTTTGCCAGTGATACAAGCTAGTTTAATAAAAGATATTGCTTCCACCAACAAAATCTATCTTGGGTATGTCTTTAGGCTGTCATAACAACAGCACCACCACCATTATTCTTCATGTGACACAGTCAATCAGTAGCTACTTTATTTTTTCTCTTTCCATAAGTGATGCATAAAATAAACTAGGCACTGGGTTTTTTTCAGACTGAGGGCTCAGAGAGAGAAGGAGAAAGCACTCAAAATAGTACTCCAACCAGCAGAGCTGTAATCCAGACAAAAAGTGTATGTGGGTAGTGAATGGGCAGGGGTGTGGGAACTTGTGGTTTCAAAAGACATACACAAACATCTGAATTAAAAAATTAAATTCAGAACCAGAGTAAGGTGATAACAGAGAGATGTGTTCAGCCAATGAACTAGATGTCAAATAAACTAATGAACTGAATTGGAATTATTTGTGAGAAACTCATTACGATGTTCAATTAAACCTAATACTATGCTCAACCCAGCATAGAGGATATAAGGTTGAATGTTTTTTGCGTCCAGGTTTCCTTTTACTTCTTTTAAAGGCTGACATCCATCAGGAGTGCCTTTTTGAGGAGAAACAGAAGAGCAAATTCAGCTGTAACAAGAGGAGGAGATCATTTGCCAAATATACACAGGGCAGAATACAAGCATAGAGTGAAAAAGGACACAAGCAAAATGAAGCTGCCAAGAGAGGCAGCCTGTCAGGAGCGTTTGAATAAGTATGCACTGTGGGAAGGGAAGAGGAAGGAAATAAGAGACATGCAAATATTTTGACTAGATGTCCATAAAGACAAAAAACCTGGTGGCTCTTAGAAACATGATGTAGACCAGAAGGGCCTGGTGAAGGAGACGGAGGGGAATGATGTGTGGCTCGACCAGCAAGAGAGGAAGCTGATTCTGTGGCAGCAAGGTAACCTCCATCCAAGCCCATCCAGCAAAAGGAAAAAGAAATAAGCTTTACTAACTATGCATCTCATGTTATATGCTAAGAAAGTTGATTTTTAACCACTGTTTTCATATAATTTCTGCTATAAAATGTTAAAATCTAGTCTCGAACTTCAGCAGATAATTTCAAGTGCTTCTGGACCTGATAACTGTTTCATATTATTGCTTATTAAATGCCTGATCTGCCAAACACAAAGCAAACACTATCACATAAAACTTCTTTCTACTGTATCACTTTTAAGGAGTAACAGAGATCTCTCCCCCAAGTATCTATTTCCCCGAATAAGATGTCTATTTAAGGAGATACGTGGGGTGATCTTTGCACATATTTTCAGACATCTAGCTTGGATCCATCAGAGTTTTATTCATACACTCATTCTTCAGCCTTTTTTAAAGGACAGTCATATCAAACAGACATCTGAATTCCAGCACAAGCATGTATCTGTTACCGAGCATCATCTTCTACCCAGCTGCAGCCGTACTAGATAGGGAAGAGAGAAGCAATTTCACAGCGTTGCCAGTGTTATAAAAAGAGGATCAGTCAAAAGCATCAGGAATGTCTGTCTCAGTGCTTCGCTACATATAGGCACAGAGCTCAAAACAAAAGCTTTGAGATGCGCATTAACTACTGTATTTGAAAGAGTATTTTGCCCTCTTCCTCTGGGTGTTGGGAGTACTGAGCTCCCCAACACCCTCTGAGAAGCAGGGAGGGAGCAGGTCCTGAAAAAGGCACTGAACTGATCAGTTTGAACACAGTATGACCACAATATTTTCTGCATTCATTCTTATCCACAAAATAATTCCCCTCAACTGCCCTGTAGGGGTTTCTTTTCTCTGTTTCAGGTACAGTAACCCTCGTCTTTGATCTTGTTCCTTCTCCAATATTGCTTTGAACTGCCAGGAGCTCATTTTCATTTCTCATTTATATTTCAAAGTTTTTATACACACTACCACACGCATACTTGCGCACTCTCTAGCATCCCAATTACGTTTATAAAGTTTACAGTTCTCCCATTAAAAAACCACCACCACCACCACGTTAAAAACAAACAGAATACCTCAGCCTTGTTGTCACAAGTGTAATTCATTTTATTTCACCTCTCTGGTTTTCATACCACCTACAAACAGCTGCAATGTTTACCTCACTCTAAATCCCCATCCCCAAAAACTGAAAATCTGTGGATTTGAATTTTTTACATGTTGATGTTAACACAAATTGATGATCTTTAAGCACAGTCTCACCTTATGAAGCCTCAGCAGCCTCTATGATTACTGAGCCTGAGTTTTAGTCCCTCAGGGCACAGATCATCATCAAGAGAGAGCCTGCTGAAACCTTACTGCGGGTACAGTCATTCTTTCTCTGCTTATTAGTAAGTCTCACACATCCCCACAGAGTAATGAGCTAACTACACCAGTGTCTTGATATAAACTGCTCAGCTTTTTCTCAAGAGGGACAACAATTGCTAAGGATACTAGCACCTTACAGAAAAATATCTAATTTCCTAAAATAAGGCTGCTATTTCTTGCTTTGTAGCCTACTTCTCTACTAATATATCTCACATGAATTTCAGACTTCAGTAATTTTTAAATTGCTTCAATAAGACTGTGTTGGAATGGTGTACTATGAATTTACACATCCATAGGACATTTACACACCACTCTCAAAACTACAAGATGCCACAACAAAGTACATACAAAACCATAGTTTACATCAGACAGGTCTAAGCAAATAGAGGGCCCAGACCAAAGGAAAAGTCCTTGAAGTACCTCTGAAAACTCCATCCTCAATTTCTTTCCTTTCTAATATTGAATCTTAATGCTGTACATTTCCAAAGAAACTCAAGAAATCTCATCTTTTGAAACATCTTATGCTTCCCCAAACTCTAGAAAGTTTAAGCATGGAAAAAAAATATCTATATTACCATGGTAATGCACCAAAAAAAAACTTTGCTAAAGGTAAAGTCTTTTGCTAAAGGCTAAAGTCCTCCTTTAAACCTCTGTGGACTTGGTTTCAGTTTAGGTGTCCCTAAGTAGCCCTTCTTGGTGTCCCCAGGTAGCCTGTGCTGGACAACAATACCACAGGCTTCAGAAGGATCTCTGCTTGCCTAAGGAATCCAGCATCAAATCAGACAGGTAGAAGTCATGATTTTATTGTACCACCTTTAGGAACACAGAATGGCCAGAGTAATTTTCTGGAGGTTTGTAAAAAAACCAAAACACCTAATCACATTTAGCCAATTCATTGGCAAATCTGTGGGGAGCAGATATAGCCTCCAAAAAACTCAAAAGCTAGGTGTTTTTTTTTTTTTTCATAAGAATTCCTGTTGGATTATCTACTTACAATTTTCATTCTCTGTTCATGTAATCATGTTAAAGAATTACTTGGGTAGCAGCTTTCCTTCTCAAGAATGAAGTGTCAACTGAATTCATTTGTAAACTGAAATATGTCCACTTAGCAACCAAGCTGGATTAAAATTCCAAAATCTTGTGTTCAGGAATTGTATGAGCTTATTACACTAATGGAAAGTCTGATTGCAAATGTATGATGTCAATTCAAAACAAAATTCTTTTGGTAAATTTTGTATTCAAATTCAGATAATTTTTAACAAAGAGGTACTCTCAAAAAAGAAAAAGAAGCAAAGAAAATATCAGTATTTCCACTTAGTATTTCAAAATTGTGTCCTTAATGCTAAAGTCTTCTAATTTAATATTTATAGAAATAAGATTAAATCTTAATACTTCTGCCAATATAATAAACTTTTTACGGTGCAGCATTTATTTTAATGATTGTTTATATCTTTAAATTGTGACATACAGTGTAATTGGTTCAGGTAAGACAACACGACAAAATTTAGCTCTCTTTTATCAGCCAAAATCTGTCTATAAATGAGCTCTTTCTTGATTGACACACATTAAAGCAATTAAGGTAAAATAGGACTTCTCCTTGCTCGTTGAGATGCACATCTGTAATAAGACAACCCTGCTGCTCTCTCTTAGATAACTGAGCCACCAGAATGAATTCCCTCTGTTTTTTACCAAAAAAAACCAGGTTTTTGCTTTTTTGCAATTAGGGTCTGTTGAAACAGTTATGTCATAATGTGGCCCCTGATGAAAGGAACATTAAACCACTTCTGAGATTTGCAGTGGAAGCTACTGCAAACACAGTAAAAAAGTAGCCTGCAGTAGAATATGGCCCTGACCTCAAAATTCATCATTTTCTTTTCTAAAATGAGTTATTAATGATGCTTGTAGAACAGACTTTTAAGTTACACCTTTTGCTACCTTCATTTTGCAGAATTCGTTGCTACGAACAGGAATCTTACATGAATAAGACTTGTGGACTAAAATCTGAAACCATTTGTACCAACATCAGATTTAGGTATACACATTTGGGCAGCTGCCATCTCATTCCTGTATCTGACCATGAGCAGATTGTGCATCCATCAAATAGATTATATTTCTTATTTAAAATAAGACTTATGATTAGGTTGCATTGATGGGTAGAGACAGTTCATCATTACCTTCTTCCTACCTGGCTGTGTGTAACTTTTCCATTAAAGGAGTGTTGTGCTTCTGCTAATAATGTCTTCTGAAGAACAGCACTTAGACACAGCATTCCATTCATACAGCTGTCCTGCTTTTGGATGAGCAGAATTAAAACCTGGCCACTATGGACTACAAGTAGAGGAAACGCACACCGATTTCTATCTGCTTACCTGGATATATCATTTTATTTTTCTACAGTGACAGGAGAGTTCTCATGTCACATGCACAGGTGGGTTTTTTCCCAGGTACTTGGCAAAGCATCGAAACTGAGATTCAGTAATTAATACTGCAGTAACTTCAATAAGGACATCTTTTGCAAGCATAAGAAAAAGTAAGACTCAGAGGCCCATAAGGCTGACAAGCCTGAGAATCCTTGCAAAAATGCAGTTGCTTAGACTAGCAAATCTGTTATGGACACAGTTTTCATAACATCCCTTGGTTTTACACAAGTAAACCAAGTTTTGGCAATATTGTTCGCTTGATCTGTCTATCCATAGTGACTTTTATCACCTTAAGTATATACTTGGTATTGTGTACACTTGTCATCTGATTGAATTAAACAGATTAAGTTATATACCAGTGGTAGTCAGCTTTGTTATGAAGCTGTAATTTACCACTACACTGCATTTGCATGTTCTGTTTTTCCCACTGCCCTCTGCTCCAATTTAAGAGCATTGCAATGGCAAATGGCATTTCTAGAAAACAGCCAGATTCCAACTATTGCTACCAAAAGAAAGTCTGGATTCAAAGGGAAAAAAGAAGTGTTTGCTAAACATCAGTTACTACCAACTGTAGATGTGGTCATGTAAGATGAACTCACATGACTTGTATGAAATAACAAGTTGACTTACAGGCAAGAAAGACTTCCCCCAACTCCCCACTCCCCAGCTGGCCAGTTAGCAACTGAAGCAGGATCAATGGTTTGGTTTGTTTCTTTGGAGGAGGTGGAAGGAAGGAAAAGAAGAAAGAAAGAGAGTAGTTTTTTTAGAATAAGCCTCCTAAAAGAAAAGAGATTTAACATACAGAGGAGTAGTAATGGGAGAAAACTATGCTACTATTTATTTGTAAATTACTACAGACAATAAAAACAGGAATCTAGGTTTACTAACAATGACCTCCTGCTGAAAACAAAGGTATGCGAACAGACACCAGGGAACAGAAGGAATTACTTCTGTAATAGAACACACAAAACATGGACAAGGATGTTTATTCTGTAGTGGGATCTCCATTGCAAGTATGATGCTTCTGTATGTCCTGAGAAACACTGGAAATTTAAAAAGTCTCTTCTGGTTAAAAATCATCTATTACTTTTGCAATTAATGTGGGGTTTTTTACTAAAGAAACTAATGGAGCCTCTAATCAGCAAGAATGGGAAGTGTTAAAATCCAATATCGAGAACATTCCTTTTATTATCAATTTGAACAGTATGTTTTACTGTTTTTTTGTGGTTTTTATTTCCTGGGCTAAACACCTCTTTACTTACAAGATGACTGAGTGGTGCTCGTAGACCAGTCAGCTGAAAACCCCTGTCATCATAACACTCTGAGATTTTCCAGTTATTTGTGTCACATTAATAACAACTCAGCTAATTAGCGATTTTAAAAGGACCAACCCACTTACAAATTAAAAGAAGAATGTGTGTACAAAGACAGATTGTTCTGTTTGGTTCCACTCTTGACAGTAATAAATAAAAGCATCTATTGTGTGAAAGAGGAGAAATGTCTCATCCGCAGCAATCGGGATTCATTTTGGAATGACACAGTGGCAGTTTCTATTTGCTCAGTATTTTGTGGGGTGTGTTTTGGTTTCTGCTCATTGAGAGTGAAATTTAAGGTCAGAGGCTAAACGATGTCAAAATGCCTTCCAATCATTTGATGTGACAAGGCAGCTGAGCTGTTCAGGATGTGTCCCAAACACTACCGAATAGATGGCGTTTAGGAAACACTGCTGGTGGACTCACTGTTTGTCTGCAGCTCGGGTCTTTAAAAATGAAGGGACCATCAAGGGCATCTCTGAAAATATTGCCATAACCCTCCAAAAGGGGAAATGCTGTTATTCTAACACAAAAAGAGATTGCTTTAGAAAAAGGGATTCTAGAGGTATTGGCCAGATGCCCCATCGCCCCAAGCACTGTGATGTCTTTCATGGAGGCTATGAAACATTTCAGTCTGTCTTGGATTAGGACACTGGCAGTACACAGCATGTGATCCCTCAGCCTCAGCAAAGCATTCTTTCTCTTCGGGATACAGCTATGGAGTGATTTTTCCTAGGAGATTAGATATATCTAGCCTGGGCATCTACAATACTTTTTTTCTTTCACATAATGGAAAGCTTTTAATCAGAAATGCAACACAAACTAGTAACAAGAGCCCTCTTGATTTTCCCAAATAAATCAAACCAAATAAAAAACTCCAAAGACTCTAAATTAGTTCCCTAAATATGCAGCGGAGAATTTGTATAACTTGAAGAATAAGAGCTACATGGTCCAAAAAGAAATTGCTGCTGCACACTCAAAAATTATTCTAAAGACAACCATCCGAGCTACTTGCTGGCATAAAATTATCCTTGTCTCACAACTGAAAGCTTGTCTAAATAAGTTCAGAATCGCTACTCTGGAAATATCAGAAGTACTATGAGCACAGCACTGACTTCCAGGGGGCTGGTATGAGGCCCTGTGGAAATAATGAACAACCAAAGCCGCAGGGCCTTAGCCTGGAAGCGATGCCAAGAAATTTGGAAGCCAGTAGAGTTTGTAAGCAAATGCCAGAACAAGATACAGAGACTATAGCTCAGCAATTTCCGAGAAAGATTACAGAAATACATTGCTTTGCCTGTATTAAAAGCTATGATGATCTTTCATTCAAAAAGCTCTTGTCATTTTCTGCCGGTGCCTGTGATGAGACCTTTCTGTCATTTCATATTGAGTGCCATAACCCATTGCAGCCACAGTAACACCACAGTAGAAAAGGCAGAATTTTGGTTGGTGGATCTCCCAAGACTGAGTTTAAATTTCCCCAGGAAAAGTGTCAGCATGGATGAGAAGAGTCCTGTAGGTTTTGATTGTAGTTGAAATAATATGCACAGTTATATTCTGCTAAGATAAAGAATTTCCTAATGTGATGAAGTTTTGTTGTTCTCAGCTGAAGTATATCTAAACTGTACATTAGATAAAGCATGATGAATAAAAGCAAATAAAGGAAATGTATTAGCACAAACAAGAGGGAAGAAGTCTTACAGAAAAAATAAGAGTTTAATAGAAGTGACTGGAACACAGGTGTTCATATGCTGGTGGTCTGGGGGAAGAAGGGTGGGAGAAAGGGATTGGAGAAATTAAAGTGTTTTAAAGTATAGAAGAGGAGGAGAAGGGTATATCTGACATCTAAAATTAAGTGTCATAAGTATCTTCAAGTATTTAAACCAAAGTCATGAACAGCTGAGGCTAAGTTAAAACTGGTCCTTTGTAAAGAGCACAGCTCAAGAGTGAAAATTAATTAGCTCATATCAGATAAAGCAACTTTTGTGAAATAAAAATACAGGTACCATATCATCATATAATAACCATATAATCAAGCAACTAAATGCAACCAAACAATCTATTTTCCATACTAAGAATTATCAAGATTAATAATTTTAATTCTAACTAGTGATTCAAACACAGGGAACAGAAATCACAAAGACGACATTCAAAACAGATAAACCATTTCTTTTTTCCTTCTCCTATCTCTGATTTATTTTGTACCAGCTTTTAACTGTAGAATTTGCAAGCATGAGCAAATCAGGGACCCAAAACAACTACAAATGCAAATAAACAGACTTTCCACTATTTACATCACAATTTGCTCTAAATCCTTGGCTCATTTTCCAATGTCTTTGCTCCCCAGAAGAGCTGCATAAGGTAATACTCCATAGGAAAGATGATCTGATACAGCTGTGGCAAACAAACCTGACTGGTTCCAGCTCTGTTGATAAAGCTGCACCTGACTGGGCTCTGCAGACAGCAGTTGGGGATCATTCCTGATTCCAAGTCCAGCTGGGCTACAGGAGCTGTGGAGTCTTGTACCTTCCTTACTCTGCCAGGCCAGTGCAAACTAGGCAAGCCTAAATTCTGTTTTAGAATCCCAGGAGTTTCAGAAAATTTTCAACTATTTCTTCAGTTTCATCTAAATGCACAAAAGCAAAATTGAAAAGTATGTAACAGGCAGTTGCCCTGTAGGGGTTTCTTTTCTTGATTGCAACCTGTACTTCTGCCATTCTGCCCTATGGGTGTCATCAGTACTGAGATCCCGAATTCCCAAGTAGTTGTGTTTTACACTTCTGCCAATGCTAAATGCTTGTGATTGTTTGCTGCGATATGCAAAGCCAGTTGGCCAGCACACAGAACAGTTAAACCCTTATTGTCAGTAGACTTAACTTTTTCAGCAAGGTTGAATAAAGCTGTTATCAGTGAGATTTTCATCTGTTGTTTCAGTGAGGTAGCACCGGGCTTCTTAAGCAAATGTAGAGACCTATGTGTACTACTGAGGCTGAACCCAAAACAAAGTTGTTTCAGAATCACTAAGCAGCTTAGGAACATGTAAAATTAAGAGCCTTGTTTGCTTCTGTGCCAACTGTTCACAGGAACTTGTCCCAGTAGATTTTCATGCAGTTTCACTGAGGAGCTACGTGACTTCATCCAAAAATATTCTTTGGAGATGCAAAGTGGTGCATTTGGTCACCAGCAAACTCTTATTTGATTACTAAGATAAATACAGTCTGGAAGATGTAACAGCACTTGCTTTTATCTGGTAGTGAATGCTGCTTATTCATTTAAAATATAAATATGTCTTTCTATTGTATCATTCCCCATTATTACAATCCAGACTAAGGTACTAGATGCTGTAGAAACCAAGAAGGAAACATGACTTTTCCCTCAAAGTCTGTAGAATTCAGTACTCAAGTGACAAAATGAAGAACAGGGTGACAAAGTTCATCCTGTAAGCACTAGAAAAACAGCTAGTTTGTTAGAAGCATTTTTTAATCATCACTATTAATTATCCATTAGATTTTATTTCCTTACTTTTTCCATCAAACTAATTGATATTGTTTTCCTTCAGACGTAGCTACTAAGGTGAAGCAAGACTTAACTGTTGGGCGCACGTAATGCTTTGTGGTTCACTTTGATGACTTTGATTTTCTTATCTCATTTCACCATCAATGCATTACTCCTGCAGATCTGATGCAAAAATCAGATTGCCTGTTCGGGGTGAGGTTTCTTATCTCTCTTCCAAAGTTATTTGCACTTCCACAGTTGAAAACTAAACCCGTAAAAACACCACCATTTAAATTGCAGGTTTCAGTTTCAAAACATGAGCAGGAGGTGGCCAAATGTTTCATTTTGCTGTACAGCCTGCTAAAAAAAAAAACATTTTCAGAGGTGAAACTGCTAATTTTGACAGACTGAAATGCTCTTCAGGGAATGAATGTCCTTATATAATACTGATCTTCAAGTTTCCAATGAGCAGCTTTTTCCAGGCTTTCTTTTTGAATTTATCATAGCTACTGCGAGTGGTCCACGTCACAATCAGTCTTCTGTTTCAAAAACTTGTGAGTTTAGCAACCATTTCTTCCCATTTTATTCTATTTTTCCCTTGTCTTGTGGATTCTCTAGTTTAGCTGCATCTGCCACTCCTCACCTTTGATAGGAAATGCCCTTCGGTAAAAGAGCATATAGGACTGTTGGGTCAGGTAACCTGCTTGGTTTTTTAACCCGCTGCTCTGAAACATGAAAGTTTTAATGCAAAGTTTAAAAAGTCACAAACATATCTATGCCAAAACACATCACACGTGCTCATGACTTAAAAAAACCACATAGGACTCCTGGTAGAAATTGTGATGGAAAATTTTGCCACAGAAATCTAAGGAGGGAACCTGACAGTATTTGGATCCTAATTTTGTTTTAAATTGTAGCTCCTAAGGAGCCAAACTGCATGAAGGAACTTGTGGCCTTCAGCATTTCACACCGAGAGGGCTGCTTTTACTCTCAAAACGTGTCCGTGAATTGTAATACTTTCTGCATTTTCTGTAATGGAAAGAGGAACAACTGCATCAGAATCCACTAAAAACAAGCACATCTGATGCAAACTGCCATTATATTTACAGCAATGGGAGAAGAACAATCACACCGTCAGACAAGTAGTCCTTTANAAGAGAAGAGAAGAGAAGAGAAGAGAAGAGAAGAGAAGAGAAGAGAAGAGAAGAGAAGAGAAGAGAAGAGAAGAGAAGAGAAGAGAAGAGAAGAGAAGAGAAGAGAAGAGAAGAGAAGAGAAGAGAAGAGAAGAGAAGAGAAGAGAAGAGAAGAGAAGAGAAGAGAAGAGAAGAGAAGAGAAGAGAAGAGAAGAGAAGAGAAGAGAAGAGAAGAGAAGAGAAGAGAAGAGAAGAGAAGAGAAGAGAAGAGAAGAGAAGAGAAGAGAAGAGAAGAGAAGAGAAGAGAAGAGAAGAGAAGAGAAGAGAAGAGAAGAGAAGAAAAAAATGAACTGTACCTCAGTGGCTTGTGGAATAATTCATTTATTCTCAGACAGGAAAACATACAGTCAGTGCTGATTTATTTATGTGCCTTTAGCTACATGTTTTCTCAAATTGGTCCTTAAAAATGCCCATCTAGTGCACTACATACTTTCTTTAGAAAAACAAACAAGCTTTGGGTACAGTTATTAGTGGCAAATGCTTCCGAAAATGTTGCCAAGTCACCACCCGAGTCAAATCCCATTCTATCCTCAAACGCATGTAGAACTAAGTGCGAGCTGCAGACCAATACTGAGCTGAAAAACAACAGGCCACAAAACAAAAGATTGAGTTACAAAAGAGGGAGGAAAGTTATGATTAGGCAGGCTTATGAGAGGCTCGGTAATATAGTCAATACATAACAGAAAATCCCGTTGGTGTTTCTAAAGCTTTCTGCACTACTTGTTAATTGGCTGGTTTGATTTTTTGGGGCTGGATTCTGTCATTTATTTTTTTTAGGACACCTCTGTGTAGTTAAAGCACACACACACACAGTGTGAACCCCCTTTTGGTTCCCTCTCCTGTAACCTACGGCCTCTGCTTTCCACCCACTTATCTCACTACAGACCGGTCGCACCTTCTATTTCACTATTTAAATTCCAAGATCATAGAATCATAGAATGGTCAGAGTTGGAAGGGACCTTAAAGATCATCCAGTTCCAACCCCCCTGCCATGGGCAGGGACACCTCTCCCTAGAGCAGGTTGCTCCAAGCCCCATCCAGCCTGGCCTCAAACACTTCCAGGGATGGGGCATCAACAACTTCCCTGGGCAACCTGTTCCAGTGCCTCACCACCCTCACAGGAAAGAACTTCTTCCTAAGATCTCATCTAAATCTCCCCTCTTCTAATTTAAAGCCATTACCCCTCGTCCTGATAGTGTGACTGAAATTAATACGGCACATTGATATACAACTGTAAAGTGTGGTCCCCAAACTGTTAATGTACTGTGCTCTTAAAAATTATAAATCTAACATTTAAAAGGATACACCTTTTTATATGGCTCTTCTTTTGTTTTCCTTTGGTATCTAATAGATGGAAATGCAGAAGGTTTGAAATAAGTACATGGAGGGTGTTGAGTTCTGTGAAAAGTGACTTAATTTTCAGTGATTTCATCTCCCACTCCGTGACAAAGCTGCAAGTCCCTGGCATTAGAGCAAACAAACCCTCCATTTGTCACTTTTAATTATTATTGTTCAGCTTTAGGAAATGAGAGTGACAGAATAAGAATAGAAACTAACATTTTGATCACCTTGCAACAGATTCAAAACAGCACTGACACTCTCAACTACCCTAAAAGTGAAACTGACTGCTACACAAGTGGTTAAAAGGATTAGTGAAATACCAAATCCGCAGAAACTGTACTTTTCACCAAAATATTTTGATCCTCTAGTTGCTTTTTTTATATATTTTTATTCTCGCAGAATTTGGTTTACAGCACAAGTTGAAAGGCCTAATTGGAAACAAGGCTCCTGGGCAGCAGTGCCCACCCAAACACACAATCATGTGTCCTTCTCCTAAGAATGTAATCAGAAATAAAACGCTACAAATAGCTGTGACAGATAATAGGAACACCAGGAAAGAAAGAGCAGCTGGGATTCTAAGACCCTACAAATAATTACATTGCTCAGCTCAATGACTGAAAGCTTTTATTTTCCTTTTTAATTAAATACCTTTAAGAGCTATTCCTGAATGCTCCACCTTCCACCACTTGTTTTGATGTTTCTCTCCCACTATCTCCTTGGCTTCCCACTTGGGCAACACAATGAAAGTGTGATTCAATGAAATGTGTGAAGCAACAAAAGCAACAGGATGCCTGGCTGCTTGTGACAGCTGGATTTTGAACAGATTAGAGGAGGGAGGAATGCAGAAGCCACAGCAAAAATAGCAGGTTGGAGCACAATACCTATTGTAGCTGAAAAATTTCAGATGTTTCAGCACCTGGGGTTTGTCCTTGTTTTGAAAACTATTGTTATCATCCTTCATATGCTTTGTCAAATCCCTTGTGCCTTCATATATGCCAGCCTTGACCAGTTTACCTTGCACACAATCCTCTCCTCACCCCTTTCAAACACTGGGGCAGGTACACAAAGCTTCTCTCTGGATTTGTCATGGTTCCTTTGAAGTGCAACCTGACTTTCACAATGGGCAGGTTCGGGAGTGACTGGGAGCAATCTGTGTTTCATAACAGAAGGACTGTGAAACACAAAATTCACAGTGAATTCCATTGCAATTTTGACACCTTTAGAATTACGTCCTGCTTTTTCCAACATCTCCTATGACAAGCCTCCATCCCCTACACACTGGGTACTGCTGACTGTAGGTGATTTGGTGAGCTGGAGTGGTCCCACTCTTCCCCATCCCACACAGTACACTCTTCTAATTCTCCTCTCACGCGTTTCAGCAGAGGCCATGAGAAGGAGGCAATAGCTGCCACTCAGTTAAGCACAAAAAGGACACTGAGAAAGTGGTACCATCTCCAATGGGAAAATCTGGAGTTATCTCCACAATGAAGTGTGCTCTCTGCATTTTTGTTCATCCTTCTCTCTAAGTTTATATCATAGAACCATAGAATCATAGAATGGTCAGAGTTGGAAGGGACCTTCAAGATCATCCAGTTCCAACCCCCCTGCCATGGGCAGGGACACCTCTCCCTAGAGCAGGTTGCTCCAAGCCCCATCCAGCCTGGCCTTAAACACTTCCAGGGATGGGGCATCAACAGCTTCTCGGGGTAACCTGTTCCAGTGCCTCACCACCCTCACAGCAAAGAACTTCTTCCTAATATCTAATCTAAATCTCCCCTCTTCCAATTTAAAACCATTACCCCTTGTCCTGTCACTAGACTTCCTGACAAACAGTCCCTCTCCAATACAATATATATCCTCTTACAATATATAACTGTAATGTTTTTTGTTATTTAACAGATTTTTACAGGTGTCTATACTAGTAGGTATGCCAGTATTTATACCTTCAAATGCCTCAGGAAAGTGATGTCCTGACAGCTCCTAACAGTCAAGCAACTCTGAGAAGGTCTGACATCACTCCTATTTCTTCTAAGGTCAGGTAGCACAAAATCCCAATTACCTTGCCATCACCTAATGCCTATTTAGAATTCTCTTCCTCCACTTTGCAAAAGACAATTATGATTGATTTATTTCCACTAATACACAGAAGAACACATTAACTGCTCACATGGAGGGATCTATATACTCTTATCTTGTATGACCAGTACCATCAACATAGTCCAGGTGGTCAGCCACTTCCATGGGCAGAGTTTGCCAGAGGTCATTTATACCTCCACACTTCAGTCACATCACAATCTTGAAGGCTTTCTCCAATTTGACTTTATTCACCTGTCAAAGCAGCCCAGCACTGTCTTAAGAAACATCAGTTCCTTCCACATGCTAATCATGTTACCACAGTTCTGCACTTTACCACTGACTGGGAGTCTTGACCTTGCATTGGCAGAATTCTTCTCATATCCTATCGTCACAGAACACTATATAAACCCCTTCTGAGATATTCATGCCAGTCTCTTTCTGAAGTGCAGAAAGCTAGTAAAGACCCTCCTGTCAATCCTTCTATACTATTAAGATGTATTCGGCACAGAAATTGCTGCATTTTTATTCTCCAAGCAAGTATTATTTCATTAGCACTTTGAAACGTCTAAAGAGAACCATTTAAAAGACTTCTATTCAACAGGCAATGAAAAGATCCCAGGAACCTGAAAGACCTGCTCCTTTCTGCTTGCTCCATAAACATCTTTTCTTTGTCCCTTTTGGCAAGTATCTTGCCTTTTTGGCAGGATTTGTTAAATCTGCAACAGAACTTCTTGACTGAGATTTCCCTATCATTTTTTTTCCCTTTGGTCAGGCAGAAAGTTGTTTTGCAGCTAGATTTCCTTAAGCCATTTTGTTTAACAGTACTGAGAACCTTCTTGATCGCTCCGGGCCTTTCTTCAGCACCTCATACTTCAGCCTGAGTGCCACCAACTTGTGGCAAACTTTCTGTTTGCTCATCTGAGCAAAACTTTCACTACATTGTCACTTGCTGGGCCTTGCAGCTCATCCATCTTTCGGAGTCATTTAATGTTACAAGGAACAAGTCTGTTATTAATGAGGCATCTATCCTGGGTAAGCTCCTGTACGGAGACACCGCATTATTTATCCAGACGGAGTTGATCATAGTCCTGTAGCAACATTTGAAGCCTTGCAGGTCTTATTTCGTATTTTAATCTCATCTTGCAATGGGTGGAGGCATAGGAATTTTACCAAAACGTTGCAATCATTTTCCTTGCTCCCCATGCTGTATTACAACATGCAAGTTGTACTCAGAACACAGTTCTTGTCCTTCTTCAGTTCCTCACTGACCACGCTGCTTCTAAGCCCTTTTTTCCACACTGTGGATCATGGCTTGAGACAACAGTCGCCCGCTCTGATGCTCCCACCTTATGTGTCCACAGGATTTTTAGGAATTCTGCAGCGTCAAGCCGGTGCTAGAAGTATTGAGTAATGAGTCAACTTGATCTGGAGAAGGATTATGCTGCAAATGTTGTTAAAAAGACCTTTGTGATTAGAGTTTGCATATGGGAGGAAAAATTTGTTATGGCTTGATGCATTTTATTCCCCTCTCACGTGCTGCTTCCTTAGTGTTAAATCCCTTTTTAATATGACAAAGGTACACCTGAAGACAGCATGTTTTATCCTGACACATGAATTTGAAATAAACCCTCAACAAAAAACTAAGACATTTGAAAGCCTCAGACTAACATGTAAAAATTGCAAGGGAACATACAATTTTATTTCTGGGAGAAGCACATCATTATTATTTAGGCCATCTATGCAGCAAGAAGTCTCATGAGTCTTTGTTAGGTTTCTAAAATACCATATTTCAACCCATCCACCTCCTTTGCATCATAAACTGAAGGTCCAGTATAACTTCTTCAGTTTTAAATATAAAAGTGTGTTGGGTAAAGACATGTCCTGATCATAGCTGTGGTTGTTTTTTCTCTTCTACTCAAGGTTATGCCCACAAAGATAAGGGCACAATCTAATAATAGTACTAGTACAGCTGAGGTTCTGTCTTATATTCTGGGCAACCAGATTTGCTGATGAGGGAAAACAGAGGAGGCTGTGACCAAAGGCTGCACGGTACATAAAGCTGAATGTCCTTAACGTGTTGATTTTGAAGTTATTTTTACCTGAGACTGCCATCAAAGAGCTAGTGAAACCTGGAAAACTTTTGCATGGCCATAACTAGTTTCCTTGAGGCATGAGGTTCTGCAGACCTGGAGTTTTGCATCTGGGAAGAGGCTGAGCCCTGACTGTGAGAGAAATACTCTGTGGAAAAAACTTGGCATTGCCTTTCAGTTTCTGCTGTATTTTTCTGTAACACGATTTTGATAAAATGGTATGAATATCCAAACGGGATGGTCAACATACATGCATTTTCCTGAACTGAAGGCAGTATTTTTCAGGTAAGTCTTCATTTAAAATCTTCTGAGGCAACAAAAGAGCAAACAAAAACCAGTTTCAATTTGTTGATTCTGGTCTAAAGGCATATTTCACCTGGTGCTGGGTGTACTTGAAGAACAATGTGTTTAACTTGTGTTCTGTCCTTTCTAAATAGATTTTATACCAATGGAGTATTTCCACAGTGGTTCAATTCAGGTTCTGTGTTCTTTTGCCTCAGGTTTTTGTAGTACACATATATAACAGATATAAAGCCATCCTTTTTAGTGGGAATCATACCAGTGCTACTAAGCAGTAATTGCTTGCCAACTGCAGTCACAACAGTCTGTTGAACGAACCACCTAGAGATGGACTGTCAACTACCGACAGCCACTTCAGACACAGAGAAGTTGTTGATGCCCCATCCCTGGAAGTGTTTAAGGCCAGGCTGGATGGGGCTTGGAGCAACATGCTGTAGTGAGAGGTGTCCCTGCCCATGGCAAGAGGGTTGGAACTTGATGATCTTTAAGGTCCCTTCCAACTCTGACCATTCTATGATTTATGGAAGATTCACAGAGAAGACGTTTCAAATTGTCAAGTTTAACTCTCTGTGAAAGGCTTTCATTGTTTAATAAATAAGCAGTCATAAATGTTACTCACATTCACCCTAGTTGCTTAGTAGACTTAAGAGAGAGAAAACCAGTGTTGGACACGGGTGACTTGGAGAGCAGGCTGACCGCTCTGAGGAGAGGCTGAGAGAGCTGGGACTGCTCAGCTCATGGCAGAGGAGGCTCAGGAGGATCTTATCCATGTCTATAAATACCTGATAGGAGGGAACGAAGACAGCAGAGCCAGGCTCTTCTCAGTGGTTCTTTGAGACACGACAAGAAGCAATGGGCCTTCATGGTTGGACTTTGAATTAAGGAATAAGGCTGAAGTATGGTTTGAAGGTTTGCTTGACATAACTAAACTGCTCTTAGTGTAAGTATGAGTTAACAAATATTGCAAGTTTTTGTCTTTCTAACTTAGCTGACTATAAACAGGGGCCTACCCAGGCGCAGGGGTACGATAAGCAGCAGGACAGCTGTTTTTAAACATGTATGCATGTAATCTTGGAGAAGGAACTTACCTCTAAAGACCAAGGGGGTAATATGCCTGAAAATTGTTAAACTAACTTTACCTGGCACGCACATTTGAAGGAGTGATCCCCTGTGCGTCCAGCACTGCAATAAAGAACACCTGCTTCATAGCCACCCTGAGTATTAGTCCTGATTTCATCTTTCACAGCAACAACTTGATGGTTGGATTTGGTGATGTCAGAGAAGATTCTGGTGGGAAGTGTCCCTGCCCATGGCAGGGGTGTTGGAACTTGATGATCTTTGAGGTCCCTTCCAACTCTAACCATTCTATGATTCTGTGGGCACAAACCGAAAACAGAGGAAACACATTTTCCTCCGGAGAGTGCTCAAACACCCAGGAGGCAGGCTGCCCAGGGCAGCTGGGGATTCTCCANGACAGGAGGAGGACGAGGAGGAGGAGTGGTGTCCTCCCGGCAGCCTGATCGCTGGGCCCTGCCGGCGCCCCCCATGCCCGTGTGGTGCTGCCGCTGCTCCCTGGCCGGCCACTTCAGGTGAGGCGGCGGGGGAGAGCGGCTGAGGGACGGGGAGGGGATGCCGAGGAGGGGGGGGGGTGGCGGGGGGGGNGAACGAAGACAGCAGAGCCAGGCTCTTCTCAGTGGTTCTTTGAGACACGACAAGAAGCAATGGGCCTTCATGGTTGGACTTTGAATTAAGGAATAAGGCTGAAGTATGGTTTGAAGGTTTGCTTGACATAACTAAACTGCTCTTAGTGTAAGTATGAGTTAACAAATATTGCAAGTTTTTGTCTTTCTAACTTAGCTGACTATAAACAGGGGCCTACCCAGGCGCAGGGGTACGATAAGCAGCAGGACAGCTGTTTTTAAACATGTATGCATGTAATCTTGGAGAAGGAACTTACCTCTAAAGACCAAGGGGGTAATATGCCTGAAAATTGTTAAACTAACTTTACCTGGCACGCACATTTGAAGGAGTGATCCCCTGTGCGTCCAGCACTGCAATAAAGAACACCTGCTTCATAGCCACCCTGAGTATTAGTCCTGATTTCATCTTTCACAGCAACAACTTGATGGTTGGATTTGGTGATGTCAGAGAAGATTCTGGTGGGAGGTGTCCCTGCCCATGGCAGGGGTGTTGGAACTTGATGATCTTTGAGGTCCCTTCCAACTCTAACCATTCTATGATTCTGTGGGCACAAACCGAAAACAGAGGAAACACATTTTCCTCCGGAGAGTGCTCAAACACCCAGGAGGCAGGCTGCCCAGGGCAGCTGGGGATTCTCCACCCTTGCAGACAGCCAAAACCCAACCGGGCAAAGCCTGGGGCCGCCACCAGCTCCAGGAGGCCCTGCTTGAGCGGGGAGTTGGGCCAGACCATCTCCAGAGGCCCTGCCGCAGAGCCAGGAGAGGCGGCCCGGCAGGTGTGCGGGAGGCGGTTAGGCCTGTGCGGGGCAGGGAGCGGAGCGGCCCCCAACAGCCCCCGCAACGGCTGGGCGCGGGGGGCCCCGACGGGCTGGGGCGGCCTCCCCTGCTGCCGCCGCCCCCGGGCCCACGGGGGTGTCCCCCCACCGCTGCTCCGGGGCCGAGGTTCCCTTCCCCGCCTTCACCGGGGAGGGGGGCAGGCGGCGCATCCCGCCTCCGGCTGAGGGGAGCGGGCACGGCGGGGCTGGGAGGAGAAGGGAGGAGGAAGCGGCGGCCTCCTTTNGGGATGGAGGTGGCGGCCCTGGGGTGCGGTGTGTGACCTTGGGGAGCGCCCGGGAGCTCTCAGGGATGGGGGAGAGCGGCTGATGCTCGGTGTGGCGGCGGCCCCGGTGCTGAGGGGCATCGCTCTCCTCCTCACATTCCCCCCCAGCAACCCGGCGGTGTTAGATTGGAGTGTCGGTTGTTTGAGACCAAATTTAAATTCCTTTTATATAACGGGTTTTCTGTTAAACGCCCACTACACTCAGTTCCTTTTTTTTTTTTCTTTTTTTTTTCCGTAAAAGTATGTAGGGAATTCTCGGTTCTTTCAAAACTGCTACCTGAAAAAAGGCACCTTTTTGTTTAATGTCTTGCAGCAAATTAAGACAGTTGTTATGAAAAAAATATTATTTTCTTTTCATTATTATTATATTTCTCTTTCAAAGAGAGAAAAAACGTTTATGTATATGCTGAGATTCTTCTCTTCCTGTTTTTTTTCACATTAAATAAAAATTAAAGTAATTAACAGCAAAAAAAAACCCCAGAAGATGAAGGTGTTTAGCATCTAGGTGTTTGGCAGAACGTAGTTCTCAAGGTTGTTTGGTGTGACCAGCATAAGGTAAACTCAGCACTGGCTTTGGAACTGACTCATCTCCGTGCCCACTTGCATCCCTGCAGGACTGGAACCAGGGATATTTTTACCAAATCCCCACCCCTGCGGAGCCATCTACCAAGAGTTTTCTTGAGATAAAAACTTCTGGTATTTGGTGGCTTTTGGTGCTGCTCAGAGGTCAGGGATTTGGTGGCCCCCAGCTTAAGGTCTTGCTGAGTTCTGGTGTGATGTTCTTGCAAAAGGAAGAACGTGCTCCTGGCAACGCTCCTTCATCTGCTTTATATGCAAAATAGCTGTGAAACTGCGTGTTGTACGCGGATATTTCTATGCAAAATTAGATGCTGCTGCACTAAAGCAGTTGGATAGTTTGTGATATGTTATCCAAACGGCACAGAATTGATATTTTTATTGTTAAAGACTCTTTTGTAGCCTACAGCACTGTGCATATATCCCATAAAAGAGGTTTTGAAATGCTTCTTTTTTTTTTTTTATCTTCCATCTAGTGCAGCAAGTATATTAAAACCATGCTGAAAGATACATGCCCCCTTTAAGCCTGTCTTTTGCAAAGAATAGGCTGGTATTGCCTTAAGTTAACTCTGAGCAGAGACTGGAAAATAATGAAGTCTACTTGTGCCTATCTAAAAGCAGAGGTGAAAAAAGCAGTCTGATAATTAGATATCATAGAATGGTTAGAGTTGGAAGGGACCTTCAAGATTATCCAGTTCCAACCCCCCTGCCATGGGCAGGGACACCTCTCCCTAGAGCAGGTTGCTCCAAGCCCCATCCAGCCTGGCCTTCAACACTTCCAGGGATGGGGATATCCTCTCTCTGCTTCCTATTCTTCTATGTGATGCATCCCCAAGATCACGAAGGGCTGGTGTGCAACTGTAATCAAACAGTAAGCACGTAATTTACAAACTTTTTGTTGTTGTTGTTGTTGTTGTTGTTGTAGCACAGGGAACACAGATGTTGAATGTTTGCTTTCTGAAATATTTACAACCTTAGAATTGCTCCCCACCCTTTTTAACAAGGAAATAACCCTCAGAGAGATGTACTGCAGTGTGTGCCAGTGCTGCTGTTACTGTGCAGCTCTGTCTCTAGTTTACTTGGGACTTGCCCACTGAGGAAAGGCTTTTGAAATATGTAGGAGAACCTTCAGTATTGTGGGAGTTGCTGGTGTGTAGTGTACAGCATTTCTTGAAGGCTGTGGAAATTTGGTCAGCATCTTAAGCTTTTGGTTCTGCGTAGAAAATAATTCCTGAAATACCAGAATAGCTTTGGGATATGCAGAATCTTAGGAAGTAAAGAAGAATACTTTTATTTATTAAAGCTGTTTATAGAGAGAAGAATGTTTAGATCAGTCAATTGGAGTATTATTCATTAAAAAGCTGTTAAGTCTTTATTTTGAAGAGATAATAACTGCCACTAACAGACTAGTTTTAATATGCCCCTGCCTTTCTAGGTGAACTGATAGTGTGTGCTTCTTCAATGACCTGGAAAGGCTCCAGAAAGGGCTCCTAAATAATTAAATAGCAAACAATACAAAATAAGTCTTCATAGTTTAGAAGCATATTTAGATAGTGAAGAGTTATGAGATGAACCTGAGCAGAATTTGCAGGGAAAGAACTGAGAAATCCAGGCAAATGACCGGAGGTGAGAGCAGTCTGCTGTGCAGCAGCTGGCCTGACCCTATGGAAATTCCCGTTAGGAAAAGTTTTCTTTTAACACCGTTGTTGAGTTCTTTGCTGTGAGGGTGGTGAGGCACTGGAACAGGTTGCCCAGGGAAGTTGTGGATGCCCCATCCCTGCAAGTGTTGAAGGCCAGGCTGGATGGGGCTTTAAGCAACCTGCTCTAGTGAGAGGTGTCCCTGCCCATGGAAGGGGGGTTGGAACTTGATGATTTTTAAGGTCCCTTCCAACTCTGACCATTCTATGATTCTGTGATTCTAAAATGGGCTGTGCCTGGGGTATACAGGGATCACACATCTCCACCTTCAGCCAGCCCTACTTCAACCCAGAGAGAAGTGTGTTGAGGTGAAGTCCACTGTGGTGCTCAGCAGGTAGGAAGGGATGTGAACAGCTGCTGTAGCATCGCTGCTCCTTCAGCCTTTGGCTGGCCCTGATGTTGTTAATTGGCCGAGCAGTGTTTGGTAAGGATAACGAGGAATGAGTTCTGCTGTGTGGGGGATCAAAAAAAATGCCTGTTGATTATACTTTGGCTTTGTATAAACTGAAATTAGAAATCTGCATCTCGGCAGAGCCATCTGTGCCTTTTTGTTATCCTTTTGTGCGCTTTCTAGAAGGGAAGGTGGACTTTTAAAACAATCTGTTGTTAAAAAAGCTGTGCCAAAGAGTAAAATTGCATGGATTGGATAAAGTATATCTGGTTTAGTGTCTGTTTTGCCAATTCCTTAACTCTTAAAGGAAAGCAGCAAAAGCAACTTTATTTTTGAAGAGACTGTTCTGACAACAGTTCAACTGTTTCATTTTAGTTTTTGCTCATCTGTCCTTCTTAATTAGAAGTTACAGCAGCCCTGAAACTGAAGGACAGCTCTTGAATTCCTTCGTCCAGTATTTTGGTAACAGCCTTGGAAGGAAGATTAGAAGAATGCCTTTAATAGAAGAAACTGTTCTGCCTGGGGACTCCCTCCTTACTCTGCCTGTGGTAATAATAGGTGAGTTTTTTCACTTTTTTAAGATTCTCTGTCGCTGCCATTGCCTTTATAGACCTGCTGCGTGGAGTCATTTATTATTAACTAACTAATGCTTAACATTCTTATAGTGAAGATGTCTATTAGAGTAATACACTTGTTATTATTAACAACCATACCATAAAATTATGCTAAGGGACTTGCAATTCAAGTATATTTGAATTCAGATTGGGCTTTGACAAAATGAGACACATTATTTGGCAGCAGATACGTGAGCCTTAATAGAAGAACTGTTTTGATTCCAGTGTTGATCACATAGGGTTTGATTAACGTGGTGTGTCTGCTTCAGGTTGCATGGAGGTTGTTGATGGCACACCAGTAGAAATTTCATAGAATCATAGAATGGTTAGGGACCTTAAAGATCATCCAGTTCCAACCCCCCTGCCATGGGCAGGGACACCTCTCCCTAGAGCAGGTTGCTCCAAGCCCCATCCAACCTGGCCTTAAACACTTTCAGGGATGGGGTATCAACAACTTCCCTGGGCAACCTGTTCCAGTGCCTCACGACCCTCACAGGAAAGAACTTCTTCCTAATATCTCATCTAAATCTCCCCTCTTCCAATTTAAAACAATTACCCCTCGTCCTGTCACTAGATTTCCTGACAAAGAGTCCCTCCCCAGCTCTCCTGGAGCTCCCTTCAGGTCCTGGAAGGCTGCTCTCAGGTCTCCCCGAAGCCTTCTCTTCTCCAGGCTGAACAGTCCCAGCTCTCTCAGCCTGTCCTCATAGGAGAGGTGCTCCTATTTGTGGGATCAGATATGAGAGTGAAAAAGCTTAATGTAAAATGTGCTGTATGTTGATTGAATGCTAACCTATCTCACTAATTACCTTTCTCTCTATTGCATTCGTCACTGATGTGTGAATATTGTGCCATCTTTTCCAAAAGGAATCCAAGTCAATTCAAGCAGTTTAAAGCAATAAATCGTAGTCTTAATTAAATAGTTAAAGGCTTGTACTTGTAAAACCTTGCTGGATGCCAGAGGGAGCAGGTTCCTTAGATACACCACTTAATTGAGAGTGCCAGGATGATTTGTATCGAGCCAAGGTTTCTCAGCAACAGCTGGTCACCAGCTCCTTACTGCCATGACTTGATGAGGGGATAAAGAAAAGATCTGGAGTAAAGGAGGTTTTCAGTAATCTAGTCCAAAGCTGTTGGGACTACAGCAAACCAACAGCTTTAACTGTACCTGCAGACAAGCAGAAATTATGGTGAGTGATGTTTCAACATAATGTGCTCACAGTGAGTCTCCACAACTTTGAAAGACTGGTGTTTGCACAGTGCCTGTTCTCAAAGCTCTCTTCAGGATAGCTTAAAATAGTGTTCATGTAAGAGACTTACGAGGATGTGACAGACATGAATCACTTGCTGAGTTCTGCATCGTAGTTGAAGAGCAACAGTTTCCTGGCGTTTTGTCAACCTCAGTATAGGTTTGCCATATGGTTAATGACTCAGTTTTCACTGTTTAGTTTTGTAAATATGTGTTATGCAAATACCTGTGCTCAGTGCTTATTTTGTCTAGAGCTCCTTTCTGTGTGCTGACACTACACACAGCTGCCTTGACTACATGCTTTTTCAGAGATGGATTTGAGACACTTAAGAAGCTGATCTCCATTGGCAGGCTGTTGTCACTAATTCACTGGGTGTCTGAAGAGCCTTTAAAGGGATATAAAATGATTTAATTACGTAGTAGAAAACTGCAAAAACAGTTGTCACACCGCCTCCCTATGCATGCTCAGTAGTGGTTTAATCTTTTCCATGCAATTCCTGTCTAGCTGGAGTTAAAGATTTAGCTTCCTAGTGCAAAAGACAGCACATGTATAAGCAGGGAGCTTAATGATGCAGCAGTAACTTGTGTCCCCCTTTCTTTAGCTTGCACCATCCCCTTTCTCCCCTGTATGATACCCAATTTAAGATCTGATTCTAAGTTTGTGCTGTTGTACTGCAGTTCTGCATAGAATACTAAGCTACTGTGGCAATATTAAGTAGCTTCTGTACCATACCTGTCTTCACCAAATGAGAAGGAAGCGGGTACATTCCATTTGAATGAGTTGGGATTGAAGAATTTCGTGCTGGAGCTCTAATTCTAGGGGATGTTCTGTGTTAAACACTTTCAGCTTCTGCACTGCTTTTGATCATTACTGTTCAAGCACAAGGTTTTAAGTTTTCATCCAAATAACAAGACTGCTATGATGTTTGAAGTTGATGATTAGCTTTAATTTAGACACAAGAAGATCGTACTGTATTTTACTGTGGATCAGGAGAAGCTTCTGCTGCTACTAAAACAAAATATTAACTGCTCCTCAAATGAACAGGGCTGTGGGATTTGGGAGTTTATTGATTCTATATCTAAAGTTTATGGAATATTCATATCTCTGAGTTGTGATCAGAGCTGGTTTTGGAGGCATCATGTATAAATACAGAGCAATATCCTTGGGTATAAATTTCTCATTTCAAGAAGTTTGTTGTTTTAGGGTTTCTTTTCCCCCCAAGGATTTTCTGAGAAAATCACAGCAGGTCTAATTGCAGACCTTGCAGCTGAACCTTCATCTTGTGTGTTCTTGAGAGCGTGTCCATGAGGGAATTTCTCTCCCTTGGACTCAGTCTGCTCAAAGAATAAGAAACTGGGTTTTGGATCAGCTCTCTAGGTGGTCCCAGGGGAGTGGCTGAGGAGCTCAGTCATTCACCTTCACATAATCCCATCCTTAGTAATTTCCTTGACCCTTGCCAGCCCTCTTTTTGGCAACTTTTGTTATCCGTGGGGTTCTTCTTAGTCTTAAAGCAGTGGGAATAATCTTTAGTGTGGCATCCTGGGCTATGGCATACATTTTTTCCTTTTCCATGGTGGACTAGCTTACTTTACACTCTAGTAAAGGAAAAAAAAAACAACCTAACTATGCACTTGTAAAAAGAACCAAAATTTTTGGCTGTGTACAGGGTAAAATTCTAAAAATAGTTAAGGATTTACTCAGTCATGGGAATGCTTATGAGCTATAAGTGTGACTAGAGTGTTTTCACAACTGTGTATGATTTTTGTTACGGGTGGTTTCACTCTGAGCTGCTCTCACATCCATCTCATGTGGCAGGTGGGTGCCAGGAGAGGCTCCCATCTCTCTTAAGCTTTAAATTCCTGGACTGAAGTGTAGCCGGCTGTCTCACACTGCTCTGTTTGTGGGAGGGTGGAACACCATAAGAGTCACAAAGTGCATTTTCACTGAAGGGGGTTCCTTATGGTCTTTTTTTGTAAAGGGCAAAACAGGAATCAAAGTGGTTTGGGAAATAATATAGGCAGGCTCACCAAGACTTAGACCTTTTATTACAGACTTTTGATTTTGCTGTCTTGTAGATCCCTATGATGGAAATCTGTGGCATTTCTAGGCAGTCTTATTCCAGTGCTTTATGGTCCTTACAGCACGCAGGTACTCTCATACCTTTATTTTTGCCTCCATAATCAGTTGCAAAAACTAGATTGGTAGGAAGCATTGTGCAGTCTCATGTATTTTTGGCCTTTGGAGAAAACGTTGAAGTTTTCATGTAACTTAGCAGTCTCAGCCTTTTAAGAACTCATCTGCAGTGAGCCTAAATTATTTTTTTTTGTAGCCCATGGCTGCGACTGGGTGACAGGACGAGGGGTGATGGTTTTAAATTGGAAGAGGGGAGATTTAGATGAGATATTAGGAAGAAGTTCTTTGCTGTGAGGGTGGTGAGGCACTGGAACAGGTTGCCCAGAGAAGTTGTTGATGCCCCATCCCTGGAAGTGTTTAAGGCCAGGCTGGATGGGGCTTGGAGCAACCTGCTCTAGGGAGAGGTGTCCCTGCTCATGGCAGGGGGGTTGGAACTTGATGATCTCTAAGGTCCCTTCCAACTCTGACCATTCTGTGATTCTATGATATAGTGCCACTGGGGACTGGAGTGATGCACACATCACCTGCAGCCTGATGGACAAGGAAAAAGAGATCTGATGTATGAAAAGAGTGGGAAATAACAGTGTCTGAACAAACTGATGGGGCATCTAGGGGGAAAAAGGAGAAGACACAGGCTTTAGAGAAATGGGATTTTTAACAGGTGGTGGAAATAGTGGGTGCAGAGGTGATGGGGAACGGGAGATGATGGGTGAACTCTTGAGATCAAGAGCTGAAATGGTAGGAAGTAAGAGCTAACATCCTAGCAATGAGTGCTATATGAAAACATGAATAAATTAGTAACTTTAGCCCAGAATTTGAATAGCGTGTGGTAAATACCATGTGTGCTGCTCTGGGTGGAAAACAAAGACAAAATACTGAATGGTGCCTCATTAGGAGAACACTGTGCTTTTCATTCAGTTAATGAGGAAGAGGAACTGTGGAAATAACAGTCCATAGTCACATGTTTAAATTCAGTGTCATAACACATACTTCCTGACTTGAGCTTTCCCTCAGCGTGAACATTACTTCTGTGTTTGCATGTTATAATGATCTCCTGCTTTGTTTAATACTAGTCAAATAAATAGAGATAACTACCATATGGTAACATTTTGGTCCTGTCATAGAATCATAGAATGGTCAGAGTTGGAAGGGACCTCAGAGATCATCCAGTTCCAACCCCCCTGCCCTGGGCAGGGACACCTCTCCCTAGAGCAGGTTTCTCCAAGCCCCATCCAGCCTGGCCTTAAACACTTCCAGGGATGGGGCATCCACAACTTCCCTGGGCAACCTGTTCCAGTGCCTCACCACCCTCACAGCAAAGAACTTCTTCCTAATATCTCATCTAAATCTCCCCTCTTCCAATTTAAAACCATTACCCCTCGTCCTGTCACTAGACTTCCTGACCAAGAGTCCCTCCCCAGCTCTCCTGGAGCTCCCTTCAGATCCTGGAAGGCTGCTCTCAGGTCTCCCCGGAGCCTTCTCTTCTCCAGGCTGAACAGCCCCAGCTCTCTCAGCCTGTCCTCACAGCAGAGCTGCTCCATCCCTCTGATCATCTTGGTGGCCCTGCGCTGGACCTGTTCCAACAGTTCCATGTCCTTTCTTATGTTGAGGACTCCAGAACTGGACACAGGACTGCAGGTGGGGTCTCACAAGCGCAGAGCAGAGGGGGAGAATCACCTCTCTGGACCTGCTGCTCACACTTCTTTTGGTGCAACCCAGGAGATGTCCATTCCATACCTTTAATTACATTTTGAAAATAATTTGGTGTATTAAAATTGCAATAATGCACATATATTAATTATGAAATTCTATATAAAAGGATATAGAAAGATGTTTGAATTTACATTGTTGCTGAACAGTGAATGTGGTCTTTGGAGTTTCTTGTACTTTACCATGTACCTGCCTGCTGTGTCTGTCTTCACTCAGTTTTCACGTTGCTGGTGTGTTGTGTCTGTGGATTCTCATTCCATTTGCAGTCTCCAGTTTTCAGCTTGTTTCTTTCTTCCTTTTATTTTGTGGGCAAACCTGAAGAGCTTGTGCTCTAGGTTTTCTTTCTGTTCTGTGTTGTACAGCACCCACTCTAAATGGGAACACAAAGTTGTAAGATGGCAGTGATACTCAGATATCCCTGAGACTGACAGGCAGACCAGATCTTATTCATTGGACTATTTCACACAAGAATAGTGACTTTGACATCCTAAATTATGAAACTCCTTTTATTTTGTGGTGTAAACAGCCATACGTACGTTTCTTATTATCTGAAAAAGATTTTGCTTAGGTTTTTGGAGGAAGTTCCTATGGTAGGCTTCGTTGCCTGTGAAGTTTATAAGCTGCTTTCAATCGGGACATTATTGCATGATTTTATTGCTGGATATTTAGTGACTTAAAAACTTGAGGTTACTGACATTTTTACTGAAGCAATGACTTCTTTCTTTACTAGGAAACGGACCTTCAGGAATTTGTCTCTCTTACCTGCTCTCTGGATACAGGCCATATTTATCTCCTGAAGCTATACACCCCAACCCCATTCTACATACCAAATTAGAAGCAGCTCGACATCTCTCCATTGTTGACCAAGTAAGCTTTGGTTTCCATCTTGCCTAGCTCTTTTCCTACTGCAAGCTGGATGATGAAACAGTAGGCTTTCTTTAATGATCCTGTTTCAAATGCTTTTGCAACTTACATAAGTAGTGCCATAGACAAGAAAAGACTTAGTATTCTCACCCCACAAAGAATTAAGAGCTCACAGCAAAGCTCAGTAACTGTGTGGCCTCCAAGAGCTGCCTTTATCTCTTGGCCTTTGTTTTTCCTACTCCTAAAATAACTAGTGGTATGTACCTTCTGCAGTGGCTTGTAACAAATTACATGTAGGGCACTTCAGATGTAAAACAGCACATTTGAAGAATTGCTTATCCAAAACCACCCTGCAGATTGCATTCTAAAAAAACCCAGCCAAATTCCCTAATCGTATTTCTAATGCATTAATAAGCGATTTTGTTATTCTGTTAATTTGAATAGAATCAACTCATGACTGTTGGGTCTAGTCCTGAGGCGTCTGGTGGTTTTGTGGTTCTTAAGGGCTTTTTGTTCACGTTATTTTTCAGTTTTACAATTTGCCCTTTGTTGGGTTTTCACTACTGGCCAAAAGCATCTAAAGCTCTGCTTGGTCAGTGAGTGGCTGATGTGGGAGTTCCAGCTTTCGTGTCCTAGGATTTGGGGCAGTACCATCAAAGAATAAATGCTGCTAATGGTCTTGAAGTTAAAATCTTGCTAAATAGTACAATTCTCATTAAGACTTTGTTTTTACTAAGATGAGGGACATACATCCTTTATACTTTTCTGAATAGTCTGCATTCCTCAGTGTTTGTCTTGCACTCAAAACTGCTCTTGTGCTGTATTTATTATCTTTGTATACATCATAGAATCATAGAATGGTCAGAGTTGGAAGGGACCTTAAAGATCATCCAGTTCCAACCCCCCTGCCATGGGCAGGGACACCTCTCCCTAGAGCAGGGTGCTCCAAGCCCCATCCAGCCTGGCCTTAAACACTTCCAGGGATGGGGCATCCACAACTTCCCTGGGCAACCTGTTCCAGTGCCTCACCACCCTCACAGGAAAGAACTTTTCTGATTGATTAGTTAAGTCTTCACCATTATATTTTTCCCCACTTAGCCTTGTAACTGTTTTCTCCTCCCCTCACTTTACTCCTGAATGGATTACTTCTATGCTATCACTAATTGCCTCTCTACCTATTTTATTTGAAATACAAACACATGGAAGTGCTTGCAGTGAGGAAATAGAGGTGGTTTGGCTTCGGGCTTTGTTTGTTGGTTGTAGTGCTTGGCTGTTTGCACTTTGAGACCTTAAGTCTCAAGGTTTAGTTTTTTTGGCAGGAGAGTAAGCTGCCAAAGCTTTTGGCTAAAGATGTTTTGTGTTCTTCATCCTCCTCCGACCTCCTTGTGCTTTCCCACTTTGGGAATCTAAGCTGTCCTGTCATTGTCAGCAAAAATTGGCCTATTTCTTCAAATCTCTGTTCTTTCTTCACATATTTGTCATTGTACTGTGAATTTTTTAGAACAAGGCTAGTTAATAGATGCTGAAATGTGAACATTTTACAAAATTCTAGAAATTGTTCTCAACGTTAACTTCTTTGTAAAATAAGTTTAATTTTAATTAATTTTTAAAAAATAATACTTATAGTACCTCCATTATGTCAAAATATAATAAAGTTAGTGTTGGAACTACCAAAGAGCTGTCAAAGGATCTTTTTCTACTTGATCTTTAAAACTTAATGTTTTTACATTCCAAGTTTGCTTTATCAAAACGGAGCTCCTAGAAATACTATCATTTTTTTGTTAAAAGTAGTGTCTGCTACCTATAAATATAAATGTTACTAAGTTGCTCTAATCTCTGACTATTTGTCCCTGTATTTCTTTTTCTGGAATTAATACCAGAGCAGGGCAGTATCTGAAATTCCTGTGTTACTAATATAATTTCTAAATGAGTGAAATGTCTTACTCAGAGTTATAGAACTGCATCATGGCAGTTGCTTCTGGGAAGTGTTTTGATTGAATCTCTACATTTCAGTACTTCTACTCAAAATGCATCTTGAACCAGTCGTGTTTTCTGTGAAATTCAGCCTCTGTAGATCAAAATAAGACGATGAACAGTTAAATTTACATGAAAATACCACTTTCTCTCATACTTTAGGATCTGGAGTACCTGTCTGAAGGCCTCGAAGGACGCTCTTCGAACCCCGTTGCGGTGCTGTTTGACACCTTGCTTCATCCCGATGCTGACTTTGGGTATGACTACCCACCAGTTCTGCACTGGAAGCTGGAACAGCATAATTATATTCCCCATATAGTGCTTGGTAAAGGACCACCCGGTGGGGCTTGGCATGTGAGTAAAAATTTCATCCTGCTTCCAGAGTAACTTGATAATTTTGTGATTTTGGGGGTTTTTCTTCCTATCTAAGGCTGGTTTAGTCATGGCAATTGGAGTTCCAGCTGCTCAGTTAAGCTGAAACACACTGGGGACATGAGAAAGGAAGGAAGAAGTTGTCCTTGACTGTTTTCTGTGACTTTTTTTCTGTTGTCTGCCTTGTTGCCAGATGCTTTTATACAAAATCTAAAATCTTAATTTCATAGAATCATAGAATCATAGAATGGCCAGAGTTGGAAGGGACCTTAAAGATCATCAAGTTCCACCCCCCCTGCCATGGGCAGGGACACCTCTCCCTAGAGCAGGTTGCTCCAAGCCCCATCCAGCCTGGCCTTGAACACTTCCAGGGATGGGGCATCAACAGCTTCTCTGGGCAACCTGTTCCAGTGCCTCAGCGGCCTCACAGGGAAGAACTTCTTCCTAATATCTCATCTAAATCTCCCCTCTTCCAATTTAAAACCATTACCCCTCGTCCTGTCACTCTCCTTCCTGACAAAGAGACTCTCCCCAGCTCTCCTGGAGCTCCCTTCAGATCCTGGAAGGCTGCTCTCAGGTTTGACTTTTTATTCTTCTTGCTTTGTATTTTAAATAACTTGCTTTTCCTTTCCCTTTCGCTTCTTGTCTCTTCACCTTCTGCTTTATTAGGTCAGGAAGTTCCTTATTAAAATTGCATCTAAGTGTAACACAAATCTGGTTCGTCAACACTTGGTGTAATGTCCTACTATTATGTTATGTTCTGGTATTTCATTGCTCTGGGTACAATGAGAAGACTTTCACTGGGTTTTACATCAAAATATCCATTTGAAATGTATCTGGTCATGCATCTTTATAATTTCTTTTCTATTTTTTTTTAATCCTCAGTCCATGGAAGGCTCGATGTTAACAATCAGTTTTGGAGACTGGATGGAATTGCCTGGCCTCACCTTTAAGGAGTGGGCAGCTAGCAAACGCAGGTAAGGATGCTGCATAATGTCTCTGGGAAACCTGGCTTTTATCAGAATCCATATAACACTGTTTTAAGACTCTACCTGGACTTAAACAAAGCATTTGACACTGTCCCCCATGACATCCTGGTCTCCAAATTGGAGAGTCATGGGTTTGATGAATGGACCACTCGGTGGTGAGGCACTGGAACAGGTTGCCCAGGGAAGTTGTTGATGCTCCATCCCTGGAAGTGTTCAAGGCCAGGCTGGATGGGGCTTTGAGCAACCTGCTCTAGGGAGAGGTGTCCCTGCCCAGGGCAGGGGGGTTGGAACTTGGTGATCTCTAAGGTCCCTTCCAACTCTGACCATTCTATTCTATGATTCTGTGATTCACGGGAGGGCTTCTTGTTTGGTTTATTAAATTTCCTGATGGCACTGGAAATGACTCTGCTGTGTGCACTCCGAGGGGGAAAAGGGCAATACTCAGCCAGAGTGACTGCTTTGAGAGCACGGCTGGCACACGTACTGGCAGTGGTGTGTGGTAGCAGCATTTCACAAAGAAGCTTTGTTAGTGTAAGCAGCTCTGGTCAGAGTTGGGGGGAAGATTGAGGGAGGAATTTAAAATCAACTGAAACTTTGAAGTTCCTCTTTCAACATGGATGCAACCGAAGTTGCTGTCAGCACCAGCTTTCTTGTACTCCAGAAGCTGTGTATTTCATTATTTGCTTTTACAGGCTATCTAGGAATTTCAACTTTAAGCACATAATTCAGTATTTCCTAATGTTATTTTCTAGTGATAAGTTTCTTGAAAAAATTTAGAGAAGAATAATTACTCTCTTGTACAAGCTCACTGTTTTTCATTCAGTTATGTAATTAGTTCCTAAAGATCTGTGTCAGCAGATGATCCTAGGAGCGTTCTACATAAGCTTTTTCTAAAATTTTAATTTTCCTGGCTTTGTTCTAGTGAAATCAGAGGAAGTTCTTCTACCACATAGGGCAAAAGAAGAATTACTTGAGCATGTGTCTTTAAGGGCAGACTGTTACTGATTTCAGGACACTTAAAAGGAGGAAACCCTACCTTTGTTCCTTAATCTCATTCTTAGATAAGCCCAGTAATCTTACCTCCTCATTAACTGAAATCCCATAAGCTGCTTCTTATCTGAAGCTCATTTGTTTATATTGTAGTTTTCAACAGTACTAAAAACAGAAATGCTGACCTGTGATACTGCCAGTAAACAAACATATTTGAAAGTATTGATAATGAAAACTTCTAGTCATGTAAAAAAGGTTCCCAAGTGTTGTTGCAACAGGTGTCACACTGTCATGTTGGCCTCTTCAGTATCTCATCAGGATTTTCAGCAGAGTAACCCAAACATTTCAAAGTACACATGCTGTTATCTGATTTCTTATAAAAATGCTTTTAAGCATGATTCACTGGCAATCCTCACGGCCACTACTATTTCTTTCACCTTCCTAGAGCTTACTTCTGCAGCAGCAGCAAAATTCATGCACCTGGTCAAGATAATGACACTTTCAGCTTTTTCTTTCATAAAGGGAATGCAATAACCACGATAAAAGCATAGAGATGTGGCACCAGGGTTACAGTGCAAAAATGCCTTTTACTGGACATCACAATCCTGNCCTGCTCTAGGGAGAGGTGTCCCTGCCCATGGCAAGGGGGTTGGAACTGGATGATCTTTAAGGTCCCTTCCAACTCTGACCATTCTGTGATTCTATGATTCACTGAGTCCAAGTTCAACCAGTGCTGTCTTGTTGACAGACACAATGCTAAATGGGCTTTGTAAAACACTTCCATACTTCCATGATACTGCAGAGTTTTCTTAAATTTGCTTAATTTGTTAATCACCACAGTCCTTTACATTGTAAAGATGTGCAGCTATTAAAGAAGTCAGCTTGTCTTGTGTATCAGGAATCAAGAGAACAAATTGAATGCTTAATTGAACATAGTTATACTGAAGTGTTGAAGGCCAGGCTGGATGGGGCTTGGAGCAACCTGCTCTGGTGGGAGGTGTCCCTGCCCATGGCAGGGGGGTTGGAACTGGATGATCTTTAAGGTCCCTTCCAACTCTGACCGTTCTGTGATTCTATGAGCAGATTCAGTGCTCTTAAATTTGAATGTCATGTGGCCTGTCATGTATAATCCTCAAATTGCCATAAGGTCTAACTGGAACCATTCCATTTTCTTTCAGGAACATAAAGAGTGATCGAGTAATGCCAGAGGAAATAGCTCGTTATTACAAGCACTATGTTAAAGTCATGGGTCTCCAGAAGAACTTCAGAGACAACGTTTACATAACATCAGTATCCAGGCTTTACCGAGGCAAGGATGATGAAGACAGGAGTGAAGTGAGTGAAAATATTTCACCACAGCATTTGGAAATGGAAGATGAGGAGAAATCACTAATTAAGAGAAACTGGGAAGTCCGAGGTTATCAGCGAGCGACAGACGGTTCCCACGTGCCCTTCTGCCTCTTTGCTGAGAACGTGGCCCTTGCCACGGGAAGCTTCGATTCTCCTGGCCGGCTGCAAGTTGAAGGAGAAGACTTTCCTTTTGTTCTTCATTCCATGGCTGACTTTGGAGCTGCTGTCAGCAAAGGGAAGTTCCGTGGGAAGGCAGACCCCGTGTTGATCGTGGGTGCTGGACTTACAGCCGCCGACGCGGTGCTGTGTGCCTACAACAACAACATCCCGGTGATCCACGTCTTCCGTAGAAGAGTTACTGACACGAGTCTGATTTTCAAACAGTTGCCTAAAAAGCTTTACCCTGAGTACCATAAGGTTTATCACATGATGTGTACTCAGTCCCATAGTGTGGACTCCAACCTACGTTCTCCTTACACTAGTTTTCCTGAACACAACGTGCTTTCCTTCAAGCCTGAGATGAAATGTGTTCTCCAGAGTGCCTCCGGACTGAAGAAAATCCTCAAGTTTTCTCTAGCCTTAGTTCTCATAGGGTCTCACCCAAATCTTTGCTTTCTCAAGGACCAAGGCCATAGCATAGGCCATCACTCTAATCAGCCCATCACGTGCAAGGGGAACCCTATAGAGATTGATCCCTACACTTACGAATGCACTAAAGAATCCAACCTCTTTGCTTTGGGTCCTCTGGTAGGAGACAACTTCGTACGGTTTTTAAAGGGAGGTGCACTGGGCATTGCACGGTGCTTGGCCATAAGGCAAAAGAAGAAGCAGGAATTGATTGAAGGTGGGGATGGAGGAGGTGATGGGGTGCCATAAATGAGGGGTTGGAAACTCTCACACACAGAGTGGCAGACGTGGTCTAGCAGAGCGCTGGCTGGCAGCGGGAGTTGAGAGCGGTCACATTTTATCACATACAAGTGCCCCGTGCTTGTATTGCTTGGGAAAGGATGCTGATACCATGATACTTCACCTTTTCAAAACACAACTGAGACTACTCAACTGGAATGACTTCCAGATAAACAGAAAACGAGCCTAACATCCACTGACCTGCTTGTCATCTCTTGCTCGGCTAAAAGAGGAGGCTTCCTCTGGGAAAAGCGATGCCTGCCAGAGTGGCTGCACATTATAGAGTCAAACGTGACAAAAGCTCCTTACTGTGAAATGAAAAGAACTTCTAAAAGCAGAAAGCTTGCTTACTGCAACCTGATGCTTGGTCCCAGAGCAAATTTGGATTTTATTTATTTGCCATAGTAATGCAGTAACACTTGGAATGAGCACTTAGTAAAGTGGATTTTACTAGAAGAAGGATTTCTGTAAGCAAGAGTTATAAATTATCCTGTTTCCTAATTGGAATAAAAGAATAAGCATTCCCATTTAATCTTTCAACACGTGATTTGACACAATCCACTGATGTTTTTTTCACACTATGCCTGGAGTTGGGTGAGTGCAGAAGGACTAACACGAGATGTTCCCTGGCAGCGGTGTGTACATTTTGGAGAATCCTCATTAACATAAACAATAAAGTGCTGATGTAAGTGCTCTTATCACAGTGTCAGTATAATGAATGTCTAATGTACTGCTAAAAAATTAAGTACATGGGAAAAACTTGAGGGTTTTTTTGTTTCCTAGCTCAGGAGGGCTGTATGGGATCACTTGGCTGATGAAGGTGGGTGATTAATAGATATGGAACAGGTCCAGCGCAGGGCCACCAGGATGATCAGAGGGATGGAGCAGCTCTGCTGTNGATTCTGTGATAGCTGCCTCTGTGGCTCATTATGCAGAGGAACTTCTGCTGTTACTGTTACAGAAAGTCTTGGAACTGAAGAAAACCAGCTTTTTTTGTTTTCTTTCTCTTGCTTAAACATATTTTCATTTGCAACTTTAAATCAATTTGTTTGAATGTCCATTTGTTAAAAGCTGCTTCCAAGCCAGAGAAAGTCTTCAAGAGCTACTGCACTCCAGTTTGGGATTTTGAATGATTTGACCCACTTCTTCATCTCATGCCTTTTAGTGTAAAACTCTGCCTTTCAGAATAATTCCATGATCTGTATCCACAGTGAACCCATCCTTAGGTTAGGAGAACTCATCTTCATGGTCTGAGAATTTAGAGTTTGAGAGATTCCCCTGAAAGCACAGTGAGAAAAGCCTTCCAGACTTCCCGCTCTGCTGTGTGATGCCATCACAGACCAAGGGAGATGGACAACAGCTCCATTGCATCCTGTTTGGAGAAGCAGGATGGTAGGAACAGCTTTGTAAGAGATCTGTGTATCTGAAGATGGCAGATGTGCTGAATGCAACGTGGTTGTGTGGTCTCAGAAAAGAATTGGTCTTTAAAAACAAATGTTTCTTCAGGTCTGTCAGGGATGTCCAGAGAAAGTGTGAGACCTCTGAGTTCAGCAACAGCTGGGAGAGGGGTTTGGTGCTGTTTGCTGCACCCTCAGTTGAGTTCTTCTACTGTCACAAGGAGAATCTTCAAGTTTTTCTGGTGGACACCCAGTGGTCCAGTGGGGCAGCTCTTGTTCTTGCTGCAAATAGCTTGGGTTGCAGAATATAATGGACAAAGTCGTTTGGAAAGGTTGTGTTTAGAGTTGTAAAACACAGAACTTGTCATTTCACCTTAGAAATTCTCAAAAGATCCAATGTGCAGGGGCTTTCTATGGAGAGAAAGTGCCCGAGTCTTCTGCTGCTCAGTGTGGATGAGCTGGGCTTCGGTGACTCTGGTGGCACATCTGGGACTACTCATAACTGAGGGCTCTTCAGCTCTGCTTCCCCAGACGGCTGAATTTAGCAGCTTTGATNTCTTTCTTCTTTTCCTTTTTCCCCCTCTTTCTTTTCCTTTTTTCCCCTCTTTTCCTTTTTTCCCCTCTTTCTTTTTTTTTCCTTTTTTTTTCCCAGTTTCTCAGTGTCCTAGAGCTGATGGACTCACCCACCACCTGGCTGGGGGAGCACCCAGGGACAAACACTTGGAGATTTCTTTATAGACCTTGTTGGACAAGGAGAAGAAGGTTCAACACTTCCCCATCCGCTCTGCGCAGTCTCCCACAGGCTGCTGAGAGGGGAGAGCACCATAGAGATTTCCAGAGTCATGCTCAGAAAAAGGAAAGCTGGGATCAGCACTTGGCTAAAGATTGACCCATTGTGTGTTTCTGTTTTGGGTCCAGCCTGAGGGTGACAAATTGGTGACTGGTTTCTCGTTCAGTTGCACCTGCTGTCTGGTTGATGAGAAGCTGTAGCTGAGGAACCTGAGCCTTTTGCGATGTCAACATCAAGTTACACCTTCATAAAAGAAAGCAGCTCAGAGAGCTAAACCTCTACCCCTTCCCCGTGGCTTGAATTGCAATTCCAAAGCCATGGAGCAAATCCTGTTCATAATACTGAAGCTTTCCTTCCATTTTAGCATAATTTTGTCAGGATTTTCAGCCCCAGGCATTAGAGGAAACGCACTTGTTGGTTTAGCTGGGTTGGGGCTTCTGTTACTAAAGTTTCTGAGGTAGATGACAAGGGATGTGATTACATGATCCAATTCTTGGGAGCCTGAACATCAGTATTTCCCTTGGAACTGTTCCATTAACCTGACCAGCTGTTTCCTTTATTTTAGGAAGCACTGTTGTGGGGTAACCCCAGGAGGCAGCTGAGCCCCAGGGAGCACCTCACTTGCTCCCCCCAGGTGTGGGAAGGGAACCAGAAGGGTGAAAGTAGGAAAACTCAGGGGTTTTAGAGGTAAAGCAAGTTGTGAGCAAAACCAGGGGCCATTAACTTTGTATTCTGCTCTTCAGGACTTTGGTTTTCAGTCTGTGGGGCTTGTGCCCTCTGGTTTCAACCTTCAGCTCACTGGATTTCTGAGAGAACTTTTGTGGTGGTGATTTTCTTTAGAAGTTTAAAAAAAATACATGACATCTGAGGTCTCTCTCATCTGCCTCAAACTACAACCTGGGAGCATCCCTGCCTTTTGGACAAAATTATGCTCTTCACTTAAAAAATACACATCTAAGCAGCAGCTTGTCTTCAGATCTTGGTTCTTGCGTTTCTCTGCGTAACTCAGAGGTTGGTTGAGGGTTTGTTGGGATTGCTTTTTCATAGCCTGCATTAGAAGTTTACAGGCTGCTCACAGGAAGGAGATGCACGCAATACATGATCTAAATATGCTTTTTATTAGCCAGGCTTTTATGACACAGCCCTGCATCAGCAGCTTGGCTGAACTCAGTTCAAAGCAGACTGAATTACTGGAGCAGGGCCTGGGGTCTGTGCCCCTGCAGGACCAACAGGCTGGATTTTTCAGTTTAACTCTCAGGAGTTTCAGCTGATTTCCCCTCTTTCCTACATCAGCTGGGGAAGCCACTGCCTGGTTTTTTTTTCCCCAAGATTACCAAGAGATTCTCATGGCTGCAGTTTGTTTTCCTATTTCTACCCACTCATATCTTTAAGGCTGCACCTTTCTCTCCTCCCCTTGCTCCCCGTCTTCTCCCAGAACGGGGCGGCCGCAGCAGGGCTGGCTTCTCCTGTGTCACAGTGGGGTGTTCACAGTCAGCTTCAGCTTCTGCCATCCACCATCCTCCTCATCAAGTTCCTCCCTTTATCATAGAATCAGTCTCATCCATGAGAATCTGCTGAATGTGGCCACTTAACCTCCTTCTCTCCCTTTCAGAGGACAACTCACTGGTTTCTCTTGACCTGAATCTCCATAACTGAGTAACTGACGTTACCTCCAACAGCAAGGGGATTCTCATTTGGCTTCTCTGCCACTAGATCTAGAGCTTTCAAGTTTTTCTTCATTCATTTTCCCCAGGGAAACTGCCCCCACACCCCAGCCAGGTTTTGGGGGCTTTCTTAAGTCTTATTCTGGGGGTGTGAGGTCCACCCCCCCCCGACTATTGATTCCCAGAAGCCAGCAAATTCAGTCTTCTTCCCCCTTAACTTGAGTCTCACTACAAATAAAAACAATTCTAGAATATGAGATATCATTGTATCAGAATTTACAAGGAATGTACAAGGTTATTTCTCATTTAATACTACAGCAAAGTACAGCCTCACAATCTGATGGTTCTCACAATGCAGCTCAAGGGCTTTGTGTACACATCTTTTGTTCTTTAAGAACCAAACACAGCGTCCTCTTTGAGAAGGAAATATGCAGAGAAAGAAACTGCACTTGCCTCTCCCTTCCCAAGAAACCAAAATTAAACTGCTTGCTGCTGCTGCTGCAAAGGTTTTTGGTATCTTCTTCAGAGTTTCTGACTGTTTCTGGTCTCACTGTAGGCTGCTCAAGAAAATATTGAAGATTTGAGGGCATTATAGGGCAAAAATCACTGAATTTACATTTGTTTCTAATCTGCCATGGCACAAAATTGATGTCTGGCCAAAGCCAGTTTGGTATCACCAGCTTCAAAAATAGGAAGAAGCTTGATATTAATATTAAATTGATATTAAATACTTCCTGTTTACTCAGATACAAATGTAAAGTCTTGTCTAACTTATTTAGGAAGCCTTCAAGCACCTCCACCTCAAGACAAAACTGACAATATACAATAATCTAATTAACAGAGCCATTCTGAAGGGAAAAAAAGCCTGATATAACTTCCTTTTTTTCCCTCCAACTTGTAACAATCAGCAAACACTAGAAATAAACAGCCTAAACTGAGTTCCTGCAATATTTTACTGAACATTAAAGCAAAATAATGTTCTGGCCTTGAAAAAGTGCAATCTGTAATTACAAAGCAGTGAAAGAAACATTTCTTTTTCTTTAATAAAAGCAAGACTTAAAAAACCAAGTCTTACAAGAAGAGATTACAGGCTGTAACCAGCAAGCCTAAGGAACAGAATGCAGATTTGGCCAGAGAATCCCTTCAAATTCAGGTCCCCATTTATCTTCTCCTTTTCACGTTAGGATCGTATCTGCAACAAAGAAGGAAATTTGTCACAAATAAATGAAACTTCATGATGCTCAAAGTTAACAACGTGCTGGAAATAGTTTTATTGTCTATTCATAAAAGAGATCAGTGAGTGTTCTGTCCTCTCCCTGATTGCCCTTCTGTAATTAGCTAGAGTTGCTACAATTGGGCTGAAGGACATACAGGCTAGAACCTGTGCATGAACTGACTCCCTAGTTACTTAAAACCTTTAAATCTAATATATCAACACATTTCTCCAAGCCTTTAGCATCCCAAAGTTAAATTCCTTACTGAAAAAAAGCCAAACAACCCTCCAAAAAAACCAAAAGGGGAGGGAAGGGAAAGAGATAGTGTATATTCACAGCAAGGTACAACATTTGGCCACAACTCATTCAACAAAACCCTTCTGCTGCCGCTTCCTACTCCCACAGAAAGCAGCTCCTTCCCTTCCCCTTCCTTTCCCTCCCCCTTTATACACCTGATTTTTAGTAATTCAGATCTACTTTCTGGGTGTACTAAATAGTTACCTGATCTACTGCAATATGGTTACTGTTTGCTTCTGCTTGACACTGCTATCACTAGGCCTTCTCTTTCATAGAATCACAGAATGGTCAGAGTTGGAAGGGACCTTAAAGATCATGAAGTTCCAACCCCCCTGCCATGGGCAGGGACACCTCTCCCTAGAGCAGGTTGCTCCAAGCCCCATCCAGCCTGGCCTTCAACACTTCCAGGGATGGGGCATCAACAACTTCCCTGGGCAACCTGTTCCAGTGCCTCACCACCCTCACAGCAAAGACCTTCTTCCTAAGATCTCATCTCAATCTCCCCTCTTCCCATTTAAAACCATTACCCCTCATCCTGTCACTAGACTTCCTGACAAACAGTCCCTCCCTTTCTCTCCATTTGTGCTTCATCTCCCCAAACCCTGTGTCACTTCTTTGAAATTCTGTTGTGTTTTGTATTCACGCATGAATAACTTCTGGACACAACTGAATGATCAGGCAGTTTTACTTCCACTAATTCTCCTCTCATTCATCAAGACCTTTTTTTTTGCTTAGACAGGCAAATGTGACAACTTGTGAGCCAAATTACATCACCACTGTGACTAGAAAGGTATTAGAAGTCACTACTGTTGCCATACATCCCCATTCCTGGAAGTGTTCCCCATCCCTGGAAGTGTTCAAGGCCAGGCTGGATGGGGCTTTGGGCAACCTGCTCTAGGGAGAGGTGTCCCTGCCCATGGCAGGGGGGTTGGAACTGGATGATCTTTAAGGCCCCTTCCAACTCTGATCATTCTATGATTCTATGATCTTTGACTTCTGCGATGAAATCTTTGCCAAGCAAAATGAGATCCTTACATTAAAACTCAAAGTCTTCCTTTGAATTTATTGCTACAGCACTGTAAAACATATTTAATTGTGTCCTGGACACCAAATCCTATTTTGAAGGGGGTGGGGAGAAGATAAGCAGGTAGGAGAAGGGAATGGTAGATGATGGAAATCTGCCATCAAGACACCAAGAGCTTCTTCTCCGAGACTGTCTATGGAGATGCCAACACTGACACAGCCATGAACATCTTTTCATGTAACCTCCCTCACCTCACCTCNGATGATCTTTAAGGCCCCTTCCAACTCTGACCATTCTATGATTCTATGATCTTGGACTTCTGCCATGAAATCTTTGCCAAGCAAAATGAGATCCTTACATTAAAACTCAAAGTCTTCCTTTGAATTTATTGCTACATAACTGTAAAACATTAACTCTGACATTCAATTGTGTCCTGGACACCAAATCCTATTTTGAAGGGGGTGGGGAGAAGATAAGCAGGTAGGAGAAGGGAATGGTAGATGATGGAAATCTGCCATCAAGACACCAAGAGCTTCTTCTCCGAGACTGTCTATGGAGATGCCAACACTGACACAGCCATGAACATCTTTTCATGTAACCTCCCTCACCTCACCTCCAGCAATTTTCCATGTTAAATCATAGAATCATAGAATGGTCAGAGTTGGAAGGGACCTTAAAGATCATCCAGTTCCAACCCCCCTGCCATGGGCAGGGACACCTCTCCCTAGAGCAGGTTGCTCAAAATGAAGCCTGGATGATGTTTTCCGGAGAGAAAGAAATCAAACATCATTATTGGAGAAAGGAGGCTGTACAGTGCCTGTGGCCTGGAATAGGAAAAGGACTACAGAGACTGCACTACAGTGAGTGGATGCACAAAGAAACAAAAGACCTTGGTGGGAACAAAGGACACAAAGGGCTGTTACTGAATGTCATCCATTGAGCTTTACTCTCAGCAGAGAGTAAGATACTCCCTTCCCCTCCTCTACCCCAGTCCCTGAGGGCACAGCTTTTCTTTCTAGCTCAACTTTACCTTGGAATACTACTGCATGACTCTCCCCAACGGAGTCTCCAAATGCCATGTGCAGGGGAAATTTCAGCTGTTAACATTAGCATTAGGCCAAGAAGTTTTACTCGGAATTAGGGACAAAATTAGATGTTGGTGACAAGCTGCTGAGGAGCAAATTCTGTTTTCATATTTTTGACTGTGGAAATTGTACTAACTAAAATAAGCTGGAGTTGAGGTAAGAGTTTTTCTAAGCATGAATGCATTTGAATGATCAAAGTTTCCACTGTTGTATTTCAAAAGGTTAAAATTGATCAAGATATTTTGAACCAAGCAAGATTCCAGCAGAGCAATCAAAGCTGAACCATGTTTTTTATAAATGTCTTCATTACTGACATATATTTAAACCTGTCTGCAGATGCAAAACCTGGATAAAGTGGCAAATTTGGCTTAGAACTTCCTTTTTAATTAGAAAGTGGTTATAAATCATTAAATCAGAATTAAAGTTTAACTGGACAGGAAAATCCACGGAATAGGATGAGTCTCTCTTTCAAAAGAGAGATTGCAGACAACTGAAGTCAGGGTCACTGAAATAAAACTGATGAAAAAGACCAGTTCAGAGGCAAATGTAATAATTATGGCCAAAAGCAATGGCAAACAGCCAAGATGAACCTACCAAAGAAATCTCTCAAACTCCTGGGATATCAGCATCTATTGGGACAGAACTAAGGGCCCTACCACAACGTTAAGTGCATAAAATGACTGGTGTGAAAACAAGCCCCTCCTCATTCTGAAAACTGTAAAGATGGTAAAACATTGAAGGTAGGAGCTCTCCTATTGTGACTGAGTTTGAAAGCAGCTTAAGGTCATAAAGATAATGACCACAGAGGGGCTGTACTGAAGGATTTACTTATTTTTAAGTTTTGTGTTAAGTTCTGGGAATCATTACTTCAAAGATGTAAGAAAAATTAAAAAAAAAATAGAAGGTGGGGAGGGAAGCAGTCCTGCCAATCACTTTTTCCACAGAACTAGTACTCTGATGCTTTAGCTCCCTCAAGTGACACAGCACAGGGACAGAGAAGTGCCATGGCCACAATGTGGCTGTGGCTGCCCCATCCCTGGAGGGGTTCAAGGCCAGGCTGGATGGAGCTTGGAGCAACGTGCTCTGGTGGGAGGTGTCCCTGCCCATGGCAGGGGGGGTGGAACTGGATGATCTTGAAGGTCCCTTCCAACTCTGACCATTCTATGATTCTATCCGTGAGAAAGTGTCAGATCTCATCACTTCTTCACAACTCAGATGACGGACTGAATTGTAAACATCAAATCACCTCATTAGGCTCTAGTAAACACTAATGGTGGAGAGCCTGAACCCTGGAATCTCTTCCAGCCTTTGTGAACAATCACACTTGTGCCTAAGAGCCAGGAGATGTTTTGGTATACTCCATACATGGGAATACATGGAATACAGACAAGAACAACCAAAGCAGTCTTTTTCAAAATGGAAAATTTTTCCAAGGAAGGCGTGATGCAAAAACCACCCATTTTTTAAGTACAAACATAAACCTCTCACCTGAAGAGATCATCAGCGAGCGATTCTTCTCTTGCGTGTCGGTTCTGTTCCTGAGGAAAGAAGTTCATTCAGTGTTTGATGTTAAGGATGAAGCTGATGAACAACACAGAAGAACAACAGATTCCTGCACGAACACAGATTTTCCTGAAGATTTAAGTTTTCTCCAAGTAGTCTATCCAGTGCATATTCACATTAGATACTACATTTCACTACTGAATTTTGGCTACTATCTGAAGGGAGCTCCAGGAGAGCTGGAGAGGGACTCTTGGTCAGGAAGTCTAGTGACAGGACGAGGGGGAATGGTTTTAAATTGGAAGAGGGGAGATTTAGATGAGATCTTAGGAAGAAGTTCTTTGCTGTGAGGGTGGTGAGGCACGGGAACAGGTTGCCCAGGGAAGTTGTTGATGCCCCATCCCTGGAGGGGTTCAAGGCCAGGCCGGATGGGGCTTGGAGCAACCTGCTCTAGGGAGAGGTGTCCCTGCCCATGGCAGGGGGGTTGGAACTGGATGATCTTTAAGGTCCCTTCCAACTCTGACCATTCTATGATTCTATGATTCTACTACTGCCAACTAATGGGATGGATAAGTCTGTGCAAGATACTAATTTTGGTCACATTTTGTTTTAAGCATCATTATAAAAATAAGGAATTTTTTATCTGATTATTGGTGCGTAAAGGGAACTTTAATTAGCATTATCTACACTTAGGGATTATAAAAAAAAGGAGATAATCAAAACCTGTTGCTGTAACAGGATCTTTGTCAGACTGTGGAAACAGAACAGGACTCACCAGTAAGTATTTTTAAAGTATTGAAAAAATAAAGTGCTAGAGAACCACTATGATAAAACGTAGTATTTTTTACAGCTTTTATATACAAAAGTGAAGATACTTACAACAGAAAAAAATATCAGATTGATTCTTACTATATCTCTTCAGAATTTTACTCTGGTATTTTCTGTTCTGTTCAAGGGCAGAATATTAATTGTACTGTATAACAAATCTGAACAAAACAAACCATTATGAAGTTCTCTCTAGCTGCCTGTCACATTTTTAGAAGTCACAAGTTTCCATAATGTTGCTTTTGCTTTAAATAAGCAAAAACTCTTTTAGGTTATCGATCTGGCTTTAAATCTTTCTGGTTATATGAATGTTGGATGTAAAATGAATTCCAATTATCAGCTAAAACCTGTTCACTGGAACAGGTTGCCCAGGGAAGTTGTGGATGCCCCATCCCTGGAAGTGTTTAAGGCCAGGCTGGATGGGGCTTGGAGCAACCTGCTCTAGGGAGAGGTGTCCCTGCCCATGGCAGGGGGGTTGGAACTTCGTGATCTTTAAGGTCCCTTCCAACTCTGACCATTCTATGATTCTATGATGAGCCTTGGCAATGACCCGACTTTCAGTCACTTTTCTAATGTCTGTGTTCCTGTGAGCATGTATGGGCAGCAAATGCTAATTGGCTGGGGTTTAATTATGAAAATAAAATTCCGAAGTATTTCAGTAATGACAATAGGTTGGTACAGAAATCAAGAACTGATTCCTTACCTCCATTTCTTTCCTTAACCAGTCTTCTAGTTCTGAATTCTTCTTAGTATGGTGAGCAATCAAATCCGAGCCTCCAATAATGTAGGGAAGTTGTCCAGCCCCGGGATAAGACACCTGCCAGACAACAAATTCTTATCATTACAATAGAAGGCAAGGGCACTGTTTTAACAAATTCAGAAAGTCTATTCAGATATCACTGAAAATCAATCAATCAATCAATCAGTCTTCCTTTGAACAGCATTTGAGAGACATTTAAAAGATACTGAAGTGAAAAAAGCCTTTACAGAAAGGCTATTAACTCCCTTTTCCCAAAATAAACAAAGCTGCCAAGTTATGTGTGCTAAATAAATCTGACAGTGCATAAAAAGGAGTTTGAAAACATGATAAATCAATTTTTACTGAGAGAATTCTTTCATCATCAGAATGCATAAGCATTTACTAGTGATATGGAAAACTAAATACTATTAGGTCCAGTGCAGGGCCACCAAGATGCTCAGAGGGAAGGAGCACCTCTGCTGTGAGGACAGGCTGAGAGAGCTGGGGCTGTTCAGCCTGGAGAAGAGAAGGCTCCGGGGAGACCTTGGAGCAGCCTTCCAGGATCTGAAGGGAGCTACAGGAGAGATGGGGAGGGACTCTTGGTCAGGAAGAGTAGTGATAGTGGTTTTAAATTGGAAGAGGGGAGATTTAGATGAGATCTTAGGAAGAAGTTCTTTCCTGTGAGGGTGGTGAGGCACTGGAACAGGTTGCCCAGGGAAGTTGTTGATGCCCCATCCCTGGAAGTGTTGAAGGCCAGGCTGGATGGGACTTGGAGCAACCTGCTCTAGGGAGAGGTGTCCCTGCCCATGGCAGGGGGGTTGGAACTCGATGGTCTTTAAGGTCCCTTCCAACTCTGACCATTCTATGATTCTATTGGAAATTTAAAATTGTATCTAAAAATAAGAGCATACTCCCAGAAAGATGGAATTTGCACTAATGCACTTCAAGCAATCCTACACCTCTTTTAATTAACTCATTTATTTTTTAATCTGAGATTAAGTGGTGTATTTACACTGAACACTAAGATCTTTCTTGAAACTATCTTCAGGACTCAAGCAAGCAATAATCTTACTCTTGCAAAATACTAGATTTAATTCTACTTAGATATTCAAGATTTATTAGATAAAATGCAAGATTCTAAATCAGCATGTGCTCTATAAGTAGGTCTTTGGAGAAGCCAGATTTCTAGCTTTTGGAGGCACAGCCAGAAGTTCTGGTAAGGCATCACTTTCCATTCATTCCAAATAACAGCTTGGAATAGAGAGGAGAAGTATCTAAGTAATCCAGCACAAGGTAAGCCTTTGGCAGCCTGGTATTTCTTCAGTAAACTGGCAAAATATTGATTAACCATATAATATGGTATTTAAATTGTTTCTTTCTGTAGTTACTACCAATTAAAAGAAAAAAAAATCTTTCATAACATATTTCTACAGTCTTAAGGCTACACTTTTTAGTATTTTTAAACAGTGCCATCTTGTGACCATTTCAAACACACACTAACCTTTTTGAAGGTTTTGAAATTCTTCTTTCCTCCATAGCCAGTATTTCTAGGAAGCTGACTGCTCTCTCTTGGATGGCTGACAACCAGTGATCTGAATTCAGTCAGCAGAAGTCTGCTGGGAAGATTGCTGGAGTCACCGTGCAGTCCATCGCGGTTCTTACGTGGGAAGAGAAAGGAATGAAGCACTTCAGGTGTAGAAACAGACACACAGCACATCAAACACTATAAACTTTACAGAAAGATGTTATCAAGAGTCCATCTCAGGCAAAAGTTAGGATTACAAGGGGAAGCAGCAGCAGTGCTGGAAGCCAAGAAGATGGATGTACTCCTGAGCCTCCTCACACACCACCAACAGAGCGAGGAGCTTGGTAAATTTGTTTTTCTGATTTACATCTTTTGAAATGACAGGATCATTAAATAGTACAGTAATAATGAAGTCAGGATACTTCATTTCACTAGGGTTTTAATTAAAAATTACAAGGACATTTTTTTTTCAATTTAGCTAATATCTAAGAATTACTTATCTCTCTACCTTGCCTCTTACCTCGAGTAATTTATTCAAGTACACTTACTCTAATGAAGTTGTAATGGAGTTGTACATTTTCAATTCTAGCCCAAAGACTTACTATTTACTATATACTATGAACAGCTGGGGCTGTTCACCTTGGAGAAGAGAAGGCTCCGGGGAGACCTGAGAGCAGCCTTCCAGGATCTGAAGGGAGCTCCAGGAGAGCTGGAGAGGGACTCTTTATCAGGAAGTCTAGTGACAGGACGAGGGGGAATGGTTTTAAATGGGAAGAGGGGAGATTTAGATGAGATATTAGGAAGAAGTTCTTTACTGTGAGAGTGGTGAGGCACTGGAACAGGTTGCCCAGAGAAGTTGTGGATGCCCCATCCCTGGAAGTGTTTAAGGCCAGGTTGGATGGGGATTTGAGCAACCTGCTCTAGGGAGAGGTGTCCCTGCCCATGGCAGGGGGGGTGGAACTTGATGATCTCTAAGGTCCCTTCCAACTCTGACCATTCTATGATTCTATTTAGACCAATTTTAGGGCTGTAAGGTTGACCTGCTCAATGAAGCAACTTTTCCTGGTACATAAGAACACTCCCATACCAACAAGGTTGCAGGCACACTTTGCTGTGTGCAGCTAGATCTGTGTGGATTAAAAAGAAGGCTGGGTGCAGGAGAAGTTCACAAGTAACCTTCACAGACAGCCCCAGCCCAGATGCAGTACAGTTGTTCTACGGCAAAGTATTAATTTAAAGTTCTGCAATCTGAGGTGACCCTGCCCTTTGGTGTATCTGCACAGCATTCCCTCTTCTTGGGCATGTGAAAAGGTTTTGTCCCACTCCTTGTTGTCTGCCTACGCTCTCCTTCAAGTCTTCAGAACCTTTCCACCTCAATTTTACTTAGCCTAGTCTCCTTTTCCTCTGGTTCATTACCATTCCCAGCAATTCTCCCTTCTTTCCTTCCTTCCCCTCACCTATCACAAAGTCAGCATGGGTATCTTACTTCTATTTTCACAACAGTCTGTGTCTCTTTGAGCAACCTGCTCTAATGAGAGGTGTCCCTGCCCATGGCAGGGGGGTTGGAACTTGATGATCTTTAAGGTCCCTTCCAACTCTGACCATTCTATGATTCTATGATTCTTCCATTCTAGCTGTGATCTCCTCAGAGCAAGCAACTGGATTACGTTCACATCCAGCCTTTAAGCAGTAACCTCACACAGATATCAGTGTAAGTACTAACTGCACTGAAGGGTTAACACAGTTATGTTGGGTTGCTGTCATTTTGGTTATCCTCAGTATTCATCCACATGCCATTACACAAGCACGAGCATCTTAGAAGTCTTAAAAGTGAAATTTTGATGCAATTTTCTTAATGCTTCTCTAAGTTTGCTGTTCAAACTTCTTACCAAGACAGGCGGCTCCTGTTTGATCTCATTTTTCATTTCTGAGGTTAGAACTGATCCAAGTTCCTCTTCTTTCTATTTGATTAAAAAAATATTTAAAATGTGACACTGAAATTAACTGCAAATTTAATTACATAAAATTGCTTTCTGCTCTTTACAGTGGAACAAGCATTTTCAAGGCAATATACATAGATTTAGACGGAAACTGCACCAAACTTTTGTTTTTAAACTATTTTATGTACACTGTATCAACTGTTGGAGTGTTTTTCTATGAAAAAAATCACTATTATTTTCTCATTGTTTTGTTTTGTGTTTTTTTCCCTTACACCACTCGCAAGTTTTGTCCATAAGTACAATCTTCAAAGTCCTGCCAAGCTCTAGAAAATACTGGTACTTTTTATACTCAGAAACTTTTACATTTTAATTTCATGTTAGAGTGTACATGTGTGCAAAAAGGACACTTCACTACTAGGACAGGAAAGTATTCTGCAGGTTGCTTGTCCCTCGTACTTTAAAACCAGATTTGCCTTTTGCACATTATTTTCAGTGGTTGGGAAAAAAAAATTAAAAAAAAAGAAATCAGCTTTATATATCCTGTAGATTTTGGGTCAATTATCCACATTTTGTGTCTTGCCAGACACACAAGGTGCATCTGTACTTGAAAACAGGTAACATTCACATGCCTGTGGAGCTCTACCATGAAATCTCCTCCCTGTTCTACTGCAAATATAATTGATGGGAATAAAGTAGGTCATTATTAAACTACTGGAATTTGTCAGCAAAGATCTTCTACTGCACATCTGATAAAATAATCACAGAATCATAGAATGGCCAGAGTTGGAAGGGATCTTAAAGATCATCAAGTTCCAACCCCCCTGCCCTGGGCAGGGACACCTCTCCCTAGAGCAGGTTGCTCCAAGCCCCATTCAGCCTGGCCTTGAACGCTTCCAGGGATGGGGCATCAACAACTTCCCTGGGCAACCTGTTCCAGTGCCTCAACATACTTATGAATTCGTTTTCCTTCATGACCCTGACAAGAACTTAGACTGGAGAAGCTTCCCAAGCCACAACAGAATTCAAAAAACCATTCCAAACAGGTGTCTTAGACTCTTGGTAGGATCAGACATGATAGAAAGTACCTCCTCTCTGATAGTATAAAGAACAAAAACTAAAGATTCTCAAGAATTACAAGACTCCAGGTAAAATATCAAGAGAAGAATGTTAAGTTGGTCTGAGCTAAAGATGCACAGAAAATTACCAAGTCTCATCTGATCCAAAGTATCTTACAAATTCCAGTTCAAACTTCATTATTACAGCATTTAATGCTGTATAAGAACTGACTGGAAAGTAAGCTTTAATATATTATTTTAAAATAAACAAAAATTAAACCTGTTGCTTCTCTCCTGATCCCCTCCGCATTATTATTATTAATTATAAATCATTAATAGTCTCCTTTGGTAGAGCTCTCAACATTCTTTTTCTGTACAAAACTGTTAGGGTTTTGTTTTGTTTTTTTCAATGAAGTGACTACTGTTAATTCAAAATTCATTGTTTTCTTAATTTCTCTTAGAAAACTGCCTCATTCTCAAAAACAAAACCAGAAATACTCAAGAAAACTGATCACAAGCAGTGACTTGGTTTTGTCTTTTTGTTAAGTTTTGGGTTGTTTGTTTTGGTTCATTTTTTGTTGGTTTGGGGCTTTTTTCCCCCCTCATAGGAGGACAGTAGCATTTGAATAGTCTCCCACAGGAATTTTAATAATCTTTTGTGTGACACCTAAAGATACTGACTTGAAAGATGCTGGACACATCATATCTGTGGTATTCAACAGAGGAGGTCAACTAAAGGTTTCTTCAGAAAATTAATTACATAAAGATAGTATAATTAAGTATTATTTTAGGATAAATATCAACATTATAATTAATGTGACCTGAGGAAGTTTTTCTAGGACCAGTGTTGTATTTTCCTGTTCTACCTACAACAGTTCAAGCAAAAAGAGAGGAAAACTTTCAGAACACAGTTCACAAAGAAACAATTTCCTGAAGAAACAGTGAGATAGATACAACACTGCAGTGTTCACACATAATAAACACATCATGACAATTTTTAGTCTAGAGTGATTTCAGTGGTTTAAGTAAACCTTTTACAAAGCCACTTTGGGCAGCCTCATCTTTAAAGGAGCTATCTGCTTCCTTCTAACACAGTTGCAAATTTGAAGTTTAGGCACACAAGAACAATATAAACTTACCAATACTTTATTCTCTTCCCTCTGACTTACACTTACTTCTTGAACCCCACTTCTTTTGGCTTCCAAACATCTTTTTTTTCGAGTATTTCCTTGATCTTCCTGGTCACGATCTTCCATGTGATCTTCCCAATCTAGGTCTTTGCTTCCAAACACAATTTCTAGCGCCTCTGCATCTTCCGATAAATCATCCAACTCTTTTCTCTTCAGTGCTTGCTTTTCACTAGAAGTAGCTTTAGTCTCTGTTTTATCACTTGCTGGTTTGCCACTTTCCCTCATGAACTTTACACCCGTGCCTTCTAATGCAAAATTTGAGCTTGGGTCTGCATCTTTATTTTCCTTTTGAGGCTGCTTTGCTTCACTGTTCCACACCGATGAAGCTGCGCGCTCAACGCACTTGGAAACAGGCGAGGACCTTTCCTCCACTTTTGCTAGTTTGGATACAGAGGTTTCCTCTCTTTCTTCTGCTCTTTCCCTTAGAAAAGGAAATTATAAATTAGAAAAGCATTTTAGTGACTGCATTGTGAGATCTGAATGTAAGTACCCTTGAGGAAAAGCTCGCCATTCTATGAAGCTGAGCTGAAAACTACCTTTTAAAGTATGACTTGAATTAAATGCACAACCCTTGAATCAAAATTATTTTCCAGAAGCAGCACCAAAATAAGAATAAGGGAAAAAACGTTAAGAAAATTTCAGCATACCTTTTTCTAGCTACCTGGAAGTAATTTGTAATTGAGTTGGACTGCTGACGTGAAGAACTCTCACTAGGTTTACCATCTTCTGGAATTTGAGATGGGGAGACAGGATGATTTCTTTGACTAAACGAAGATGTTCTGTTTGCTCTGGGTACTGACACTCCTGCATCCACACTGCTGCTTGTGCTGGGGTTTTTCTTTACACCAATTGCATTCTGGAAAACCATTTTCCCTCTTCTTTCCGCCTGGGGAGTGTTCTCTATCTCCATACTAGAGAAAAAAATATGAAGTGAATACACAAGAAGTTACCACAGAGATAACACTGAAGAATGTACTTTGAACATACTTACTAACAATGTAGGCATGCCAAAAGCAAACTGTACAACCTGCTAAGATAAATAGGTATTTATAACTGTGAAATGGCTTGACAATTTGTAATATTTAAGATAGCCAAATCACTTGTATTTGAATGAGGCCTGTAAGTTCTGTGGGATGTTTTGTGATCTACCACTCAGAAGTAGAAATCATCTCACTGCAGCCAAGCGACAGCAATTTAGTTAGAGCCATTTCTAACACTGTGTATCTCTGTTCATAGAATCATAGAATGGTCAGAGTTGGAAGGAACGTTAAAGATCATCAAGTTCCAACCCCCCTGCCATGGGCAGGGACACCTCTCCCTAGAGCAGGTTGCTCAAAGCCCCATCCAGCCTGGCCTTCAACACTTCCAGGGATGGGGCATCAACAACTTCCCTGGGCAACCTGTTCCAGTGCCTCACCACCCTCACAGCAAAGAACTTCTTCCTAATATCTCATCTAAATCTCCCCTCTTCCAATTTAAAACCATTACCCCTCGTCCTGTCACTAGACTTCCTGACAAAGAGTCCTTCTCCAGCTCTCCTGGAGCTCCCTTCAGATCCTGGAAGGCTGCTCTCAGGTCTCCCCGGAGCCTTCTCTTCTCCAGGCTGAACAGCCCCAGCTCTCTCAGCCTGTCCTCATAGGAGAGGTGCTCCAGCCCTCTAAATCATCTCTCTAATCATCTTAATCATCTCTATTCACACCAATGGCACAGCTCCTCTGCCACAAAAGGTTGTTTTACTTCCAAGTGTTAGCTCAGAAGCTATTTCCAAGAATGCTTTACCACGTCTGCTCTTCTAGCTGTGTATCAGCCACGTATGCTGTGCTGTCACCCGCAGCAGTTGCCATCACGGTTTCATTCACAGCCAGACTCTGAGAAATGGTTTGCCCGACAAGCCCTGACGCAGGAATGCTTTTAGTTGCAGCTGCAAGATCAACACAGAAGAGGAGTGAAAAGGTTAATATCAAAACTGTGATTTTTTGCATGTGCTACCACAAATCTGTAACTCATCAGGTCAGGTTTTTGTAAAATGGTCCTACAGCAATTTTAAGGAAAAAAAATGTATTAATTGGAAAAAAAAAATAGAAAAGAAACAATTCTAGACAACCTCATTCTGGGATTCAGTTTTTTTAAATATTCCACTGAATTTACTAACAGAATTTTGCTTAAATAAAAATGAAGCATAATGGAAAATAATATATTAATATGGACATAACACAATTAATAAATCATGCAATATATATTTTATTCAAAACTATCAGAGCACACAAGTCCTTACATTTACTGCTTTATGATGATCTCTAATATGTCTTATGAGGGGCAGCTGAGACTGTTTAGCCTTGAGAAAGGAGGCTGGAGGGAGACCTTATTGCTCTCCACAACTACCTGAAAGGAGGGTGCAGAGAGGTGGTGGTCGGTCTCTTCTCCCAAGTCACAGGTGTTAAGACAAGAGGAACTGGCCTCAAGTTGCACCAGGGGAGGTTTAGATTGGATATTAGGAAAAATTTCTTCATCAAAAGGGTTGTCAAGCATTGGGACAGGCTGCCCAGGAAAGTGGTGGAGGTATCTGAAACGTGTGTAGATGCGGTATTGATGGGCAGGGTTTAATGGTGGTCTTGGCAGTGTTAATTGTTGGACTTGATCCTAAAAGTCCCTTCCAACCCAGACAATTCTATGATTCTATGTGATTATTACATTTGGGATTATTCCTACTATAACAAAACAAGAATTTGCTACCAAAGAACCTTAGAATAAATGTCTTCTACAGCAAATTTCTCATAATCCCTAGTCAGGGGATTCCCTTAAAACATCATTTGCTGCTCTATTTAGTTACTGGAATTATTTCTCTGAAAAACAGAAAGAAGAGCATATGCAACAACTTTTATATTGTCTGCCCTTTCACTTGTCCTTGTCTTCATCCAGTTATGTCTTCTCAAAGTCAATGGATACCAACATTCATTATTTTAGCTTGTGTCTCATACTTCTAGGTACATTTTTCATTACTCACCTCAGCCATTTACATTATTCCTGCCCCTCACTCTGATTCAAGGCTATGATGACAGTAAGATCCTTTAAGAAAGCTCATTCTTTCTACATTCATTCATTCATCTTTCCTACCACTGTAACCTATAGAGGAATAACCTATAGACACGACTAGGTCTTCTCTTTGAGCAACTACATCTTACATATGTTGCTATTCTTTGTTCTGAGACATGATCAGAAGCAGCATTGCTTGTTTGTAATGCCTTTGATTTGCAACACATACATGGATGTTTTTGTACAACTCCCAAACAATATTTGTTCCCCTTTAGCAAATAAACTGGAAACACAGCTACCTTCAAAAGCCTGACACACAGTCCATTTACACAACTCAATCTGACAACAGATATCCAATGGAAACAAGAATCAGCATTTCAGATCTACTCACATGTCTGCAGGGTCAGTACCTCTAAGTTTATTCTGAGAATTTATTTATTTGGTGGACTTCCCTAAACTAACTGGACAGACAAGAGATCACACACAGGTTATTCACACAGGAATACCAGGCATCCATAATACTTTTCAGAGCTCTGCCAGTAGAGCATGATATTTTTCTCTCTTCAAAATCTGTTTTGAAGGAGTGATGCTCCTATACGTAAAGACAAATTTAGGGGAGTTTTGTTTGATTTTTTTTATAAGTTGTAGAATTTGCCATCTGATACAACACTTTGTAGAACAGAAGCTAAAATTATACATGTAAGTCTAGCAATTTTATAGAAAGAGAATCTAGACTAATAATTCTGGAAGAGTCATGACAAAACAACAACTCTTTTTGTCTTTCAAAGACTTTTACTATTACTGTATTAGCAAATACAAGTTAAGTTTCAAGACAGAGCTTGGAATGTCCACCCCCAAACCATTACTTTAGAAAACAATCAAGTCTCATTGTTTTCACTTCTTAGGTGAAGGCCATGTTTGGTTTTGAACTCGGTGGGGGGGTAGCTGAATTTTCCTAAACTTCTTTTAGTAGGAAAAAAAACCAAAACCCCTTTACAAGTAAATTAGTTAATTCCACTCTTATTTTCTCAATTCCTAACATCCATCTTTTATCTCCCTATTACCCCTATCTTTTCATAAAAGTCAGAATAACATGGAATTCAAACACCATGTGTATTAATTCAGTGAAAATGCAAACTTCAGAAGATTTTTTAAGTGCCTTTCCTTTAAAGATCAATGTACTATGTATCTGCTCTTCATGCTAATTTTAGATCTCCTACTTTTTTTAATTTACATCTTAGAGTCATAATTTTCATTGCAGTTTATTGCAAAAGCACTAAAAATCAACTACCTCTTCAGACATACATATTTTTCATACAGTGTCATTCTCTTTTAGGAATCTTGCAAAACAAAAGAACTTGAACATTAGCAGTTGATGCCCCTGTACAAAAAGCAATACTGCCTCTTCATTGCTGTTAACTCAGTGCTACCCTTCTTCCAATTACCTTTGTTACCAGGCTGCTTTTGAGGGTTGCAGTATTTTTCCGTAGACATGAAGATAACTGCCAATCCAATTTCTGCCTCGGGAATAGCCCTGAGATTCTTGCTGTTAATACACAAAGAAAGACAAAGAAGTAAAGAACATTCTCAAGACAGATTCCAAGATGAATCGGTGAATGGTACAAAATGTTCCATTCCTCCTCTCAAAAAACACCCATCTACATGATAATTTTTCACAACACAGTAAATCAGCATGATTATCCATCATTATCATAGAATCATAGAATGGTCAGAGTTGGAAGGGACCTTAGAGATCATCAAGTTCCAACCCCCCTGCCATGGGCAGGGACACCTCTCCCTAGAGCAGGTTGCTCAAAGCCCCATCCAGCCTGGCCTTAAACACTATACCCATGTCCTGTACACACAGAATTCCACGTTGCCTGCTGCTGCATCCAAGCCCCAGTAACTTGCCCAACGCATCTCTCCCTACCCCATTTCTGGGCATTTAACCAGCTGTGCTCTACACTTGATCCAAAAATGTGGGTGAATCAAAGAGTGACTTGAAGATTGGAGTGCTTCTTGCAAGTCAATAGGCACAGACACCTCTTCTGTACTACAGCCATGAGCAGAGCTTGAGTACAGTCTTCTCTATTTAGCAGAGATATTCAGGGTAACTAGGTTTATGTATGAGATTAAAGAGGAGAACATTGTTTTCTTTCACTGTTTCAATAAAACAGCTTCATGAAAATCCTAGTATCTATAAAATACGCAGTCTGCCCTCTCAAATGAAATCTACCACCAAAACAGAAACCAATTTTCATCAAAAAGAAGCTTCTCTTCAGAAATACTATGCAAATAATTAGACAGCAGTGAACCACATGACCTCAAGGTGCCATCTCATCTGTTTTCCATGAAATAGAATCATAGAACGGTCAGAGTTGGAAGGGACCTTAAAGATCATCAAGTTCCAACCCCCCTGCCATGGGCAGGGACACCTCTCCCTAGAGCAGGTGTAAATATATTTCAATAAATATGTATATTTATTGAAAAAAATCATAGATGATCCACTTGTCATTCTTCAAATATATTAATTTTTAACTCCTTTTAAACAGAGGAAAAAAACCCTTGCAATCTGTAATTTCAAATAAAATTTTGCAGAATTGGATCCTCCAAAAAAGGAAAGAAGAAAAAAGAGAAAAACACCCATCAAATCCTCACAGAGCTGCCATGTCTTTTCTTTCCCGCTTCAAGCAATCCTAGTTACTATGCTAAATACTTCAAACAATGAAGAAAGTATCTTCTTCATAAGCATCCTACTGCTTAAATATGTATGCAAACACCATGACTAACTCTCAGCAGCAATTCTGAACTGACTCTACCACCACACAAAAGAACAACACTGCACCTTTGCAAGGCAGCCAGAACAGAATCAGTCCAGCTCCTCACGGAGTCAGATACTGGCATCTGAGAATTTGTCAGCCCCAGGTCAACAACACAAACTTCAGGAGAGACTAGTAAAGATGTTTCTTTTCTTCCTTCTGTCATCAACTTTGCTTCCCCTCCTCCAAGAATAACGGCTGGACCCAGTTTCTTGTGCTAAAAAGAGAATGCAAATTAAAAAAATAATTAAAATATTAAAATAGTCAGCTTAGAAGTATCAATTTGATGAACTATCAGCATGAGGCTGATCACTGATGCACCAGCAGAGATGCTGGTTCTGTTTCTCTCCCTGAATTTCATCCTGCTGAGGCCATTGTATCATAACGAGATACATCCACAGAAATCCTTCTTTCCCAAGGAACTCAGAGTGAGTGAGAATTCACAGAAACTGTGCTTAGCTACCACTGCAACATTTCTGCAATGTAAAACCTGGTTACCTGCTTGGCAGTTAGAAACACAAAAGTTTTTCCACTGAATATTTTTTTCCTTTCATGATGCTCAGATAAATCCAGCCTTTCAGTACCAATGGAAGGCTCATCAACTGGAGGATAAAAGCTGCAAGGACAGAAAATTAAAGTTACAAAATTCAGATTTACCTATCAGTACAGACCTGCAGTCTTATGTGGTTTAGAGTAAAGCTCTGAAGTTAAAATAATGCATTGCTCTGTTAAAACTATTTATATAAATAGTTTTTTTCAAGCTATTTTTAAGAAGAAACACTCCCATTTCTCAACATCTAAGCTAAGACCAAGACTTTCTACTTCAGAAACTAAGAAGACAACACTTCTAGGAATTTCTAGACTATAATCTCATTCTGCACTAATTCCAGCTAATAGCACAACTCCACACAAAATCAGTCATCTTGCTTCCTCTATCCTTCAGGTGGAGACAACTACTCCTTCTATCAGATTGTGTACCATCACACCAGATGCCAGCCTACTAATATGCCAGGAAATAAGTGCACTTTTCTTACTGGTGGAATAAAGAATTGAACTGATTCACCCTTCAGATTCTCAAATGGTTTGTCCAATACAAGGAAAAGGACCAGGAATTCAGATGGGAGCAGTTAAAGCAGAAGTGATATTCTATCTGGAAGCTCTCATTTTTGTCACGGCCCACAAGTGATCTCAGCTCCAATTAATGATGATTGCCCACATCGTGAAAAGCCTCCAGAGTTAAGATACACATCTAAATGATAATCTCAGGACAGTATTCACAGATCTTTGAGACACATACTCACTACTAACACAGTTCTGACAAGGCAAGGTGAAGGTATATACTAGAAAGAAGGGAAACTATAGGTCAATTTGAACTGTATTATACTGTGTCTGTACACAAACAGCACCTTATGTATATATTCTGGCTGATTATAGAACTATTTATCTTCATTATTACTGCTATGCAGGAAAAAAAAGATCTGAAACACTCTCCCAGCAGCCTTCCAGGATCTGAAGGGAGCTCCAGGAGAGCTGGGGAGGGACTCTTTGTCAGGAAGTCTAGGATAGGACGAGGGGTAATGGTTTTAAATTGGAAGAGGGGAGATTTAGATGAGATATCAGGAAGAAGTTCTTTCCTGTGAGGGTGGTGAGGCACTGGAACAGGTTGCCCAGGGAAGTTGTGGATGCCCCATCCCTGGAAGTGTTGAAGGCCAGGCTGGATGGGGCTTGGAGCAACCTGCTCTAGGGAGAGGGGTCCCTGCCCATGGCAGGGGGGTTGGGACTTGATGATCTTTAACGTTCCTTCCAACTCTGACCATTCTATGATTCTATGAAAATGTAGTCTAACAGCACAATAAATTACCTATATGCTGTAGACATACATATACACAGGTATGTTTTTAATTTCTTTTTCTTAATTTATGTAAAGATTAGCAGATTCTAAGACACAAACTCCATGAAATGCTGAAATGTTTTGAGTTTCTGAAAAAAATGCACCATCTGTAAACATACAAACATTTTTTCAGACACTGAATATTCACTTATAACTGAACACAAAAATAAGCACATAAATTTTCTACTACATCCAAATGTGTGATTCAATTACAATAGGTTACAATGCACTATATAATTACATAATCATTTATAATTTAAAATGATCATTGTTCTGTGTTCTTCACAATCAAATTCCTGAAGCTTTATATACACAATGGAAATTAACCAGCCCCAAACCATCGGGTTTCTGATGAGTTTATGATAATTTTCAGCAACCAGTACAAGTCTGTTTACAAAAATATTGCTGCATTGAAATAGATACGATAAACTGAACTAATTGTAATAAATAGGACAACTCAAATCTTAGTTATTAAGCCAGAAGACTTCTGATACTGTGTACTGCAGAGATAGTTACTAACCTAAGATAAATACAGGGGACACAGTCATCTTTAAAAACCAAAGGATGAGTACAAGGGAAGAAACAGCAGTCTCCATCCCTCTGGGATTGGACTATAGTTTCTATATAAATACATTTCAAACCTCTGATTCTTAAGTCTGCCACAAGTGAAGCTAACTCTGTTTTGACCAAAGTTTACAGTAAACTCGTAACTGTGTACTGAGAAAATAAGTCTACATATTGAAAGAAGCTTAATATGACTTTTTCAATAATTTTTTTCTTTAATATAACGAGTCCCTAAAGAGTTTAAACCCTCCAAAGAGTTTAAATGTTGCTTTAAGCCTATCAACAGAAGAAGGGCATATTTAGAGCTAGTAACATCTCTAAGCATACAGTCAATTCCAAGAGTTCATGTTATAACTCAAGGGATAACCAAGAAAACTGACTGACTATTAAAATATGTGCCATATAAAGCATTCTTCCACAAATAAAGATCTGTAAATAACATACTCTGTCAAATGTGATCAGATAAAAGAGCCTTGATAAACCTTGATAATCTAACTCTCGTAAATTTAATTCTGTGACACTGGAAACACGTTACTTACTTTTCATGTTTTGGCAACTGTTGCCTGGACTGAACAGCTTTGATTAATTCGACAAAAAACTCTGGTTTTATAATTGGTCGACCACAAATCAAAGCACATATAGTCTGAAAAGAAGGAAAAAAACATGTATTTACTGCATGGAAAAAGTTCAGCTAGAATATGGTTCAACTGACATTAAATTTCTAAGATCTTAGATGTGGAAAACATCACACAAATAGAACAATACTGAATTTTGCTACTGAAAAACGGCACAGTCTGGCTTCTAACAGCCTAGCTTTTAATTGCCATCTTGATCAAAGTTATGAAAATGTGCCAGGCAACCAAGGAAAATCAGTAACAGTCTTCAAAACTGGCTTTTTTTCACTTGCTTTCCCTACAACCTCCCACCACTACACACCTCTCTAAAATTTGGAAAAGGAGAGTTGGCTTCATAGCTTCACAGAGAAAACTCTTGAGCAGGTGCTTGACCCTGGGCTGCATCAAAAGAAGCGTGACCAGCAGGTCACGGGAGGTGATTCTCCNTGGAACTGGGTGATTTTTAAGGTCCCTTCCAGCTCTGACCATTCTATGATTCTAGGTGTAGAATTTCAGTTGCATTTGTGTGAAAAACTGCGAAGCAACTCCACCAATATGCAAAAGCTCAACATACCTTAACAGTAACTTTTACTGACACCATTACAAGGTGAGTACACTCTTTCGTCCATTCATTCACAACAAGGCCTCCAAGCTGCTGGATGGCTTGATTTAAAGCAGTTTTCTGAGTTACATCTAAGCACGAGGAGCAGACAACCAAAGGCTCATACTCTACTCTGCAAAGAACAAGTAAAAGACAACTGCTCTAGTTATTTCAGCCAATTATTATGTTATCATGTTTCGTCTCAGGGAAACCTTAACAGGGGGAAGCCCATACTCTCACCTAGGTCAAAGACTATTCTTTAAAATTTCCTGAAGAAAGTAAATACTGATTTTTGTTTGGAAAAATTAACATTTTTACTTGAGTATGAAATATTTCTAAGGACTTTCGAGTCTTTCACAGGCATCCTATAAAATTAGTGCTTCAAGAATATTGTGAGGTCAGGGAATATCAGAAGAAATTTGAGTATATGCTTCCAAATGCAAAAATATGCTTTTGTCCATGAACACATTGGTATTTTAAAAAAATATAAGCATCACAGAATGCCAGTTCAAGTTACTTTCCCCCCAACACTGCCATTATCCTTGACCATAAGCCTATTTATATTTTATAGATCTTCCATATGGAATCACAGCATGTCAAATTCCATTATTTGATTTGGTTTTATCTATAAAGCAGAGAGAAATTTAAATAATCTTCCTGGTACAGCAGTCACGAAGTGTCTAGTCTCATGGCATGACTACCATACCACATTTCTGCACTGTATTTTTGTAAAATGTCAATAATATTTTATTGTAATAAGGGGAGGTGAATGCCATTTTTTTCCATCAAATAACACCAGCAGCAGTGACAAAACTGAGTCAAATTTTAAGGAACAAAGCCAACTTTTGGTTGCTTTAATGTTGATTTCAATGGTTATGAGAATTTGTTCCGTTTACCTGCCACTTTAGTTCAAGGAGTGCCTCGTATTCAAACAGATAGCACTGGCTACCATGTTAAATTTGAAAAATTAGCAAGTTGGGTTCATTAAGAGACTGCAGGTGCACATCACAGCAACAAGCATTTAACAGCTGCATAAAGAATCCTCCTCCTGTGTCAGTCCTTTTCTTGCTACATTACCAACAGCTTACAAGGGCTCAGACAAGCTCTCTCCACACTTTAAACTTTCTCCCCTCCTTTAGAACCATTTGTGTTTTAGGATTTTGTTCTTTGCCTAAGATAGCCTGAAAATGTCCACTGTACATGATACAACATCTTCTAAAACACCACTTATTTACTATGAATTTGATCTCTTGGTGTCAAAATAAAATATATTATAAAAATATGTAACAGAAAACTATTGCAGAAGTAGGTGTGGAACATCAGCAAAACACCAGCCCGTCTCCTTTGCTTTCTAAAAATCCATCATTGTTGTGTCTCTTGCCAAGGTGTACAACGTGCTAAACACTCTCTAAAAAGTGCAATTTTCTACTTGGTATTTTATAATAATCAAGGCAGTCACCTGAACTTGCTCTCAAAGACGCCAAAGTTGATTCTGTCACCAGACTGCAAAGACACTGAAGTGCCATCGAGTTTGGATCCGTTAACAAAGGTACCATACTTAGATGTATCTGTTACTGTTAATACAGGGACTGAGAGAGACTGGCTCTAAAAATAAACATAAATAGGTTGTTATACTTTATTGGAGTGAGATAGTCTATTTCTGGTAAACCTATTTCCATTACAAATCATAGTAGATAATTAAGAAAAAGCCCACAAATTACTATCCTATCTGAAAACTCTGGACAATGAGGACGGCTACATGTAGTTACTCATCCTCTGATTTTCCCTGTGAAGAAATCAGAGAAAACACACATATTTTTAGCTTCAGAACTTCCATGTTTCTTACACTCAGATCTTTTGGCAATCACTCACTGGTCCAAAGCCTCTGCCAGGGCAATTTAGCATGATGCTATTACCTACCACCCAGCCCTGGCATAGATGCCCAAGTCACCTTCCCTCACTGTCCTCCACAAGTACTTCTAGCCCTTCACAAGCTGCAGGGCATGGTGGCATCAGCATGTCTTGAGAAGAGGTTAGACTCTGTCATCTTTCCCAAATGGTTCACAAGCCAGCCAGAACACTGCCAGCTGGGTTTTCATGAAATTTTGCCACATAGCTACACATTATTTGCAATATTAAAAGGACAAATAAATTTTAGGTATTTCACTTCAAACTCTATGTAGAGTTACATAAATTAAATTCCTGCTGACTGGCTTCAAAATGTGCTTACACACTGCAACACTTAAATGGTAATAAATTGCTGCCTGCTAATTCTCCTTGGGACATTATTTCAGCCCCCTAAGCAAACACAGAATTAATGATGTGGAATAAAACATGAACTAAATATGCAGCAACAACAGAAGCACTTTCTAGAACCAAGACCTAGAACCTGTCCAGGCAATGAAATTTAACTGCATAATTTTCCTGTTATGATTATTTTAATACAGACTCCTAGAGAATCTTCACTCTGGGATAAAAGTGAGCTTGGACCAGTAGAATCATGCCACTAAATCTCTAAGCACAGGCAAGTAATCCTAAGAAGAAAAAAAAATTGTAAAGATTAAGAAAAAGACCGCCGATCAATGGTTCTACTGCGAGCATAAAATACCAGTGAGAGCGAAATCAGAGTATTTATGCTCATGGCAGGCTGAATTATTTATTATTTATTCATTATTTATGAATTATTGCATATTGATAATGCAACAAAATGCTGGCTACTTACAGGGGGTGCTTCGGGACGACTTACTGCCAGGACTGCATGGCTCCGACTGATGGACTGATCATCCTGAATTAAGATTTCACAGTTTCGGCGTCCCACAACATACTTTGTACCACTTAAAAGCCAATAAGGCTCTCCTGAAAATAAACAGGAGACAGAAAAATGTCCACTCCAAAATACCCAAAGCACTCAGGAAACATTCAGAAAGTCGTAGTATGTCTGAAACTCAACCTTGCCATGCATCATGATTAGGCTGACAAGAATTATGCATTTAGTTTATAGACAAAAATCTCTTTCTTCCCTCTCTCTTGCTTTGTTCACTATAAAAGGACACATTTTTTGACAAAAAAAGCAGTTACAGAAGTAGCAGTACATATTTTTAAATACATTTTTACTAATACTTTGCTTCTTAACTTTCCCTTTGTATTACTTCTTGAAGATTGTTGCACTAAAAAAAAAATAAATCATGATGTAAGATAGCTTTTCCAAAACACAAGTTTTAAAGGTATATAATTTTTTGAGGGCACACAATTTAATTATGTAACTTATTAAGCAGTTCAGAGGAAAATGTCCTCCTAATGAATACAAGATCTGCAACATAAATTGAGTAATCACAGAATAGTTTGGGTTGGAAGGGACCTTAAAGGTCTTCGAGTTCCAACCCCCCTGCCATGGGCAGGGACACCTCCCACCAGAGCAGGTTGCTCCAAGCCCCATCCAACCTGGCCTTGAACACTTCCAGGGATGGGGCAACCATAACTTCCCTGGGCAACCTGCTCCAGTGCCTCACCACCCTCACCGTGAATAATTTCTTCCTGATATCTAAATTAAAACTACCCTCTTCCAGTTTGAAGCCATTATCCCTCGATCTATCACTAATACAAGAAGTCCCTCCAGATTCCCTGCGGCCTCCTTCAGATATGGAAAAACTGCTATAGTTCAGTCTTTGACCTAAGCTCATTTTTGGTATCTGCCATCTAGACCATGTGGTGGCTCTCCAGTGAATGGTCTGACTATGTCCAGAAGGTGTGCGTTACCTGCTGCCCAACTGAACTAGAAATGTTTTTTGATGAAAATAACTGAATAACTCCAGAGTGAATTANGGATGATCTTTAAGGTCCCTTCCAACTCTGACCATTCTATGACAGTTACCAACACGGGGCAAATGAACAAGGCAGAAATTACCATCCTGAGTACCATGACACCACCAGTGTTTTAGCTGTTGCCCAGGAGTTTTCCAGGCAATAAGGGACAATTCATTTCAATAGGACTGGGTACTGCTGCCATTAGGAGACACACCAAACGTCCAAAATTCACTCCCAAAGAATTTGAAAGTGAGAAAAATGCTGTTGTGGCTCATTAAGGGAAAACATTTAAGAAATTGGAGTATTATACGATATTTATTATAAAAGCTACCAGTGTATCAAAGCTCTGATGGCTAAGAAGAAAGGTACAGCGGTGGCTGNGGTACAGCCGTGCCTGAGGTCCAGAACTCTGCATCCAACAAATGCTGCGATGTCACTGGTTCAACACTGGGTTCTTCAAACACCAAACGGAACAACTTCTTTGAAAGGAGCGGCTCCTGAGATTGAGCCCCGCCTCAGAGCTCAGCTCCCGGGCCACCCGAAAGCGGCACCCCGGGACCCGCCTCACCGCTGCAGCAGCACCTCAAGACACCCCTCAGGGGCTCGTCTGCGGAGCCCGAGGGAAAATCGACGGCTCAACCCCGGGAGAGAGCCCAGAGCGCGGAGGCCGCCCGGCCCCACCGCTCCACAGCCGAGCGCCGCGGCTCTGCCCGGGCAGCGCGGAACGGCGAGCCC
>VXBW01007738.1:310116-384077 GCA_013400375.1 Thinocorus orbignyianus | reverse complement strand
GGGTCTCTGCGGCCGGTGCTGCCCTTCGCCGCCTCACGGCCGGCCGCGGGGAAAGGCCTGGGGGTGCCGGGGGGCGGCCCTGGCCTGAGCGGAGCTCCGGCTGCTGGGGCGTGGGGGCATGGCCGAGCCCCCGGCCTCCTGAGCCCTGTCAGAGGGGCAGCCCTTGGCTCCGGGCCGCGTCCCGGTTCCCGTGTCTCTCCCGTTGCTGCGGGGGCACTGCCGGCAGTCCTGGGTCCCCACGGCAGGGCTGAGTGGGGCGGTTTGGCCGGTGCCCTCTCGGCGGTGCCGTGGCTGATCCGTGGGGGTGTTGCTGGGTGCCATCTCCAGTGGGTTCTGCCCAGACACAGGGTTCTCAGCAGTGATGGACTGGCTCTGCCTCTGAGATCGCCTTCAGTAATTCCATTATTCACTTCCACCCTCTGGGTGGCAGTTGTTTTATGGTTTGGTCACGTTTTGGGCCTTTTTTGTATGTTTGTTTTTTTTTTTTTAACCTTGTTTCCTGGCTTCTTTGTATCTCTGGTTATACCTGAGATTTAATTTAAAACCTTGAACCTTAAGTAGTGGGATGACTAAATTGAGTGGGTCCTGTTGCGAAAGCCCCTTGTGCAAGCTGGTAAATGAGACACTAGCAGTCTTATGAAAAGATTGCTGAATTATACCAACTTCAGTGGCTGCTTGGTTTTATTGCAGCAATTTGTTAGCCTTGGTGCAGTCATCCTTTCTGCCCTTGCTGCCTTTGCAAACCAAGCACCTGACTGGCGACACTCAATACTGCCTAGGGATTGTCTCCATTTGTCTCCTTATACTGTAAGAAGAACTCCGAATGACATCTTGATTTGTGGTCTCTACCATGAACTTAAGTTCCCCAGAAGGAACCCTTCTCTCCGCTTGAAGAGAGATGAGATGGCATGGTGTGAGTGGGAGACTATTCAGAAAGACCCGAAAGAGAATCTTTGTACTCCCCTCTACTGGAGGCTTAATAGTATTCTGGTACGCTGTGAAACTATGCAAATTTAACTTTTGTTGGGAGAATTTAAAAAAAAAAAATCATCAGTGTTTGAGAGTCACTTAACGGGAGATCTGATCTGTAGAACTTTGTTATTTCAGAGAAATGTTGTGACATTCTTTGGATTTTCCACTTAATCTGCTTGTGTTCCTTAGAACAACCTTTGGCCTGCTTTTCTTTCTTTGTGAGAAGCCGTGGCACGTAGCTGAAGAGTCTGAGTTCCAGAAAGAAACCTTAAAGTACCCATTTAATATGAATAGTGTAGGACTTGCTGCAGTGCTTTACTTTTCTGATAACTGTAGCTTTAGTTTGAGCTTTACTTTCTTAATTTTCTTCTACATAGTACCCACAACTCTTGGAGTTATGGAATTGTCTAGGTTGGAAGGGACCTTTAAGATCATCTAGTCCAACCATCAACCCAACTCTGATAAAAACCATCACTAAACCATTTCTCCAAATACAATGTCAACCCATCTTTTAAATTCCTCCAGGGATGGTGACTCAACCGCTTCCCTGGGCAGCCCATTCCAGTGCTTAATAACCTTTTCAGTGTATAAATTTCATAATTTCTTCAGAACATGCACTGTATTAAATTGCCAGTGTAATTCCATGGTTATTCTCTCATGTTTTCACCTGTATTACTTGTATGGAAATGTATTATCACACAGAAAGATTCCCATGCACCCTTTTTCAGGCCAGCTTTAAGCTCTGAAATCCCCGTTCCTGTGCATTATATCTGAGACCTGTATAGATTATTAAACTACCACTAAAAATGTTGTCTCTTACTTTTAGTGTTGAAAATGTGAGTTATTAAGTAGTAACAGTAAGTTGTAATATTTTTACTGTTTCAAAATAACCTTTATTCTTTGTGTTAACCTCTTGAGCAGTTGCATGTTTTTATTAACAAGGACATACACAAGGAACCATTCAGTCTTCTTTTCTGAAATCATACTGGAAGTTTTTAAATTAAAATAAACATATTAAAGGCTCAAGTACAGATTCTTATCAGAGAAAATAAATATAACTCATATTCTAAGTTTTTGCACATCAAAAATAAAACTGATCCAGTTCTGTCATACTTAGAAGCGTTTGCAGCGTCAGGTTAACTTTTGTATTCTAAGTAATTTTGGAATTTCTGAGTTATTGCTGTGATGCTGCTGTCCCAAAGCGTTCACTTCAGTGCTTTAGTTTAGGGCTTCAATTAGTTTAGTGGTTTAGGGATGCTAAAAATATCCTCTTGACCGTTTTTGCTGTGACTTTCTTGGTGACGTCACAAATTTCTCATTGCATTAGCGAGAAGTTTTCTTATTAACATGAAATGTTTTCTCTTTCATGTGTGCTTTTAAACGTGTACTGGTCATATGTCACTTTGCAAGGACCAGTTCATTGAGGGCTAATTTGCTGTAAATGGTATTTCTACTGGGACAGACTGGAATGCTGGGAACCCAGCCTTGCACAGTTTTGTCTGGGAGATGGCAATGGTTTCCTTCGCAGCTCCAGTAACAATTGGGACAGGTTTCATAGAATCATAGAATGGTCAGAGTTGGAAGGGACCTTAGAAATCATCAAGTTCCAACCCCCCTGCCATGGGCAGGGACACCTCTCCCTAGAGCAGGTGGCTCCAAGCCCCATCCAACCTGGCCTTAAACACTTCCAGGGATGCGGCATCAACAACTTCCCATGGAGTTTGATTCTGCCCTATTCTCCCGTAAAGAGGAATGTTTCATTGACAACAATAATAAAGGATCAAAGCCTTGAAGCTACTACTGAAGCTTTTGAATTTGTGAATCTATACACGTGTAATCTGAAGGTCATGTGGATTTGCTGGAGTTAAACTCCTTGTGCATGAAGTACAGTATATACCTGAATATAAATCGCAAATCCAGCTGGGAGTCTGTAAACTTTTGCTTTTGCAAAAGTCACAGATATAAGAATAATTAACTTTCAAAGTGCTAAAAATCATGATTAAAATCATAGAATCATAGAATGGTCAGAGTTGGAAGGGACCTTAAAGATCATCAAGTTCCAAACCCCTGCCCTGGGCAGGGACACCTCTCCCTAGAGCAGGTTGCTCCAAGCCCCATCCAGCCTGGCCTTCAACACTTCCAGGGATGGGGCATCAACAACTTCCCTGGGCAACCTGTCCCAGTGCCTCACCACCCTCACAGGGAAGAACTTCTTCCTGATATCTAATCTAAATCTCCCCTCTTCCAATTTAAAACCATTACCCCTCGTCCTGTCACAAAATACTTTTGTTTTTCAATAGTTCTCTAGTTGGAGTGGTATATGGAAAAAGAGCTCCTGGTCTGGTGTTAGCATTTGTGTGAAGATTCCTGTGTCTCAGTATAATACAATCTAATCATTCTTACTTTCAGTTTATAATAAGGCAGTTATATGTTATCATAAGAAAATCTAATCTTGAGTAATGGTCATGTATGGGGAAATGAGAAAAAACTGACTTTCCACTTTCTTTTTCCTTTCAGTTTTTCAGCCGTGGGCCAAATGTGCTGCTTCAAGACTCTACTGCCCCTCAAGCTGTGTTCTTTTCACCTCTTCAAAAAGTGATGTTGCCACCAAATAGCTTTCAAGGGAAAGTGGCCTTTATAACCGGTGGAGGTACTGGGCTTGGCAAAGGGATGACAACAGCTTTGTCCAGTTTAGGTGCCACGTGTTTTATAGCAAGCCGGTAAATATTAACAAAGGTGTTTTACAGCTTCAGTTCAGCAGTGAATGCTGGATGAATCTATTTTCTTCCTCATAATGAGTCTTGCTTTTTTCATGAACTGGATAAATTCATTCTGTATACTCTTGCAGTACGCTTTTAAGTTATAACATCATATTGTAAATACCAGAAACTTGCAGATGCATCAACAAATATCGAATAGTGTAACTAGCAGTAGGAAGAAATAAACTAAACACACTCCCATGAAATGCAGCAGCAAAATTGGGAGTATTCATGGATGAGAAGCTCAACATGAGCCGGCAGTGCGCACTGGCAGCCCAGAAGCCAACCACATCCTGGGCTGCAGCAAAAGAAGTGTGAGCAGCAGGGCCAGGGAGGGGATTCTCCTCCTCTGCTCTGTGCTCCTGAGACCCCACCTGCAGTCCTGTGTCCAGCTCTGGAGTCCTCAACATAGAAAGGACATGGAACTGTTGGAACAGGTCCAGCGCAGGGCCACCAAGATGATTAGAGGGATGGAGCACCTCTGCTGTGAGGACAGGCTGAGGGAGTGGGTCTGTTCAGCCTGGAGAAGAGAAGGCTCCGGGGAGACCTGAGAGCAGCCTTCCAGGATCTGAAGGGAGCTCCAGGAGAGCTGGGGAGGGACTCTTGGTCAGGGAGTCTAGTGACAGGATGAGGGGGAATGGTTTTAAATTGGAAGAGGGGAGATTTAGATGAGATCTTAGGAAGAAGTTCTTTGGTGTGAGGGTGGTGAGGCACTGGAACAGGTTGCCCAGGGAAATTGTTAATGCCCCATCCCTGGAAGTGTTCAAGGCCAGGCTGGATGGGGCTTGGAGCAACCTGCTCTAGGGAGAGGTGTCCCTGCACATGGCAGGGGCGTTGGAACTTGATGATCTCTAAGGTCCCTTCCAACTCTGACCATTCTATGATTCTATGAAGTAAACAACCCAGAATATTAGACATAAATTCAACTAATGAGTAAAAGACAGCAAAAAATTGAAATGGTCATTATTGAACATTTTGAATGTATTATTGCAGGTGTTCTCGATACAGATTTGAATTGCAGTAAAGAATTAAAACCCTTCCTCTTAATTCCTCTGACTCTGCAAACAACCCTCATTTTTCCATTGATGAAGATGGTCGTTCTGCAGTTCTCTTAAGTAGCACTACAGTAAAGACTAGAAAAATAGTCTAATTTTTAATCCAATTAAACAAAAGCATTGTGACATTCATCCAAAAAGTGGTATAGATCTTTAGTTTTAAATCTGAATATCAGAAACACTAGCAGAGTAATAGATAAAGCAAAGTTGGCTATTATGTACTCAGAATTTTCTAGCTTATTACATTTGATTAGCTTAAGATAGTCTCTTACTGTGGACACTTCTGAGTTGCTTTGAAGTAGCCCTAACCAGAAATTACTTAAATTTTCCTTCAGGAAGTGATTAAACATAGTTTTTATTTTTCAACTCAGTTTTCATGAAAATCAGCTGCATGCATGTGCACATACACATGTTTTAAGTTTTAACTCTCATTTGCTCAGAAAGAATCAGATTTTATTAATCTGAATTGAAATGGCATTTAATTGAAATGTAGTGACATCTTCTTTCTAGGAAACTCGATGTTTTGAAAGGGACAGCAGAAGAAATTTCTTCTAAAACAGGGAATAAGGTAAATTTTTACAGAATTGTGAATATATACTGTACTTTAAATGGCTGTAGGACTTTTATGCATTTATCTGCTTCTGTGAGCTTATTTAATTTGAGTGATACAGCTTTGAATTCTTACTGCTGCTTTTCCATTATTATTCTATAGGTTCATGCCATCCAGTGTGATGTGAGAGACCCGGTTTCAGTTAAGAATGCTGTTGCTGAAGTAATCCAAGTGGCAGGACATCCTAATGTAAGTGTTCTAGTGGAACAAAAGAACTTCAGTCTTCATTACTGCTAATTGTTTGCATAGTAGGTATTAAGGAAATGATTAGAATATAAAGTTAATGGAATTCAAAGAAACCCTAGACAAAAATTGGCAGTACTTCAAGGTAAAGCAGTTATTCACAGTTAGACTGGTTCCTGTATTCTGTGGTTCTCAAAACTTTGTTGTGCTTACTCTAAGGACTAACATTTTCTTTGTAAACAGTGGGACAGTTATGATGGGGTTCTTTGAATTAATTAAGTGAACAGAATATTGTCCTTAAATCCTTCTGAAAAGGTGACTTACCTGTGTTGGTACCAGATTATACTCGTTGCTTATTAACAGAATGTCTTGCAAATTAGAAATTAAAGTAACGTAGATGTCTTCTTTGGTCCTTGCTGAGCTTATTCAGATCCACAAAGCAGGTTCTAATGTGAAGACTATGTTCTTGTAAAATTACTTCAGTCAAGCTAAGCATGTATTTTTTTAATAGTTTGGCACAAAACACAGAACTCTGTATCAGAATGTTGCTTTGAGAAGGGTGATCTGGTGGAATTTGAACAGTGATAAATCAAATTCTGAGTTGATTGTGAGAGAAACACCACAGATTCTGCCAGCTGATAACAACTGTGATAAGGTTGTTGACATAGATATAAAGGGCAGTCAGTGAGATGGAAAATAGTCTACAGGATACTTAACTGTCATATGTGTATTGTAGGCAATTTGCCTTCACTTTGTGGCTTCTTATAGACATGAATACTGCAAGTCTGGGTGTCCAGTGATGGGGAATCCACCACTTCCCTGGGAGATTATTCTAATAGCTGATTATTCTTGTTAAAGGTTTCTTTTCTCTTGGAATCTCCCCTGGAGTAACTCCTACCCATTTCCCCTCTTCTTTTCCATGTGACTCCATCTTCTTTGTAGGCACCCTTTAAATGCTGGAACATGGGGATAAGGTCTCCCCTAAGCCTTCTTTTCTCAGTGCTGAACAAACCCCGTTCTCTCAGCCTTCCTTCACAGCTCAGGCTTCCCAGTCCTTTGATCATCTTGGTGGCCCTTCTCTGGACCCTCTCCAGCCTGGCCACATCTTTTTTGCATAGCAGGGACTAAAACTGAACACAGTATTCCAGGTGTGGTCTGACAAGCACTGAGTAGAGTGGGATAATGGCTTTTCTGTCTCTGTTGGTGATGCCCTTGTTGATGCAACCCAGCATCCTGTTGGTTTTCTTTGCTCTAGCAGCAACACTGTTCACTCATATTGAGTGTGTTGTCCATCAGGACCCCCAGGTCCCTTTCCCCAGAGCTGCTTCCCCACTGGGTAGATCCCAGCCTGTGGTGCACTCTTGCATTATGTTTTCCTGTTGAACTTAACCCACTCTTCCAGCCTATGCATGTCTTCCTGCAGGGGTGGCTCTCCCTTCCAAAGTATCCACTTCCCTATTCAGTTTGATTTCATCAGCAGGCTTTGTCCTGTGTCCTTTGTACACTCGATCTCATCATCCAGATCACTTATGAAGATATTACTCCCAGTGTTGATCCCCAGGGGACCCCACTTTTGACAGGTTGCCAGTTTGAGAAGGAGCTGTTTACCCCCACTCTCTGGGTGTGGCTTGTTAGTCAGTTCCCCACCCATATCACATACTGCTTGTCTAGACCATGGTCATCTGTTTTTCCAGGAGGAGGCTGTGGGGAATTGTTTTGAAAACCGTGGAGAAATCCAGGTAGACAATGCCTACTGCTTACCCCACATCAACCAAGCAGGTTACCTTGTTGCAGAAGGCAATCAGGTTTGACAAGCATGATTTGCTCTTGGTGAATCCATGCTGGATTTTCCCAATCACGTGTTTCATTTGCTTTATGATAGTCCCCAGGAGGGTTCATTACATAACTTTTCCAGGGGCTGAAGTAAGACTGATGGGCCTGTAATTTTCTGGATCCTTCTTTAAGTCCTTCTTGTAGATGGGGGTGGCATTAGCCTTCTTCTAGTCTTCTGGGATGTCCCCTGATTTCCATGACTTCACAGATTATGGAGAGCAGCCTTGCAACAATGTCAGCCAGCTCCCTCAACAGTTGAGTGCATATTGTCAGGGCCTGTCAATTTGCAGCGTTCAAACTACTGTAATAATCTGCATAACAAGTCTTTCTCTGGCCAATTTGAATTCAAGCCAAGTAATTATCAATGGATATTCAAAGAATCATAGGATGGCTGGAGTTGGAAGGGACCTTAAAGGTCATTGAGTTCCAACCCCCCTGCCATGGGCAGGGACACCTCCCACCAGAGCAGGTTGCTCCAAGCCCCATCCAGCCTGGCCTTGAACACTTCCAGGGATGGGGCAGCCACAGCTTCTCTGGGCAACCTGTTCCCGTGCCTCACCACTCTCACAGCAAAGAATTTCTTTCTAGTATCTAATCTAAATCTCCCCTCTTCCAGTTTAAAACCATTACCCCTTGTCCTGTCACTAGACTTCCTGACCAAGAGTCCCTCTCCAGCTCTCCTAGAGCTCCCTTCAGATCCTGGAAGGCTGCTCTCAGGTCTCCCCGGAGCCTTCTCTTCTCCAGGCTGAACAGCCCCAGCTCTCTCAGCCTGTCCTCACAGCAGAGGTGCTCCATCCCTCTAATCATCTTGGTGGCCCTGCGCTGGACCTGTTCCAACAGTTCGATGTCCTTTCTATTTTAAGGACTCCAGAGCCGGACACAGGACTCCAGGTGGGGTCTCAGAAGCGCAGAGTAGAGGAGGAGAATCACCTCCCGTGACCTGCTGCTCATGCTGCTTCTGATGCAACCCAGGATGGGGTTGGCTTTCTGGGCTGCCAGTGTGCACTGCTGGCTCATGTTGATCCGTCAGCTAATCCAGACTTCAGTCATCGGGTTACCTGAACTTCTTATGCTTTTATTCCCATGCATCTGTTACGTTAAATTTAACCTGTGGCCTTGGAACTTGCTGGGGATGTATTTTGCTGTTGGGTTGCACTTGAGATGCTATGGAATATAGCAACTGAAGTCACCCTCTATTTACAACTCCTCAGTACTGGATTAGTAACTCCAGCTCATATTTTGTTACTGATAAGTATTTATGCTGCAGATGTTAAAATTTCTGCTGGATTGTTTTCCCCCTCTCCCTATTTTTTCCCTCCCTGCCTTGTACCTCATTTTGATGAGGGTTTTTTACTTTTCTACCTGGAAACACTAAGATGTTCCTTGTGAATTCTTTGCTTTTGTCTCGGGAAGTTACTGTCACTCAACAGGCTTTTCTTCCTGTGTTTCAGGTTGTGATAAACAATGCAGCTGGGAACTTCATTTCACCTTCTGAACGACTTTCTGCTAATGCATGGAAAACAATAACTGATATTGTGCTTAATGGCACTGCTTTTGTAACTCTGGAAGTTGGAAAGGAGCTCATTAAAGTAAAGAAAGGTATCTTTAACTTAAGATAAATGCCAACTAAGCATGATGACATAATACTATTACCTACTTTCCTTGCCTTACCATGATTACAGCCAGTTTTGAGAGTTTGAAAAGAAACACAGGTTTTAACACTCTATATCTTTTCTAGAAAGAAACTTTGAGTAAAGCTGTACTTAAATATCACACAGTAGAACTAGCTAGGAATTACTTTATTATAGAACCTGCCCTTAAAAGTGAACAGAAACTGAGGATATCATAGAATCATAGAATGGTCGGAGTTGGAAGAGACCTTAAAGATCATCAAGTTCCAACCCCCCTGCCATGGGCAGGGACACCTCTCCCTAGAGCAGGTTGCTCCAAGCCCCATCCAACCTGGCCTTAAACACTTCCAGGGATATCACTTTGAACTTTCCTGCTACACTTGAATACGTAGAATTCCCAGCTGTGGTATTTGACTAATAAAACTAGAGATTATTACCTTTGAGAGAATTTGAAAAAAAATTAAAAATTGAAGTCTGTATTACGTTTTATTTTTCCAGGTATAATTATATTTCCAGGCTATGCAGGATTTTAATCCAGTATTTTGGCTTAACCTTAAAAATATGGTAGTTCTTTGATATACTATTTAACCAAAGATTTACTTAACCAGGGAGAGATAGTGTATACCTTTCCATGTTCTATCATAGATGATGTACAAAGAATTGCTTTCATTTCACATTATATTCTAATTATGACCTGAAAAAACATCAGGCTTATTTTTTGATCAAGATGGTACCATCTCAAACAGCATTTCAAAGCAGTGAGGTGTATTATGGTTTCTCATGTGCCCTCACTTCTGTATCCCCTTTTTCTGGGTACAACCACTAAGTTGAAACAATCCTTTTGGATTTGCACTGTATTTCTCTAACTCCTGGATTAGTTGAACTTCTTCAAAACTGCTGTCCAGAAAATACTCAGTGGGTTTATACTGTTTAATGATAACAATACAGAGTTGATGTTGTTTCTAGTGACAGGACGAGGGGTGATGGTTTTAAATTGTAAGAGGGGAGATTTAGATTGGATATTAGGAAGAAGTTCTTTCCTGTGAGGGTGGTGAGGCACTGGAACAGGTTGCCCAGGGAAGTTGTGGATGCCCCATCCCTGGAAGTGTTTAAGGCCAGGCTGGATGGGGCTTGGAGCAACCTGCTCTAGGGAGAGGTGTCCCTGCCCATGGCAGGGGGGTTGGAACTTGATGATCTTTAAGGTCCCTTCCAACTCTGACCATTCTATGATTCTATGATTAATAAGTCTGTACCAGTTTTGGCCAGTTGACAAGGTATTTCCCCCGTATATTTTAGCAACCCATTTCCACCATTCTAGTGCTGATATTCCCACATTAAAACCACATCTCCAGTTCTGACTTATTATCTCGTTATAGCCAACTCTTGTTAATACTTTGCTTTATGGCCTTCCAGATGTGTGCAGTGTCTCCTTGTGAAATATGGCTTTAAAAATGCTTTTTTCTCTGCTGCTGTTGAATGAAAAACTACTTTCTTTGTTTCCACCCTCAAATTTGGCAAAATCCAGAAGTCATTCACCTTTATGTTGTCTATTTCTTTCACTTCTAAGCTTCCAAAAGACCTGATTTTCTTTTGCTATTCCTTGCATGCCTTCTTTCTAGGGGGATTCTGCTGTAAGTAAGACTTTTTATTTAAGGCTTTCTTTCAGACATGGTTTTGCAAGTAAATCAAGTGGACGTGTTGATCCTCTCTTCTTCATTCATTTTCTTTTTACTTGCTTTTTTAATTTAAGTTTGAGCAGATATTTTAGTTTCTGAAGTGATGGAGCTGCTGCCCAATGCAAATATTGTACAACAGAGTTACTAAAACATTGGCACGTCCTTTAAGCCTGCAGGGTGACCTACATTCAACCTAATTTAATAAATGATAAAAGTGCTCTGCTTTTAGTCTTGCAGGTTTGTACTGGTATTTAAAAGAGATAATTAATCTGCTAGTGCATTATTTATGCACCAGATTTTTATGAAATGAGAGGAGTTAATTGGTTAGATATTATCCAGTTTATGAATATAGGCTTTAGAAATAAAAATTGTCTATGAACACACACTATGAAGTGTGATTTTAAACTTCAGAGCTGTAGATTTATCAGTTACTCTTGCTTCTGTGTTAGGTTCACCCACCTCACCTCTATTTAATCCATATTTTAAATGATTTAATTCTGCAAAATGTATAATTAGCAGTCAACAAAGTTATTCTGGTTTTTGCCTGTGTTGGTTTTTCTTTTCAAAGTCTCTCACTCTTTTAATAAATAGGATCCATGGATTATGGGTATCTGCTGGTGTTTCTGTCAGTGCTTGTTGAGGGTACTCTTCAGTTTCTTTGTGTAACATTACTGTAATCTTGAAACTGAGTCTCTACTTCATCCTCACGTAAATTCTATGAGTAACATGTATTGTTTTAGAAATATCCCTTGGGTGGCTTTTCTAATTAAAGTATTTTTAAAATACAATAAGAAGAACAATTATTTTAGTTACTGTGTTTTAGTTACTATTTAGTTTAGTGGCATAAGTGGTGGAACTGTCATCCCTTGTCCTCCAGTAGGTTCATTCCAGTCATTGATCAGACAATGAGGATTTGCAGTCTTCTATGCAAGAAAGATTAAATAAACAGTTGCAGTTTCCATTATTTTCCATAATGTTTTTGCTAAACCTGTTATAAAATATAACATATAGAAGAAAGTGGTTTTATATAATATATTTTGTTGTGATAATAACAGGAAAAAGTTAACTTTGTCATAAGCTCTACTTCAGAAAAAACTTCTGAAAATTTCTGTAAGACCTTTTTTTTTCCTTCATAAACTTTAACTCAAGCCCTAAACTGTCATTTAAGATTATGCCAAACTTTAATTGTTTATGCTGTTTTGGGGTGTGTGTGTGTGTGTGTGTGTGTGTGTGTGTTTTAATTTTTTGTTCTCCTTCCAGCTAGGAATTGATGAAATGAGGGCAAATTACTTGGTTAGTGACTACAACGTTAGGGCACCTTCTAAAAAGAAGACCTTCCCTCTAATTAGACTGATTTGCACATGTAAATTCACTATCAGTGGAAGTATGAGGGTTCAGACCTTTGGAGGCTAATCTGCAGCTACTTTCACTTACATGGAACAACTTTTAACATACGTGGAAAAGAGGGAACTGAAATAAAAAGGCTTGAAAGCAAAGTTTCCAGGACTAGATTTTTAAAATGCCTTTTTACAGCTCAGAGCACAATGGCATTCCCAGCACTTGAGCTGCAAAATTCTGTACCACTGAGGTTGCTTTAAGTTAAGATCAGAGTTCGATCTTGTTTGGCGTGGGGTTTTTGATTTTAAAATGTTTTTGCAACTTCCAGGAGCAGCATTCCTGGCTATTACAACAATTTATGCAGAGAGTGGTTCAGGATTTGTGCTGCCGAGCGCCTCGGCCAAAGCTGGTGTAGAAGCAATGAGCAAGTGAGTAATACAGCAAAGTGTGTGTGCTACTTCTCATGTCTTTGGTAGTGTAATTGGTCTATAAACGTGGAGCTGGTTGGTGTAAACTTTCTATTCCNTCTTGGTGGCCCTGCGCTGGACGTGTTCCAACAGTTCGATGTCCTTTCTATGTTGAGGACTCCAGAGCTGGACACAGGACTCCAGGTGGGGTCTCACAAGCGCAGAGTAGAGGGGGTATCATAAGAGAACCTTCCAGCCTCCAGTATCCGAGCAAGAAAATAGTATGCAGACAGCTTCTTACAGAAGGAAGCATTAACTGCTCTTATGATGATGATTTTTATCAAAAGGACGAGGTAAAGACAAGTGGAACTACCTCTTTTGGCAATAACAAGTTCTAAAATTTCAATTACAGAGTTTCAGTAAGCAGATTCTCTTGCGTTCTCATTGGCACATCAGCACTTGAAGACAGTTATTAGGGGAACTGTTCAAGGTTTATGGTGCCTCCCACTTTCTTGCCTCTCAGGAAGAGATCTGCTTGTATTTGGATGGAATACACTGTTGCTTCACCTGTCTGCTTTCAAAAGAAAGGTGTTTCCTATCACTATTTTAAATTAAGGTCTGCAGTTGTACTCTAATTCAGAACAGTGTCCTGTGACATACCCATGTTACTTGGCAAACAAAACAATTTCTATCATTATTAACTATAGGACAGGCCTTCATAGCAAACAGATCTTCCTCTGCACTTGGGCAGAAGGAATTTAATAGTTTGGCAGGCTGTTAGTGGCAAGAATTCTTTATCCAGTAAAATGTGAGAAAGTGATTGATGGTCTTGATTTCTATCCTGTAGAGCTGTAACTGAAGCGTGTAATTTGCAGAAACTTGATGACCCAGTTAATTCGTTCACAGTAGTAGATGGTCTGTCTGAAGTACTGCTTTTGCAGAGAAAATGTTGCTATAAAGCAAAATGATTCTACTGGTCCCGTTTTAGAATGTAACTTGTGTTTTGTGTTATTTCAAAACATCTAACCTGAGAGCTGTGTTGATGTTGTTAGAAGTGTATACTAGGGGGGTAGTCTAAATTACCAGAGAAAGACAGAGGCCTGAAGCTGTTTGTCAAGAAGTTTGGGTACCAAAGTTATCTGTGTGATTTGTGAAGGAGAAAGAATTGTTCCTTAATGTTGCTTTAGTTATGATGCATCCATTAAATTAATATTGCTTTGTTTGTTGTATTTTATTTTTCTTTCTTTGAAATGTTTTTGAACATGTGAAGAACAAAAAATATCCCTTCAGTAGAAATGCGTGTTTCAGGAAAATTATAATATTTACACATTTCACTCAGTTTTAAATGGTTTTATTTGTTTGTTTAGTATTATTAATACATTGTTTATAGAATATCAATGCATTCTGTTACTGAATTTTTAGGTCTCTTGCAGCTGAATGGGGTAAATATGGCATGAGATTCAACGTGATTCAACCAGGTCCAATAAAAACAAAGGTACTTGGCATGAACTGAAACAGCCTTGAATATGCTTTGCAGTACAGATTTAACTTGAAGGCATCCTAACCTTTTCTGTAACTGTTAAATCCACGTGTGATTTCCTTGGTAGCCAAGACTGTGCTGGAATATTGAACACACAATCTCTCAATAATTCCTTTGTAACATTGAATTTCTTGAACTTCCACACTGCCCCTTCTACTGTGCTAATATAAATGAAAACTTTTTTTCATTTTTCTTAAAAGAAATATATCACAGTAGTTAATGTTGATTCTTATCAACTGTACATGCCTAGTTTGTTAAGTGAATTGAGTTCTTACACTTCATGGATTAGAAGTGTTTGTTTCTGCCTGAACTCCTGGATTTTAAACAAAAACATCTCATCGATTCCAAAATTTCAGAATCTCTTCTAGGTATATGAGAACAGAATCTCACTAGTTTTGTTGAAAATCACAAAACTAGAAAGGAAAAAAAACAAACACTAAGTCAGCAAGGAAGCATGAAGCTTTGATATGAGTGAAAAGGAGGACTGGAGGGTTTGAAGGAAGTAATCCAGACCAGCTGGAACAGGAAGAAAAAAGAAAGCAGTCCTGCAAGAGAAGAGAGGAGAATCCATTTCACATTGAATCAAAATATTACAATTATGCGCAGTAACAGCTAATAATGGTATTGCTCCTACCTGTGTAAATTGTTTTGCTGTTGTTTTGGGGGTAAGGGTGCAGGGTTGCTTGCTTTTCTTCCCCCTACCTTATTTTTTGCATTCTTCCCTCTTGTCAGCATTAGATGCTACATTGGACAACGTAGTTTTACCTTGTTTGGCTGTAAAGAGACAGTATCAACAGACTTAAAAGAATGTTGAAATAGCATTACAGAATCAGACCAAAAGGTCTTCAGGCCTTGGTTCTGGTGGATTTTTAGGCAAGAGGAGAAGAAAAACATCTAATGAGATTCCTTCTTTATGTCTCCAGCTTTTGGCAGTCTATGGCCTGGAGAGTCTGACACAGTTGATACCTCTCTGATATTGTAATCATCTTCTAGCCATTGCTGCAATGCTGAACTTTTTGGTTTTTTTCCATTTTACTTACTCTGTCATATATAATTTATTTCTGTCACATCCCTGCTCCCCTTCTCTGCTTGTTCCCCTCCCTTGTCCATGCAGCAATTTTGAGTCTTGCTTACTTCCTCAAATGTTTAATGAAGGTTTGGGAAGAAAAAATTATCAACCCCTTTTACCTTTCATAGGTAGATGGTGGGTCAGTGTGCCATTTGTGTTCAGTTCCAGCTTGTCATCCTCGGTAGACATATACCAGTGCATCAGGGATAAATTGCTTTCTGTTCTCTACTTTCTTTTTCATCCTATAAACAGCATATAAACAGTTTACTCATAAGTGTTAATTTCCATATTGTTTCTGCTGAGTCAGATCTCTGTTGGCTTCTAATTTCTGATGTAGTTACAACTGATTTCTCTTAATTCTTAGGGTGCTTTCAGCCGCCTTGACCCAACAGGCTCATTTGAGAAGAAAATAATTGAGAGGATTCCCTGTGGTCGTCTGGGTACCGTAGAAGAGATTGCAAATCTTGCTGCCTATTTCTGCAGTGACTATGCAAGCTGGGTTAATGGAGCAGTAAGTTTGGGTTGATCTTGTTTATACAGTTAATCTCATGGCGCTCTTGGTTTTGCTGATACTTTTTAAAGCCCTGGTTTCAGAATTGGAACAGAAACTCTTACTTTGAAATTCCTGCAAAGCATTCTTAACCTTGTAATTGTAGTGCTTGACCGTTCATAACTTGTCATTCAACCACTTCTAAAAGTTCTTTTTCATTATTTTGAGCATGGATTTTTCTGATCCAAATCAATACAAATTGTTTTCACAGCTCATAACAAAGGAATGCTACGGATCCACTGTTATTAAAAACCCTGCTTATGCTTCTTCTAGGTTATTAGAATGGATGGTGGGGAGTACGTTTCTATGGCAGGAGAGTTCAATGATTTGAAGAAGGTACTAAATTCCTTGCTTGCTATTTTACATTATTTGTTAACACTTAGATGTGTAGTTATTACATGGAATTCCAATAAAACCCTCTTTTCTTCCATTAGGTTACCCAGGAGCAGTGGGATATGATGGAAGCAATGATTAGAAAAACAAAAGGCTCTTAAAGTACATAACTGTGGTGGGGACTTTTGGAAATGAACTACTACTTTTTCGTGAATGTTTAGAAATAACCAGTTGAGATATAGCCTTCGAAATCTTTTATATGTTAATTTCAATAAAAATATTTTGAAATTGTCATATTTTGAATAGTCTGTGTGTTTTTCCCATTTGCCAATAGTGGAACTTTATTGTTCTTTAAATTATGTCTTGTACAACCACGCCATTGTCTACAATTAGCTTTTTTTTTGGTATTTCAGAGGATTGTTTTGGTTTGTTTCTCAGATATATGCAAGTTTCTCTTAATGTTATACTTCCAGTAGCATTTCAGAACTACCATAAGAGAATATAATTGTTAAGCTGAGGAAAAAATAAGAAATTTAGTCCTAGTCTTCACACTTGAGTAGTAAGTCCTAAACTTGTAAATAACAAAGTTTTGAGTTAACCCTCAGGACTGCCTACACTGATATGAGGTGTAACTCCTGTGGTTACTTACAAACTCTTGAAGTGCGTAACCATCTTGGTCTCATCTTTTGCTGACATTTTCAGTCTGTTAATTACCTTGTGCTGAACTTTAAAAATGGCATTTAAGGTCTAGCAATGCCTTTCTAAGGAGCTCGCTGTTTGTCATGATTAAGTTATCGTTCTTGAAAATGAGAAACTAAAAACCACATGCTATTAGCATGCCTATAACCAGGAGAGTCTCTCCAAAGAAAATGATTTACTTAAGACTAGTAAAGGACATCAGTAAATCGTGGCTGAAAGGGTTGAAACCTCATTGCTTGAGTTTTGCAGAAATCCCTAGGTTTCATTTGCATTCACAGACTGGTACTAAGGAAGCTTTAAGGCGACACTACCTCTGTATCTAGTCAGCTTGTCCATCCAAGGAAGCAGGTGATTAAAAACCAACCAAACAATGTTAATTGCTGTCCCTCTTCTATATTATTACACTTTCCAGACTGAGGAGTTGTCAGTTGTTTACAGATGTAGCTGCATGTGCTTGAAATTCACACAGTGGTTTGAGAGTCAGGATTATAGAAGCAATTAAAGACTGTCTTCCTTCAAGTGCTGAGAGCTGTTTTGTCACTTTACCCACACTTCAGGCTGTACTTACATATGCCAGCATCTGACTTTGACATGATTTGATCACCTTCATGCAAAACTGAAGCGTGCTGATCTGTGTTCTGCTGAAAGGGTGGACAATATCAGTGCAGGCTTCCATGTGCCAGCTTTCTCCTTACTGATAATCATAGAATCATAGAATGGTTAGAGATGGAAGGGACCTTAAAGATCATCAAGTTCCAACCCCCCTGCCATGGGAAGGGACACCTCTCCCTAGAGCAGGTTGCTCAAAGCCCCATCTAGCCTGGCCTTAAAAACCAAAGCAAATGTGCTTGTCATAGCAGCCTTCAGGATATCTCTTGAACATCATGTAAATCTTTTTTATAGCATCCTGGGTTGTGGTAGGTCTGACATCAAGATCGAATTCTGGCATGGTATCCATGTCTTTTCTGCAAAAAGTGATTTATTTGGGAAGTTTGGCCCATATATACTGTTCTTTACTTATCGACCTTTGTGTAGAATCATAGAGCTGTCTAAGTTGGAAGGGATCTTTAAGATCATCTAGTCCAACCATCAGCCTAACTCTGATAAAAACTGTCACTAAACCATATCAGTGTGAAAATTTTTCCTAATATCCAACCTGAACCTCCTCTGGCACAACCTGAGGCCGTTTCCTCTTGTCTTATCACCTGGGACTTGGGAGAAGAGACCGACCCCTGCGTCTCTACAGCCTCCATTCAGGAAGTTACCAAGAGCGGTAAGATCTCCCCTCAGCCTCCTTTTCTCCAGGCTGAACAACCCCAGCTCCCTCAGCCTCTCCTCAGAAGACTAATTTTCCAGACCCCTCACCAGCTCCGTTGTATTTCCATTTCCATGAAGGTAGGTTTGTATTTCCATGAAGGTAGGTTTGTGAGCTGTGGAATGATCAAGGATTTCCGTGCAGTGTTTAGTAACATGTCCTCAGGAGATGGGCTGTCACTAAAAAATAGTTCCCCCTGATCTCTTGTGTCCATTGAGGTATGTAGGACTTTTACTGCAAGAAAATTTGTCATGCTTAAAGTGCTGTGGAAGGGGCTCTAAGGTTTCCCCAGAGCCTTCTCAGGCTGAACAACCCCAACTCTCTCAGTCTGCCTTCATGGGAGAGGTGCTCCATCCCTCCATTCAGCTTCGTGGCCCTCCACTGGAACTGTTCCAGTAAGTCCAGGGACATGAGAGCAACATTACTGTGAAGAGATTAATCTCAAACAACTCAATTTTATGTTTTACCTAAATACAGTTGAATTATTTGTTACTGAAGTAGCAGCACGTGACATTTGAACTCGGGAAAAGGACAAGAGAAAGTAGCTTTATAGCAGCTACTTGACGCAGGTGGTGCCTGGCCGGGCCTGGAAACCAAGCGTGGGCATCACAGCTACCTTACTCCAAACATGCTGAAGGTGGCAGGAGATGGTATCCCTGCTGAGTATGCTGCCCTGGGGCTGTTTTATTCCTGACCCTCCCCCAGATTGCCAGTGAGCCACAGCAGGGAGGGGAATGTGGAAATTATTACGCTTTGCAGCATAATAATTTCATGGAGATGAAGGTGGAGAAAAGGTGGTGGCGTACGTTGGATTGGTACATGGATGAGGTGGTGAGAGGAATCAGTAGGGTTGCAGAGGCAGTTTAATTTTCGTGGATCAGAAAGAAAACTTTCCTGGAATCCAGATACCTTTATTAAAATGATTTTTACATGACCTGTCAGTCAAAGGTGTTAACGCTTCCATGAACTCAGCTGAGAGGCACTTTGAAAGCAGGATTCATCCTCTGTTTTCAGCCGAAAAGTACATCTTGTCTGCTTGACTAAATCTTGAAATTACCCTTTTTGTTTCCGTTGATGATTTACCGTCTTTGAACCTGTCTGTTGCAATTTCTTAGATTAATTATGTGCTGTAAAAATGGTATTATATTATAGTAGAGGCTTGTAAACAAGTTATGAAAATCATTTGAGGTTGCAAATGAAAGAGATTTATTGTATTAGCTCTTTGCTATGTTACCAGAACTGTCAATCTTTGGTTCTCCTCTTTCTGGGAATCCCTACCTCTTGAGTATTTCAACTTGCTGTTGAGAATATTGCTACTATTTACTAACACGAGACTCTGCTTTACAGCAGAAGATGATTACTCTACTCTGCGCTTGTCCCCCTCTGTGCTTGTGAGACCCCACCTGGAGTCCTGTGTCCAGCTCTGGAGTCCTCAACATAGAAAGGACATGGAACTGTTGGAACAGGTCCAGCGCAGGGACACCAAGATGATCAGAGGGATGGAGCAGCTCTGCTGTGAGGACAGGCTGAGAGAGCTGGGGCTGTTCAGCCTGGAGAAGAGAAGGCTCCAGGGAGACCTGAGAGCAGCCTTCCAGGATCTGAAGGGAGCTCCAGGAGAGCTGGGGAGGGACTCTTGGTCAGGAAGTCTAGTGACAGGATGAGGGGGAATGGTTTTAAATTGTAAGAGGGGAGATTTAGATGAGATCTTAGGAAGAAGTTCTTTGCTGTGAGGGTGGTGAGGCACTGGAACAGGTTGGCACAGAGAAGTTGTTGATGCCCCATCCCTGGAAGTGTTTAAGGCCAGGCTGGATGGGGCTTGGAGCAACCTGCTCTAGGGAGAGGTGTCCCTGCCCATGGCAGGGGGGTTGGAACTTGATGATCTCTAAGGTCCCTTCCAACTCTGACCATTCTATGATTCTATGACACTCTTGGAGGGAAAAGCACTCTATGGGTTGCTTTGTGTCCATGCTGGCTTCTGAGTTCATTGACACATGAACTGCTCATTATGTTTCATTTTTTTCATCTACCAATAACGTTAAAGTAAAGATACTGAACTGCAAGGAAGCGTTTACCTTTATCTAACTCCAGGGAGCATCTTGTGTTGGAGCTGCTAAATACGTGGCCTTGCTTTAACAGAAGTAAAGCCCCCGATCTTTTTATGTGATAATTTGTTATGCAGTAAAATAAAATGATCTTTGAGACTTCAGTGCGTTGCCAAACTGTTAATTGGTGCAGAACAACTTGGGTTGATTTCAGAGGGATTTGGAGGTGCTCAAAACTTAAGTAAACCAGGCCACGTGTGTTTGGGTGCCTAGATATGAATTCGGAGCCTCCTGACAGCCACAGGAGGTAGGTGTGGATTTCAGTGCGACTCCCCGGTCACTGGCTGTAGCTGTGATTATGACAAGGGTTTAGGATAAACACACAAGATGGCAAATAGAAATGGTTCCCAAAAACCTGACCCTGTCTGATGAAAGCAAGACTTAGTCCTAGATGGAATGGAGTTTAGGAGCAGCCTGTGCGTGCTTTGTGAGACGAGGTTCGTTTTGCATAAAGGTGCTGCTGGCTCTCAGCGTCCTGATCTGTACCTGGCATTTACACGTGGAATATGCTGTTTAGAAATGTTGTAAACTTGGGTGGGTAATCTTTTCAAAGATGCGTAGCTCAGTTTTAAATGGAGGGGATTAGGCCAGTGCTGTGGTACCAAGTGTGAACTGTTCAGGATAGAAAAGTGCAACTGTGAACAAGAGGCAGATTCCTCACTTCAAGGCCTATGTTCAGTCCTGGTTGATTAAAACGTCGGTGAAAATTAGCATGAAGTTCTCCATAACAGGCAGTGGTTTGTGTCCCAGCTGCCAGTTTGGTGGTGTTGGTGGCTTTGGAAGCCCCTGACGTGCCCTGAGGGACTGTGCTGTGGGCAAAGGGGGAGGAGGCCACTTGCTGTGCCCTCCTCGACACCCTTAAGGTTTCCCTCTGTCAGCAAATACTGCTTTTATAATGCCAAAGGGTTTTAAAGGGCCTGATGGTTACTGGAATGTTTACTTGCTTCAAGCATTTGTAAAGGTGTGCTGCTTTGCTCTTTAAAATTAATAGCAAATCACCCTCCTTGATTTGAATAGGAAACATTTTGTTAAGTTTTCAAGTCTACACATTTACACTGGAATGGGCTAAAATTTTGCACAGCTTGCTTGTTTGCCGTTTGTAGGGCTGGGTTGGAGCGTTTATTAGCTCGAGTACTTATTAGTTTGAGTATTTATTTAACTAAAATGCGTATTTTTAGACAGTAAAATTGTTAATGACTTCAGTAAAGTAGGTCCCATGCAGGTCCCCATCAGCCAGTTTCTGTGGTGAGCAGGAACGCTGCATACTTCGTGCGTGCTACTATTTTATTTTCACCCTCTGTTTTTTTGTTTTGTTTTGTTTGTTTGTTTGTTTGTTTTCTACTCTCTACAGGTTGACCAGAAGACAGAAGCTTGCAGTCTTCCCTCTCATCACCTCTCTTCTTATGCCAAGCCTTCTTTTACCCCACCCTTGACATTTTTAGGCGCTCTGCCCAGGAGTGGTTTAGAGATTTTAAAACTGGGAATTTTTACAGCAGTTTCCTTACCCGTATTTGCTAGCCTTTGCTTTGCACTGACATAGCAGAGACCTTTGCCAGGAGTGAGTTTTTAAATTGCTGTCTTTTTATCCAAGTTTTATTTATGAGAGATTACTGCAGGAAATATTCTGACCTAGGTGGGGGACGGGACTCAGACCTTCTTTCTGTCATGCTCTGCGGCAGCAGTAGTAGAAGGGTGGCTTCAGAAGAGATCTGTGACAGGTAACTTTACTCATGTTCAGCAAGACAGATTGCAGTTTCTGTGATGACTTCTTGTCAAAACACTTTATCTTCCACTGTAATGGTTTTGGCAAACAGTCACATCGTATTTTTACATACGAGTTCGGGGTTTTTTCCTTTACTTTTCTGAAATGTTAAAATAAAGCAAAATCCAGGCTTTCAAGTGCACAGTATGAACAACAGCAATCATTTATTGTACTGATAGGCAGATTCACTGTTTCTTCACTTAACATACACAGTTGCATTTCACATTGCATAGAGAAAAGAGGAGAACAAGCCGGTGAGTAGTCAAATCACTGTATGTGGAGTGAGAGTAAAGCAGTGAGAATGACCTAATCTTACTTGAATTTTTTTTGGTGGCTTTTTTTCAGCAAGGCCTCATCCTGCACCAGCTACTCCTTAACTTTCCAAGGCTCAGACTTGGAGAGAGCCCAAGGTATTTAGTTGCCTGAGTTCACCTGAGTTCAAGGATTCGTTTCAGTGGGAGTTCAGGGACTGCAATCTTGAAGGATCTGAGCCTCAGTGTTTGAGACACGTTTCAAGTAGAATGCATTTGCTTCTGCTCGTTAAATAATAAGACACAGGGATGCATTTGAGAAGCTGTATATAGCTAATCTGCTGACCTGGAATTGCTTCTGAAACAGTTGTACATGGAGGCAACGAGGGTTTATTTGCTTTAAGACACAACCCAATTTCCTTCATACACCAGTATATACTGGGAGCAGTGACCTGGACGTTCATGGAGTCGACTGGTGTAAAGTAAAAAGGGAGCCAGGCCAAAAACCTAAAAATGCAAGTAGATGGGGCTGTTTCCATACTATAGTTCCCATTTAAAAAATAGTTCCCTAGCATAATAACAAGCAGAGGCCACCATGTAAACTAAATTACTAAACTGGTATAAAATCTGTACTAGATTTTGTGCTTTGTTTCATGTTAAATTTTAATTCTATTATTATAGAGTAGTAATTCAGCATAAAATCCAAGGAGGCACATTTTTTTTTTTTAAATAGCTTTGTCCTTTACATTGTACAGAAAAAGGAATCCAGGAGATAGACAAACTAGACACCAACAATCTTAGGATATTAAATTTAATTATAGATTGCACAGAATATGATGTAAAAACAGCAATTTACGAGAATAATTATAACCTGCAAAATGTGAAAATAGTTTAGAAAATGGATTGTCATATTCTCTGACACAGCAATAGTCATGAAAGGTACACTTATAATATCATATGTTACTCCGTGTATTAACTATACTACCTGTCATTTAGCCAAGATTCCAAGACAGATTAAAGGCATTTATTTCTGAATTGCCTGTGTTTAAATTCAGTAAAGTTAACCAGCTAGGTTGAAAACACTATATTTTTGTCAACTACTGCATGGAGATCTATCCTGGATAAATGCTTTGTCTATATGCTATGAGTTTGTAATGAGAAGAGTAATTGAAGAACTGCAGAGAGCACAGACCTTTAAGTAGTTGGTTTGACAACTGAAAATATTTCTTAGTGTCTTGTTCAATTTTGGAAATCGGACATGCCAACATCTCTTTCCTATTTCAGACCTAGATCATATTTTATCTAAATCAATCTTTTGCATTTAAAAAAAAAATCCAAAAACGTTTAGTTGTAATGGGGAAAGATAGCTGTAGATCTTTCTTTTTGTTATGTAGGTCAACAGGAAATGTTGCAAGTGTCAAAGGATATGATGACCACAGCAGTATCAGCAGGTTGTCATTTTTTTCCAGCTGTGTTTATGAAAGCAAAAAAAAGAAAAGAAAACCAAACCAAAATCAAACCCCGACATATTTTAGTTTCTTTTTGAATATACAGACTGGCCCAAACATAGACATTCTCTTTATCAATCATATTGTTACAAAAACTGTACATTACAAACAGTATAGAAACAAACTGAAAGGAATGTGCCACACATTCTGGCTAATTTTCTATATGCAGTTTAAAAATACAGCCTACTCCCTTATAGTGCACAGTTATTGTGTAGATAGAGTACATCACTAGTTAAGTGGACATGATAGAAGAGTTCTAGTTTTCTTCAGCACAGAGAATAAGAGCCAGTTCTGCTCGGTAAAGCTTTCCTCCATCAGACAAGGCCATGATGCTTTTCTTGTATGTCGCAAGGTTGTTAATGTCTAATTCCTATTTAAAGAACAGATAATGCTTTAGAATCCTGTCTGGTTACCAGCATGAAGAAGTTTGCTTCCAATGACAGAAAAGGAGAGGAAAAAGATAAAAAATTAAAGGGAGTTCTCAGCCTGTCTGACAGCAGCACATTGCAAATGTTGTTTATATATTTGTGTGTTACCCATATTTTAGCCATATGTTGGATTGCTGAGAGCTGGTGTCTCAGAAGCAAACCTTTGACAGCATCACTACGTGATGACAACTCCCCTAGTTCAGGATTTACGCTGCCATGGCTTCTGCCAACGTTTTTAGTTGTACTTTGACTTTGGGAATTGTGATTGAGAAGCTCTATATTTGTCTTAATTGGGTGGATTAAAGTGTCCTTAAAATCCAAATTAAATCTAATCTCTAAGGGGGAGAAAAGCCCTCTAGGATTACCTTTTTGTTCTTTTCACAGAGATCCTTCAGTAGTGCATCAAGTTCATTTTCATCTATATAGCCATTGCCATCCTGAAAAATAACATTGAAGATAATTTTAAACATTTATTTTTCATTTCAGAGGACATGACTAGTTTTCCACAAGTTCAGAAAATAAGTACCATCGAAGTAATTAATAAAAAGGTTTTTTTGAAGACTTACTTGATCATACATTTCAAAGGCTTTATTGAATTCTTTTGCGCACATTTTGACACCCTAAATGCCAAAATGAAAAGAAATCCATTAATGACACCAGTTATGTGTGATGGTAGCAGGTTACTTTAAGAATGTGAATTTTCTTACCTGAAATTTAATAAGAAAATTTTCCTGTACAGGGAGTAGTCTTTGGAGAGAAAGAAACGGGGTGAAAATATTTAACTGTGTCCACGACAGCAATTGGTACATAATACTTGGTGTGAAAAGAGAGAAAAGACATACCTGGCCAGTTCAGTAAGCTCCAACTTCCCATCGTTGTTTGCATCAAACATTCTGAGCTGAGAGAATATATGATTTTACATTACTAATCAAAATTAGTCAACATAATGGAGAAAATGCTTCTTTGGGAAACTTAAATTCAATGAAATGTAGCCTTTATTTTGTGCTGAAACGATGCCCTTGTGTTTTTATCTGCCACATTTGCTGTGTTACACGTTTATTTACAGTACTGAAAAAATGATTTGTAGTAATTAACTCTACTGCAAAAGCGCAATAAGGAACCAGATGAACAAGTCAGATTAACCTCCTGTAAAGGTAAATCTTAACCTGTCTACAGTGATGAATGTCCCAGGTAAGAAACATGCATCTAATTATTTATAAATGAGAGGAGTGTTGACATGGTAACATTGAGCTTTTGACTGCATGTCATGATCTGATAATAGCGTTGTTATTCTCTATTTATAAAGGTGAAACAACTGTCAGCTGGAGTTCAAAAGAATCCAAGGAACTCAGTTCCTTAGACAGAAAATAGTAGACATTTCATTGAGTTGGCTGCTGGGTCTAAATATTTAAGTAAAGAACATGTTCTGTTTCTGCAATTTATTTCCAGAGAAGAGTGAACAGATGCTGTAGATGATCGCATTCTGTTGATAGTATGAAAATGGGAAATTAAATATCCCCAAATAATTAAATTACAGAAATAAATAGATTAGTGTAATTTGACAAAAATATGTGAATACTATTTCTAATAAATTATAATCCTCCTATTGTATTACAGTGTTTTCCTTTTAGCCCTTGAAAGCATGAGCTGCTTGAGTGGCACAGCTTATATTCATTATTAGAAGTAGATGGAGATATTACACCTGCGTGGGACTTCTTCTCCCAGTTTTCATGCCTGTATATAGCTCTGCTTTTCTACTTTCAAGTATTATTTTGCCTTTGCTGTATATAAGAATCACAAAAGCAGCAAACTGTACAAAAAATGATTAGGCTTGGTACTGGAAACACCACCACCTACACTCCATCCCATCACTTTCAATCACAGTAATTTGAGATGTAATTTTTAGATAAGAGGGAAAGCAGCATCCTGTGCTGAGATAAGTGCATATCCTTTAAAAGACAGAATTAATGCCATGGAAAAAAAGAACCAATTTCACTTGGTTAATACACAACAAATGGCAGAGGAGACCAGAAAAGAGACCAATTCTAGAAACATTTATTCCTATGCAACACTCTGGTTGCTTTTAACACTTCCTCTCCTTGTATAAAGCGTCTGCCTTGCATGCATTTCCCATGAAAGGAGATTTGCCTTTGAGGGAGGTGAGCAGTGGCAGCTGTGAAGTCAACATATTTTGTGTTTTGATGAATTGTTAGTTTCTGGCTGTGCCTGCCTGCAGCTGCTCAGGACTGCATGTTTTCTATGAGTCTTCTTTTCCAGTTTCTGAGGAGATTATGGGAGAGCTCACCCCATGATAATTTCTTTCTTATTGCTGTTAATTCTTTGTCAATGTGTCTCTCTGCAGAGGCCAGAACTTAGAGGACACTTCAAGTTGAAGGTTAAAAAGCTCCTTAAATGAAAGGGCTACATTTTCTTTTCACCAGTGAGTAAATGGTGACAATTCTAGGTAAATGGTTTATACTGGTACAAGGAACCAGCAGACTTTTTCCAGGAGAAACACAAATTTTGGTCATCCATTCTCAGGCCAGTTTGAAGGCTAGTGTGTTTAACTAGCACATTTTTGATTGCTGAAAATATTTTATGATGAAACTGAGCTGGTAAAACAGGCAAACAAAAATAAAAAGTAGTGCTGTGCATTTCCTAAAGATAAGAATTCTTTCTTTTTTTTATTGAAACATCCACTCAGAAGCCAATACTGGTTCCTGCCATGGAGCACCACAGCTGTGGGATGGAAGGAGTGCCCCAAGGATGAGCTGACTTAAGGCCAGGGAGGTAACAGTTTTATTCTGGTGTTTATCTAAAACATTGATTTCTCCTTGCAGAGGGGAAGAATTAGGGTGAGACGTTTGTAAATCTGATATGAAGCCACCACGCAGTGGTGGCTTTTAAGACAAGAGATAGATGCTACAGCACTGAAAGAAGGCAAAACAGAGAAAGTAGCCCCAAATTAATTTGATCTCAACGTAATAATGTAATTACGACAGGTATAATTTTTCTCCTATCAACTGTGAAGACTTCAGTTTTACACCTAATGCACAGGGAAGTATGGTACAGTCTGGTTTTATATAAATACCAAGAAATTCCTGGGCTTTCTTTTAAGCAGCACTGAAAACTGCCCTTCAAAGCCCTGTAACTGCCCAAGTACTTGTGGTTCTAGGTGCTACAGTCATCTCTCTGTTGCAGTGACAGAGTTAGCCTAATGAGGGCCTGGTGGGGCTCCAAGTCATTTGGAGCCTTTCAGTGGCTAAACAGAGTTTGGATTAGTCCAGTTTTGGTGAAATATGCCTGTAAATAATCTTACCATTATTTCTGTGTATTCTGTTAGCTTTGAGTCTTCAATCTGCTTGTTTGCTTTCTGTAACAAATCTTTCAAGAAGCTCTGTTAAAATAAGAAGAGTAATAGGTGAATTTTTATCTACAGTATAAAATGCTTGACTTGATAACTTCAGATTAAAGTGGTGGGAAATACTATTTCACTCCCTCTTTAGTGTTTATTGCTGAAGTTCTAAACGAGTATGAAAAGAAGTAGTAATTAACAGCTAAGAATATAACAGTTTCTTTTAATCAATTCAAGTATACTGCACAGTTTTATTTGGAAAAAGTGACTCATAAAACTTTCTGCATTGTATGCCATTTGTTGTATTGTGAATTTGGAAAAAAATAGTTTGGCTTTAAGTGTACCGCTTCCAAATCAGCTCTATCAGTAAGCTAAACTAATTAACCTTGAGTCTCCTTGAAAACTAGGATCCTAATCACTTCTCGCAACATAGGAACAATTTTACAGAAAAGATCAATGATTAATCAAGTTTCCCCCTTGCCTATGGCAGTACCCCGTGCTAGAAGTGGATGTTAACCTATGTTGCTCCTTCCTACCTTGTATTTTAAACGTGTGCAGCCAGTTTCACTGGATCTTTTTTGAATGAGAATTCCATATGGTATCACATGATTTTAAACACTAGCCATTTCTACTTTAAAAAAATTACTGTTTCCAACTATTCAGTGGTTTAAATTTCTGTACTAGATCTAAGGTGTCCACATGCTTGTTAATGCTCAATGAAGTCTGTAAGTGCTGTCATCAGTTGGGGTGTCATTGTCTTTGTGAAATATCAGGCCACATATCAAGATAGAAAATGGAGTAGCTGACAAGAAAACATATTTGTACATAGATGACATTCTTGAACTAGCATGCAACCCTATCAATAGACATATGACTAATACCCACTATAGTTCTTCCAGTCTAGTCCCCTTCGTGCTGGAAGACCTTCCTGGTAGCTTGTATACAAAGAACATAACTGAAATTTTGTAAATGGACGTTACAGAGACATTAAATGTTGTGCACTTTGATGGAAAATAGAACTGGAAAGGGCATTGAAAGGCTGTGCAGTCTATCTCCATGTCTCAAGGACAGATCATCTATATCTAAACTTCCTGAGTCACTCTCTAATCTGAGCTATTGCCAAACTTTTCCTAAATACAGGCAGTGATGGAGAGTCTGCCTCCCCCTTAGATGCTGTATTCCACTGCTGTTACTATTATTAGAATGTTTTCCTTATTTCCAGCTTAAATTTCCTTTACAAAGTGGGTGTATGGAGTACTCCTCACATAGCAAATATTTGAAGTGTTTGGCCTTATCAAGAAATACTGATCTAAAAATAAATCTGGATACTTAAGTCTTATTTTCAACACGTTGAAATGGCTTGTTTCTCTGAGGTGGACAAAATCTCGCAGCACAAGAGACATGGGACTATTAGGGATCCAGTTAAAATGCCTTCATCCTTCAGCTGGTCTTCAATCAGCCCTGCTTTTTCAACTCTATTTTAAATTATAGCAGCCAGCCAGAGGCTGTAAGGCGTGGAGAGCTCTCAAGTGCTACATGTGTGGCCTCCTTGCTCTACCAACTTCAGGTACACCAACCTGCTGTGACCAGCAGAAGAATGGGCTCGTCTAGCTGAGGGTTACCTTGAGGTAGGATCCTTAGCAAATGTCACACAGATAGCAAACTCAAAGAAGAAGGGAAAAGGGAAAAAAAGATGTGAATTGTCTGTTGTTTCTTCCTTTACTGAACAGAAGAGCTGTAAGGACTTCAGAGTTTGATCTCCTGGTGCTTTAGTTAATAAAGCTTATGTAGTTCTTCTTTAGAATACCACATATGGGTAAAATAGTCCAAATTAGATGGATAATCCCCACTAGGTCTTTCTCTTGCTATGAACTATTTTGAATCCTCTGAATTTAAAGCTACAAGAACGTATTAGGCACAACTGATCTGTGGAAAATGGCATCTTTCTACTTGGAGTCTGCTATATGTGAGCATCTCTTCTATGAGGAAGCTGAGAGAGCTGGGACTGTTCAGCCTGGAGGAGAGAAGGCTTGAGGGGACCTCATCAATCTATATAAATACTTCAAGGGAGGGTACAGAGAGGATGGAGTCAGGCTGATGCCCAGTGACAGGACAAGAGGCAATGGGCACAAACTGAGACATGGGAGGTTCCCTCTGAACATCAGTGAACACTTTTTCACTATGAGAGTGACTGAGTACCCACACAGGTTACCCAGACAGACTGTGGAGTCTTAATCTCTGGAGATATTCAGAAGCCACAGTACTGGGCAAATGACTGTAGGTGGTCTGGCTTGAGCCAGGGGCGTTGGACCAGATGACCTCCAGAAGTCCCTTCCAACCACTCTGTGATTCAGCATCTACAAATTTCTGTTAGTTTTGGGATTCTAGTTTTAAGGTTTGTTAACTCTGCAAGGCTGAGATGACTAATGTAATAATCTTGATTCTGATCTTATTTGTGCATATTAAAGCTGATACAAAAATCCCACCAAGTTAACCAAGCAGTGTCACAGGGCACTGTAGAGTTACAGGATGCTTGAGAGAGCATGGTCTGTCAAGTAGCATAGTGATTAATGACAGTGATGCCCCTAGGAAAACACAAGACAACCTTCATCTGTAATATACCAAAAAAACCCCAACAACATAGCTTTCAGAAGCCTGTCTTGCTTTCTTAATCTTTCTTACTTCTAAGCTAGAGCACCTGCTACCTTGAGTCACTTGAGACAAACATCGATCTGAATTAAAGCACACTTTAAAAAACATTGATCAGATTAGAGTTTCACTTTAAATAATTTACTGGTGATAAAAACATCAGCTAATCATATTGCTTTTCCATCGTGTTTGAAATGCAAAAGCATGCAGGGGCAAGCATCTGAAGAAACAGCAGCACGGGCTGTAATCCAATGCCTCTTCTCATGTCATGCATACCCGTATCCATAGGTATTGGTTTACCTTAAGTTCCTCAGAATCAATGAAGCCACTGTGGTCGCTGTCATACTTTCTCCATGTCTGCAATCAGAACATGAACGCTTTAGTGATATGTTTATGGCAAGGGGGTCTCAGATGACTTTACAAAAGGCAACTTTTCATACTGCACCTGCATGAAGTCTTCACTTGACTTTAGCTGCTGGCACCTGAAGAACAACAGGAAATTCTCTTCCGTTGGTAATATCTGAGCAAGCTGTAACAGAATTTAAGAAAGATTCAGTTCTGATTCTTCATTAGGCCTGCTGAGCCTGTAAGAAAGTGTGAAACTTTTTTAAAAGAGTGTGAAATTCTTTGTGCTTATACTGTCCTATTTTGCCCCCACAGAAAGCTTCATCCTGCTAGCTGAAATCTTTGGAAGATGGCTCTGAAAAGCATCTGGCTGGTAGCTTTCATCAGGATCAAACAGAACTGAAGTCCAAGAGGAGGGAGTGAAAAAGCGCTTTACCTTTGGGGTAGCTGGTGAAATAGGGAAAAAAAAATCACCCATACAGATTGTGAATACACAGCCATACAGATCTGTGGTGAAAACCTTGGAATTGTCATGAAGAGAAAGCACAACACAAAGATGTTTGGAAGATAAACTCAAAGGACCACAAACTAAGAAAGTGGAGGAAAATAGATTACTCACAGACACTGTGGAAGAGGAGAGAGGAACACTGACCTGAACACATGTGTAAGGTAAACAGAAAAATACATGGAAGAGCCAAGAATCAAAACAAAAGTGGGAAGGGAAAGGGGATGGCAACTGGTGAGCATTTGTCAGGCACAGAGATATGTTCAAGAAGAGCTATAAATACCAGAAAGAAATCAGAAGGGCTTTTAGCCCTGCAAAATCAGGGGTGGTTCTTCCAATGCCTCAGCTCTACAAAAGGCTTTTTTAAAATCAGACATTATTGTACTGATTATTGAAACTGTTCATTTACTATAACTCAATTTTGGCAAGTGACAAATGTAGAAGATGGAGAATACGCTGTATAATTTAATGTAAAATCATGATTTGTTTTTAACAAAAGCCTAATATTTTTTTCTGTCCTCAAAATGTATAAAATGTGTTTTGATTAAAGAAAACTTTTTACTTGAAGAATAGACCAGCTGTGCTTACTAGGAAGGGAAAATGGAGAAAGACAGATTTCTTAGCTGCATTCTCTTATGAAAAATAACATCTGCAGACTTCCTGGAGCCCAATCTTAAAATTTTTGATTCAAATTTTTAGTTTTCTGCATTCATTGCACAGCCTCAAATCTCTTGTTCTGTCTATTAGTGTTATTGCCTAATTGCTCAGGCTGGTTTTTTGGGTTCTAGCAGCACCAGAGCTGACTTCAGCTCTCCCTCTTACTCTATAGGCACAAGGGGGTGGAGACAGATCTCTTGTTTCTCTACAACTATCTGTGCAAGGAAACAGTTACGTTCTTTAAGTGTTGGTACAACTGAAAAGACACATGGAAAATCTCCTTATGGAAATCGAGTAGCTGATGACAAACTGTGAGGGCCATCAGAATGTTCTGAGTGCTTTTGCTGAATGGCTGAATCAACTTGCTAAACACAGTCAAACAATGTGTTTGTCAGCAGCTTTCAAAACTCACTCCGATATAAATAGCATATACATGTGTAGGTAAGTACATGTTCATATGTATTTAATTGCTAAATGTGTGTAACTCAGTACTGATTTACGGAAAAAATTCTTTATTTATCCCATGATGGAGGAGCTTTGATTTTTAGAGTAAATCAACATTCCTCTTCAACAGCAGACACTGAATGGAAGAACTGATTATAATAATCAGCAGAGTTTGGGGGAAGGGACTGATTATGGCAATGGGAAAGGGTTACATGTGTGGCAATTATAAATAAGACCTAGCTTGCATGACCTTTTATAAAGTCTGGTGAATTTTGCAAGGGTACTGTAAAATAGTACAGGGTGGAAGGGTAAATGTACAGGAGTAACATTCCAAAGAATCATTAACAGCTTGCTGGCAATACCAAACTGTATCTGAGGTACAGAATACATTACCTGTGGAAGAAAATTACCTTGTTTTAAACTATACCTCTCACCCTTTGTAAGTCTCAGGGGAAAGTATAAGCCTTTATGTTACAAAGATGCTGTAGCTCAATATCCAATTCTAGTTTAGGCTTCTGCCAAAAAATATCTCTGGGGTTTTCTTACTTTTGTACCGTTTGGCAGAAGAGGAAAAATATAGCTAAAGGAAAGTCCAGTTTTCCAAGTTCACGCATCAAATAGCATTTAACTGTTTTTTGTGGAAAACTCTGCGTTATTAAGGAATGAGGAGATCCTGTGGAAACTGGCTCAACTCCCCTGTCCTAGGTATGCCGGTAAGAGAGGAAAAATGGAAACCTGGTGGCATTTCTGGTGACGACTTTTTTGTGGCAGTAAGCATTGGGGGGATCTGTGAGGATGTTTTAATAAGAGTGTGGCCTGCTACGAGTTTGTGTGTGGCAACGATAGCTGTTTAGTGAGTGTTTCTGTGAGCTCTGCTGCTTTCAAGGAGAATACCAGCTATTTCTGCACGGTGCGTAATTGAGGACAACCACAAAGCGTGAGACTGTCTTGACTCCTCTGCTCAGCTGCAGGCTGAGGTATGTCTTTATAGGTTACCTAGCAGAAAAAAATACTCTCAGTACTTAAAACAATAGCAGAACTATTTTCTATAAATTATTCTCTAACTAAATTCTGTTGATATTAAATACTATTTAAAATTCCTTTCACCTCATACAGTTAATTTGCTTTTTAAAATCCTATAATAGAGAAAAGGAATACAAAGAATATTTTAGGCTAATAAGTAGTTATTTTTATGGCATGAGTAAGCTTCAAATAAGTTGAAAGTGAAATTACCATGGTCCTGAGTTTCAAAACTTTGGGTTTCACATCCACATTTTAGTGAAAAATGAATGAGCACAAAAGGTGAAAGAGAGGTCCCTTATGCAACAGCAAGCAAGTGGACAGGTCAGACTGCTTTTAGCTGGAGGGTGCTGGATAAAAGCTAGTGATGGCAAAGAGAGAACTGACACTGAATCTGAGCTGAAACTCCACTCCCTCCTCTATGAAGCCACCCAGGCCTCCTCTTTATCTCAGCCAACAGATTTTTCCTGAAAACTCATTATTTGCTAGGATGTTTTCTGTCATGGGGTATTCATCATGATGGCCAAGAGTCCAAATGGCTTTACTTAACTCCTTTTTACACGTATTCATACACTTTTTCAGAAAAACTATTTCATGCACCATGTAAATGGGAGCAATCTGGAATTACTGGACATTTTATTTATACAGAAGGAGAATCAAGTCCCAACATCAACTTTAATATCATACTGCTCTGCATGTCCAACACGTTTTGTCTGAGTCCCATCAGCACTTTCCAAATCAAGCTTCATGCTGATGTAAGTGAAATAAAATATAGCTGTTGGGTTAGGAAACTGCTATATCGAGGGAGAAAGTCCCTTCAGTCACTGAACTGAGTACTGTCACTATTCCATGGCTTCTGTAGATGCTGAGCATGCTCGGCACTTCACTGGGAGCAGCAACCACTGCACCATATCGGGCCCTATCATATTTGCTCGCCTTTACCCATCAAGTCAACAGCAGAATCAGAAACAGAATTTGAAAGGTAAACCTTTCAGTTATCTTTCCCAAGTGAAGAAAGACAGTCTTTTTCAGGCACTGTCTACACATTCTTCTTGCATCTAGTGCTTGCTATTACACGTATTCAAAAATGCTAAATTAAATAGGATTCTTCAATGCCAAATGAATAAGCGTTTGTCAGTCCAAAACCAAACAATTCGTTTGCCCAACCAAACACTAGTTCTTCTCAGAACTAATTGATCACTGCTAAGTATTGTCAGAAGATGCGTTTTCTAAAATCAATTATAGCTGCAAGTGAAACAAGCTTTTCACATTTCCATGGCAGTTTAGTCATAATTACATATACATTTAAACAAGTATATGCAATTCAGACACATGACAGAGGAAAAAAGATACCCTGAAATGATGTGTATCAGCAGTGAAACTTCCTACTGACTTTTACAGATTCTATTCAGTCCTCTCTTTTAAAATTAGCTACTGACCCAAAGTTGGTCACTGTAGAAATTCTGCAGGCCTGGCTTGTTTCCAGCTGTTTCTTAATTAGCTCTCTAGGTCAGATTTCTTATTATCAGAAAAAGATATATAATGGTGTTTAATAATAAAACCGCAGTCTCACTGCACTCAGAGTGACATAAATGAGTCGTAGATTTAGGCTTGAAAAAGTGACTTCTCAAGCTGTAACCCAGTGAGCTTTCCTTTTTGATTTGCAACACTGAACAGTGAAAGCAAGAGAAAGTGCAATGCTTTCCCCTTTCCCGGCAAGTTGCCTAAATTATGCAATTGTTGGGTAGCTCTATGTCTTAAAGGGTTTGGCTGTCTTTGCCCTCTTTAGAAAGTGGGAGTAAGGAATAGGGGAATTTTCTGCCTGAAGATCTGTTAAAATTCAAGAAAGGAGTTCATAAGAAACCTTAATCTTTCACAAGCTGGATCACAGCTACTATAAACATGATTAACCTGCTCTCTTACCACATGTGTACTTTTTAGAATAGACCGCATACAGCGATGGCCCAATTATGTTTGCTTATGTGTTATCCTAACTATAGGAGTTGTGACAGAGCATTAGTTCAGCCATAACTCCAGATAAATCAGATTTACCTTTCACAGTTTAAATTTCTAAACTAGAGTTTTCATCTGCTTTGCAGAAAAACTAAATTCCTATGCTGTTGCAGCTTATTTGTACTGAATAAAGCACGCAAAGTTAAATGACGTGTAGTGAAATGTCCGGAGAGGGGTAAGGAACACCTTACTTCTTGTGAATGAAAAAAGTTCATTAGTGAAAAAAAAATACTAAAGATCTTAAGACAGAGGGAGAAATTTTCTGTGTAACTAAAAATCCAAATTATTTGCATGTTATGATCACATTGTTTGGCGCTAAATGCATTTTCTACAAGTAACCGTGTTAGTCTTTTGTTATAAAGTAACCATCTTACCTCAACTATTCCTATTTTTCCATCAGTAGTCTTCCCATATTGGTCCACAAAAGCTTTCATTTCAGGTGTTAAGTCCTGTAAAGTTACAATGAGAGAAACATCACTTTAAGATACAGAGAAATATACGTAGCTGACTTGAACATTCTGTCAGTTGCCAAAAAATACATTACATGTAATGAAGTACACTCAATGAAGTTAAATTTCAATGAAATTGAGTAATTTTTTTATCATGTATGATGTCATTGCGATAAATTTTACTTTCTAAGGAATTATACTATATTCAGTATGAATGATTGGCATCTAAATACATAGAACTCCTATTTTAGTTTACAGGATGAAAAATTATAAAGGCAGATGCGTTGGAAGGTGTGTATAACAGCTCCTTTGTTTAAGAGGATGACAGTGAAGTTCATAGACAAGTATTAGTCAATTTTCTCATTTTTCATTTTTTAAATTAGTAACTTGAAGGCAGTGCAAAATCTTTGAAAATAAAGAGCATTTCAGTACAATACATCTGAAGACCTAAACAGCCCTTCTATGTCTTGGAGTTGATTTTTCCTGAACAAAGGATGCTATTTCAGCCCTAAAAGAACTCATCACGATATCCTATTTTTTCACTGTTTAGTATTTGGTTATCATAGAAACAGAGTCAATGTGTCAATGCTGAAATGTAGAGAGGCAGATTTAGGAGGGAGAATACTTTGAGAAGTATGGAAAAATCTGTCAGAGTAAAGCCAATGTAATTGTTTTTCATATAAATAATGGTCCCTGCTATACATCTGTTCTCTAAAGGCTATTCTCTCTCTAGGTTATGGCAAAGGTGCCAGACTTGTGAATATCTAAATATTTGACTTCACACTTCAACTTGCCTTGCCTTGCTTTGGTATGAGCTGCCATCAACCCTTTAATACTGATGAAATTTTTAGCTTTCTTTGTACTTGTTATAAGCGTGAACCAGTAAAACCATGCCGTGATAATCAGGACATGCAGTTATATTAAAACTATGGACAAGTCTATGTTTATAGGTGAAGACACAGCAGTCTTTGGAAATTACAGGTTTAGCTGCTATAATAGGTCTCATTATATAGGACCTACGTGATTCTCTCACTGGAGACACAGGGAATCTCAGCTGTACAAAGTTTGTTGGAGTTTGTCCCAAATTTCAACTACCAAAGCTAGCTAAAATGTCAGTTCCTTGTAGCCCATACAATCATGGCCTAGTATCCTATTTCTGTCAAAGTCATCCATGGCAGGTTAGTAATTTGCCACGGCTTTAATTAGAGATGTGGCTATTAATACAATGCACTTCAATGTCACCTTTCATCTAATGACCCCAATGTGGGGACAAGTTTGCTTAGCAGATGGAAGGGAGAATTTAGACACCTGGATTTTAATTAGTCCTGGTTAAATGTTTTACTAATCTTTCTAGTAGCAGCTCTGCAGTGCCAGACAGTGCCCAGCTGTTGAAGGAGGCACAGCCAATTAAAGGTTAAAACAGAATGCTTATCCTCTTTGGTCTTCACTTCACCTGCTCTTGAGCAACTTGATGTTTGAAGACATCAAGCTATGACATTAGAGTTATGTTGTTCAAATGAATGTTTTCAGACAAAAAACTTGCCTAAATTTAACCAAGTCTAGTCCTAAACTTGATAAAGATGTAGCACTCAGTGTTTGAAATTAAGAAACTAGCACTTCGCACCTCAGTCTCCGCTTTTAAACCACATGATACTTATCCAACCAAATGGATCTGTAGAAAACAAGCGGCTTTTTCTAATAAGATTTGAAAATGTAAGGATAGACGGCACTACAGAAACACGTCACTGTATTCAGAAACATCTATTAAATCAGATATTTCTGTGGAGAAAGACTGTCATCATCTGTATATGCAGGAAAAGTGAGAAACAGATGTGGAATAGCTCAGATGAGACCCTTTATCAGCCCCTTTGTTAGTCATTTATACCCCACAGTTTCTCTGGACATACCTAGACAGAGAAGGTATTGCATAAGCGTGGGGGACAATAAATGGAAGCTATGCTTCTATACTTATACAACTTTTATCTTTAAAAAAGCAGCAGTTCTTTCAACAAATCTGAAAGTATATCAGATCAATTAATTATCTACCATAGGGCACGAAGTGAAAGGACATAGTGTTACCAAAGAAAAGCCCAAGCCCTAAAACCTCTGAAGTACACATGCACCTTTTGAGGCCAGTGTGAATCGGGCTGCACACTCCGTCTGAGAAACAGCAACTGTGAAAGCACAAGCTTACCGAGTGGATTAAAAAAAAGCATTAGAATTAGAACATAATTAGAACGGTTCTGTAGCTGGGAAGAATATTGGGAAATGTTAAACCGTCGTATTCAATGACAGAATCAACGTGATTCTTTAATGCACATGGCATGACTGATGTAAAATCCAGCTACAAAGAATGCATAATGGAATATTTCAAAAATAGTGAGCAGGAGAGTGACCTGAAATGCAGAAGTTAATGATGACAAAGAAGCTTTGGGGTGTTAAAAGAAGGACAGATGAGGAAATGACATATAACCTACACTAGTTTCTCAATGTGTCCCTTCTGGCAAAAGAATAGAAATTCAAAGCTACTGAATTAGTATCCCATGAGACAAGACACGAACTAATGAGATGCTTGTTTGGCAAATGAGCCTTCAAATCCAAGAATCAGCTTAGATTTGAAATCTAAGATGACATAAATCCATACTCCAGAAAAAGATTTCAGGAACGAAGGTAACATCTACCAAAAGCAGAACCCACAGATCAAGTAGTGAATTTGATGTTTCTACTGTAGGTTGCTCTTTTCAGCAGAACACTCCAAAAATAGGTTTGAATCAGAGAAATAGGAAAGAGAAACTTAATTGAACACCTGAGCATTTTTAAAATGTAGTGTGAGGTACACACAGAAGTTATTTAAAAAAAAAAAAAGGCATAAATGATGAAATTTGTAGCAGATAAGAGTAAGGTTTTTCTGTATTACATTGAGCAGGCTCTGTTTTTAAGAAGAGAGGCACACTTACTTTGAGAGAAAAGAATCCAATCTTAAAATGATAAATATTTATTCCCTTCAGCTTCTAATTATTTTTAAGCTACTGAATAACATATCAGCATTTCAACTAAGAATGCTCTTCATACTAAAAATACACAGGCTTCCATAACTTTTTTCATAATGGACATTTTCAAGTTTCTCACCCTTCAATATAGAAGAGAAATTATTTCTTTTGCAATACTTGAAAGGTTTTGAAGTGTGTTTAATCTCTTCTATGGACAAAAATAATTTTTTTCCCTCTAAAAAACACATTCCTTTCCCAGTTTTCTGGGGGGTTTGAGTTGATTTGTTTTTTTAAATTCAGTTCAAACTTACACTCATAAAAATGAGTGGCTACACCAACGGCTGTAAGAAGAATTAGCTGGTATCAAGACCGCAGCAACATTAGAGGCATTTCTGGGAGACAGATTTTCAGATGCATGAAGTTAACACTCATCAAATTAATGAGAAGATAAATTTTTAAAAATAAATTTTAAAACCATGTTAATTATCGAAAAGCTACTACCTGATTTGGAAGTATTCATAAATAAAGCAGCAAGATATTTCCCCCATGCCCGCTTGCCATCCAGTTAAATTATAATTATATTTTCTGTTACTTCAGAAGTCTTTTAGCACAGAGTGATTTAAATTGATCTTATTAGGTTATATGTTTGAGCTTGATGCTAAGTCGCCTGTTTTAGACATCAATTATTTTAATAAGAAACACATTTCTTTAAAAGGTTTGCTTCCATTTTAAGACAAATCTTTACCTGGAATCTTTAATTTCTTTCTCCTTTTTTACCCTTTCTTTCTGTTTTGTTTTGGGTTTTTCCCATGTGGGCTTAGTTTGGATGAAATTTGAAATTAGTGCTTTAATCACTCATGCACAGAATTGTTTTGGCAGCAATGGCAAAAACTTTGGTGTCCCTCTGAACAATCTGAACTACCAGAGTCTGGTACTCCTGATCCTGGGGTATAAGACTGACGAAGGGCAAAATGTGGTTAGCAATCATCTGCAGATCTATTTGCTGACCACCAAGGGGCAGAAATGCATTTCAGCCTGTAGTGCCCATTAGGTATGAAACTGAAACAGAGTCCAGCTAACTTGAAGTGTTGTTTTATTCTTTCCTTTCTTTCTTTTTTTTTTTCTCTTTTTTTCCCCCCTCCCTGCTTTCTTTTCAGTATCAATACGTATCTGGCTCAGGTAAGAGTAATTGCAATGGGATAAGATCCCAGCCAAGACAAAAGGGTAACATCCCTGCATTTCTTGACTTTTCCTTCTAAGCACCCTAAGAAGTATCAGCTCGTAGCCCGGCAAGATGTGAGGGGGACCTGCTCTCCAGGGAGGTGGACTCTGGCCTCACCTTTCTGAAGCAGAAGATTCATTTCATTCGCAACCTGCTGATTTGTAAAACTGAGCTACATCCCTCTGCCCGGTGAGGCAAACGCATGAACCGTGTGATGGCAACAGAGAACAGAAAGGATCGGGGCACTGGAGTTTGCTCAAGAAAACTCTTCCTTCCCGAAGAATCATCGAATCATAGAATGGTTAGAGTTGGAAGGGACCTTAAAGATCATCAAGTTCAAGAAGACAGAAAACAGGGGTGAAACGTTAACCTACCAAGCCTGCCTTCTTCCGCGCCTGCTGCAGCTCCTGGATGAAGTTTTGTAGCTCCTTCCCATCCATGTACCCATTGCCTACAACAGAAAGAGTTATGGTTGCGGCCACCTCTCCCTCCAAACTCTCTCCAGCGCCGGCGGGGACATCTCCGACCCCTTGGCTCCCTCCCGGCGGAGCGTTTCCCTCCTGCTCTCCTCGCCCGGCACCGACCCCAGCCCCCGGCGGCTCCGGGGCGGCGGGCGCGGAGCGGAGCGGNGTATTTATGGGGCCGTCCCGGCCGGGCCACTCCCCTCCGGTGCTGCCCTCCCCTCTCCGCGGGCCCTACGCTGGGGGGGCCGGGGTCTCCCGGCGGCGGCACGGTGGCTGGGGCCAGCCCGGCGGCACCCTCCCGACCGCCCGCGGCTCCGGGGGGCAGCGGGCACCTTAATGCGGGCGGGATGGTGCCCAGGTGGAGACCCCCAAGCAAAGGGAGCAGCGGTGGGTCACCGAGGAGTCATTGCTGGTCCCTCACTGTGGGAGAGTGTGTCTGTGAGAGGGCGAGGACAGTTTCCCAGTTTAGCCATCAGGCTTCCGTCTGGGAAAGGATCCTGGGTGTCAGAACGTGGCTAACGGTGCTGTGAGATGTCTTGGTACAACAATATCCCTATGGGACATCATGTGGGGTGCAAGGAATCTGTTTTTCCCCTCTCCATCCCCAAAGGAAACTTGCAGATAGCTCCACAGAGACTTAATCTTTGAAGTGCTGCAAGCCTTTAAACAGATATTCCCACTAAAATATCATGGGAGACTGAGATATCTGTGTTGAGATAGCATGGGAAAAGACATGGTAGATTTGGATATACTGCCCTAGTAGGTAATTTCAGCCCAACGGTAACGTTTTGAAAACTTCATTAGTAAGTGTGGAGGTGTGAGGGATAATACCATAGTTACTTCTGACTGACTAATAATGTTTTTTGGTAGACCAGCTTTGGGGATCTGCCCTCCTACAGCAATGGCTTGGTGGGAGGGGACAGAGCAGCTTATTAAATATCTTCCTTTTGTCACAGGTTATTGTGATATTGTGCCAGTAATAATGATTAAGTTCCTTTTAGGGTGACTCATTTTAGTCGTTAGGGTTACCTGGGTACCCTGAAACACTGAAACTGCCTTTCTCCTTCCAGCCATATCCCTCAGATGCTACATCAGGTTGGCATGGTTTGATGGCCAAGGTGGTTGACAGGATATCACCAAATACAGCAGGTAGCACAGTGAGGATGGTGGATGAGAATAGCTGGGAAACCTGGGAATCTCCATGTGTTAAGTGATTGACATGAGCAACAGCAGGACAGGAGTGTGTTAAGACTCACATATAGCTCAAGGATACAAGAAAGATGGAATAAAGCAAAGCAGAAGCCAGCAAAATTCCAAGGGGGATGGGCAACACGGCAGGATGAGAGGTGGATGCTTAGTTAAAGGCTGACACGTCCTGAGAGGGATTTCAGTAGATTGGGTGGCTGAAATCTTGTATGCATTATGGAACAAGATGTGGGCATAGCGATTAAGTAATCATGAGACCTTATACTCGATTCCCTCCATCTTTCCATTCTCCTGTTTCTCCACCTGTTATGTGCAGCTTTCTCATTCTGTTGCTGCCATTTGGCTGTGAGTTCTTCAAGAGATACAGCATGTTGGTTTGTGTTTTGCAAGCTGCTGAACGAAGCAGCTAAGACGAAAGACACAAGAATTTGATCATCAATCCTGTTGGTTAAAATATTTGTATTAGTGAATAATGTTCAGGATAGTTTTACAGCCACAAATACCATTATACACTTGCAAAAGGACTGGAGAAATTTTAAGTATTTCCTCACAGTCAGGCTTTGTGTTTATCCATGTGAAAAAGAAATCAAATTCATGGCTGACTCAATTTCCCATTAGGAACTGGGTTTGGGGCATGGCTTTCTCAGAGTAGTAAACTTCAGTGGGAGCCAGATGCTGAAACCTCTGCGATCTGCCTACATCTTGTCTTGAAAACAAAAACCTGAAATTAATGCATTTCCATCAAGTAGCAACAATGACAAATAAAAGGAGAGAGGATTCACGAGGCGTTTTTTTGCCAGGAGCAAATACATGGCAGACTCCTGGCCTCCACGAGCAGCAGCACAGTGGCTCGAGCCTGGGATCATCCTTTGTACTTGGGAAAGACAACGAGGTGCCAGTGACGCAAAGACACTGGAAGGAGACAAAGGTAGAACTGGCAATTCCATCATTTTTAGATAGGAGAAGTCTGTGCCGGTGAGGCAACCTCTTATATTTGCCAAGTGTATTGAATTACTCCGTTCAGTGCAGAATTTCAGCTTCCAGCAGCATGCATGAATGGAAATGGAGCACTGAACCCGTTTCGACAGTCCTCTGACTTGCATCTTATGTTGATTTCTCCTTGCTGCGTACCATTTTCCCATGGCACATCAAATCTTGTGCTTGCTACTTTTCCCTGACCCAGAAGTCTGTAGCTGAATGGGAGAGAAGAATTCACATTGTTTGGGGCCAGCCCAACCTTGCTCATCTGACTGCTCAGACTTTTAAATGAAACAGGAACTGCAATGTTTATGTTTTCAGAAATTCTCAGAATAAAAGGTTTTACATAGGTCATATCTGGCCAGGAGGCATTTGAAGGAAGTCTCATAGGAGCTTTCAAAATATGTTGCTTCTCCCCACCAGGAATGTGTACAATCACATGCAGCTAGGATACCTGGACACGCTGACCACTCGTTATGCTGATATCTGCAAAATCAGTGCTGTCTACAGAACCTTATGTGCATTCTTTGTGAAATAGTATATCGAGGTGAATGGGTTTGTGTGTTCTCATGGCTGCACTTCACGTGATCCCTCACGGGCATAAAAGTAGCAGACAATTCCATGCAAAAATAATTGCTTATGTAACTAACTGCACGCCATATTTTCATGATTAATGAATTACCAATCTGTGATTCATATTTAATCCCACTGGACTCTGCTCTTTATGCAAAACGAAATCGGAAAGTGGTCATTTCAATTCCAAGAAGTTACTAATTTCCGTTGAAAGAAGAAGCACTGGAGAAGATTTAAAAATGCAGATATACAGAGGATGTGATCCATAATCCAATGAAGTCCATGTAAATTTTCCCAGTGACTCTAGAGGGGTTTATACAAGACAAAGCTCTTCATATTTTCAGAAATTATATGTATGGTGATATTCATGTACATGCATTGATTAATGAATTACTTCTCTGAGAAGCCTAAGCTTCATCATTCATTTTAGCTAGAGCTACTTCAAGTTCTCCTTACAAAAAAAAATGAGCCAGATCCATATCTGGCAGAAGTCAGAAATCCTACACTGTTGCCAGCTGGGAACTTAACCCAGAATCTAAGTGACTATGATTTTCTTTGAAAACATTTGTTGTTCATAGCTGTTATTCAAGTGCTTTTCATTAATAATTTTTGTATGTCCGGTTTCTGAGATTTCCTAGTTCTGGCTACCAGACTTCTTCACTCTCTGAAGAATGTCTAGCCGCAATATTCCAAGGGTTTCTCAAGATGTGTGGAAATCAAATATGTCCATTATAATAGCAAACCAACTTAAAATATCCCCCAAATAAAAGCGAGAAATTACAGGACAAATAATTCTCACCCAGAAAGCACCAACCATGTCAAGCATAACACACTTGGATTTTGATGAGCAGAGACCAAAAGAAACCCCAATGTAAGAACTTTCAAATGAGAAACATGAACAACACAAGTGCTCCGCAAGGACAACAGGAGTTATTACTCAGCTATGCTCAGTCCACCATCAGAAGAAGTATCAAAGCCAGGGAACATTGTGCCACCTCTCTTCTGAGAAGCCAAATTCATGCATGATCTTGAGGTGTGGCTGGATTTCCTTTATCCCCTTCTTTCCTACTTGATGCTTAGTGATAATAAGCAGTACAGTCACTCTTGAAAGATGTTGAAGGGAATTCTGATCCATGGCAGTTGTTCCTCACTACAGTCCTGCCTTCCTGTAGAGTCATCACAGTAAAAAACATATTGAAAGAAGGGATTCACTAAATTTTAATTCTAGCCTTTTCATGATTATATGACACGAGAAAGTCTGTCTTACACTTTTATACACTCCCACAGCAAAACATGTATCTGAGAAATATCATAACTGGAAGGGTGAATAAAGTTTTAACCAAATTTTTAGACTTCAGGATCTCTTAAGCAAATATAAAAAGCAGGCTTGCCCTTCATCTTGAGCCCAAGCACCTAAGTATTAAATATTTTAAAGCAAATAAATACGGCCTTTCATAGGAGAAAAAGGATGTAGATGATGCTATTTCTGAATAAGGGTAAGCACCTGTGTCTCTGTAGAGTCCTGCTAATGCCCATCTTAATGGTGACAGATGTACAGACCAGATGATAACTAGGGGCTGATGCTGATTTTAGGAAAATAAAATCTTGGGAAAACCTTTTTTTCAGGTAAATCTTTGATCCAGGTACACAGAGAAGACCCCCAAGCTTACTCCTGACACATAAACCAGCCAGAAAAACTGGAACGGTGCCTGTACACGGCTTGGGCTTCGGCAGAATTTTCAGAGGTAGCACTGGGCTCTAAAGGGCAGCTTTCAAGTTGTGCGCAACTGCCATCAAGTGTGGCTGGCTGTGGGTGGGGAAATGTGTCTTTTCAAAGCATGTGGATAATACTATCAAATAATCTATTGCTTACTTTATTCTTTATCTACATTTCAATCAGTATTTTTATTCTTTCAAAATGAAAAAGAAAACGCAGCACTGAAGCACACAATCTATCTTAAGCTGGCTTGGACTTACATAGTCATTATGGCAAACCATTATTTGCACAGGAAATACATTATGTAAATAGTAATTTACATGAGCCTTCCCTGTTTTTCAAAGACAGCATTATATAGAAATATATTTTCCCTACTCCGGACAGTTTTGTCCAAAACTATTTAAGGGCATTAAATATATTTTAATATAAACTGCAAATTGGTGAGCATCTTGTAAATTCAGATTGCAGCACATCCCGAGCCTTCACCTTCTGACAGGTGAAGCCAGGGCCTAATTCATCCCTTTTTTTACCTACTTTGTACCCTGAGAGTCTCACCCGTAGCTTTCCAAGGAACAGTGTGCTGATGCTCAACAACAGATTCCTGTTTTAGAAGCCCAAAGTCCATGAAACCATGCTTTACCTGGTCTTCCCACCCTGTAAGATATCCTTGGAACTATCAGAGCATTTTGTTCTTCACATTGTAGCTCCTTTCCTTCAAGGACCACGTGGATGCTCAGCACAGGCCTGGTGGGTGGCACCCAGGCCTGGCAATCTCCTTCCAGCCTAAGCAGTTCCCAAGGGCAGGGAGAGTGACAACGTGGGGGGAATGGCTTTTTTGTTTGACAGAATTTAACGTGTTAGTGCTACAGCTGCATGAAGGGCTGTACCAGGGTGTTGATGGATTAGTGCCACCAGGAAAAGTTCATGGGATGGATGGTATTGGTTTGATGTTCTATAGTACTATAGACCAACTAGGAAACCAAGAAAGAAAGCAAAACCATGCAGCACTTGTTTATTTAGCTCCATTTTTTCCAAGATCACACTTAACTGTGTTTCTTCCTGTACTTTTCCGGCAAATACCTGCCTAACTATGAGATTTAGAAGAACGTCAGGGATGAAGTAAGTCATACAAGAAGGCAGCTCAGGGATGACCTAACCCATACCAGAAAAATCAGCTACTCTCTCCCACCTGCCGCTTGTAAAACCTTCACACTGGTGGGGTGTGAGGTGCTGTGAAGTCACTGTTGCCACCAAAGCTACCCCTGGCACGAGGAAATCCTGCTGTTGCCTTGAGCTCTCTGCATGACACGGACTGAGTGAGGGCTGCAGCTGGCTGGACCCAGTGCTTTCTCTGAGAGTCTGATCCAGCATTTATTAAGATTTTCAGTGAGTTTCAGTGGGGTTTTTAGGGGTTTATGTTGCTACATGCCAGACTTGGTTTTTATTATCTTTCTACAGTTTGGCTAATGTGTATTTGCACACCATTCCAAGCGAATTCAGCACAGTTTAGTAATTTAACAAGTAGTTAACTGGAATGTTAGTGCTACTGGTGATGGTGGTGGTTGTTTACTGAAGCTTTCAGAGACCCATCTAAAGAGACACGTTACTGGAAGACAGCTGGAATTTTAGGAGGATTGTTTGTGTCTCTGGAGGATTCTAGGGCTCTTTTTGAGCATTTAGGACATTTTCTCTTTACCCTACTCACTCGGACTGTGTCCAGTTTACAGGGCAGCATGCATGCTTTTGCAGAGCGTTAGCGCCACAACGAGAGGAGAGCTGAGTGTGTGTCAGTGGTCCCCGTTCCCAGAGTCCTCATTTCCTGAGTGCTGACTGCTTTTTTGGAAAGACACTTGAGCTGACAGCTGAAAGGAAACTGCAGAGTACGCCCACAGGTACCGCAGTCCGGGTGAGCAGTGGAGCAGGGCCGTGGGGTGCACCCCAGGGCACACCTGCTCTGCAGCCCAGGCACATCCAGAGGGCATTATTCTGCTTGGAGGAAAAGCTGACTGTGTTACCAAAACTCGGGGGTACACTTTAGGGGTATGCTAGATGTGATGGTATCCAAGTGAAACAGTGTTGTGGGTCAATCCCCTGTGGACAGGAGAACAGGAGGAAAAAGCTCCCCTCTGTTCTCTACACATCCTCTCAGGTGAACTTAATGCTTTTTAAGAAGAACATGATTCACCAGAAACATAACCTGTGTCCTAGAGTAATTACGCAGGATGAAAACATACTGTTAATTTGAAACTAGGAAAGGCGTTGTTCTTCAGAAAGGTTAAATTAAAAGTTCAAGCTGGAGGTTTTTCTTGTTTGAGCTCACAGCACAGCCCTATCCTGTCTGATCTGTGTCTGCAAGGGTCTACCACAACATAACAGTTGCTTGAAAAAGTATTCATTTTAGTAAAGTTATGGAATATGAAGGTGTTTAATAAGTAGCCTCAACCTTTTGTAAATGATGGAAAAACTTGTGTTATCTCATTTCAAATTCTTTTATTACAGTTATAGGTCAACCTGCACAACTTCAAAGCCATAAAATTACACGGCGAGAGTCTCAAAGTGTAATATGGAAAAAACAATAAATAAGGCAAACAATATTATAAGGTGACCAGGTTCATCTTTCAACTCTGCTGAACTCAAAACTAGCTCAGCAAAAATGACGTAAGGGCCGTTGTAATAAAGTTCTCAGACATTGCATGCTGCTGCACAGCAATGTGAGTTCCTGGTATGGACAGAAATCTGTGAGATCAACGATCACTGCGACTGAAGTCTACACAAGCAGGCGTGTAACTCTAGTTACTTTTTCCATTCCAAATACCAACACCCGTAGTTCAGCTCTAAGTTCCATTCTTATGCACAGCTCTCACTGAAGATCAGTGGCTGGTAATCTTGCATATCAAAGGGAGAATAACTCTTCCATATGCTATTTATCTCCAAAATGATAGGAGCTCTTTTTACACAGACTGCTTCATTCTTCTATTTTTTAATGTATTTTTTTACTTTTCATATTTCCACCAGCTTATCTCCTTTCTTATCCACAGATTAAAAGATATGTGCAATTTTATCAAGAAAATAGAAGACTTTATTGGGAAGGCAGACTTGCTAACAGTATTTTCCATCCCTCTGATCTATTTGAAGAAAAAAACAGTATATTTAACATTCTTTAAAAATTTAAATAAGTTACTTTGTAGATGAGTTCAAAATCAGAAAAGAGGAATTTAGTAAGGGTTCTCTTTATTAATTCTCCAAGGCATATCACTTCTGAAGAGAATTGACAGCTACTTCTAAGTAGCTCCTGGAAATGATTTCAGCATCTGATAAGTGCAGTGGCTTCTTGGAAGCTTGTAAATGATACATTAAAAAGCATTTATTTTGTTTTATTTCAAAATTCGATCCATTCTACCTGTGCTACTGTTCAAGATTAGAAGCTTTCCTTCCAACAATTCATAACATAACCACGTATCAAAATTGTCCAAAGTTTGCAGTAAAATTATGAGGAGGAGGTTTGATATTAGAGCTAGAGCCTTCTCTGAGCAAAGATCAGGGCCTGGCCTTGTGAAAGAAGTGACATTTACAACAGCCAGAGAATGGAAAATGTTAGCAAGTTAAAGCAAACAGAAGCTAAACGTTACGCTTTCACAACACAACAGTGCAGTGTGTCCAACTTGTTATCAGTTTACAACTTTAGCCTCACAGCCCTCTTTCCACGCTCACAAAGTTCTTTGTTACTTCTCGATCAAGATCGACCTGGATTGCGAGGCTATTCCCACTGTGCCTCCTGCGGGACTGGTGGTGTGGGAGCCAGCAGCAGTTCCAGGGCTGCTGCATTATTTCTCATCAGGGTGACAGAGTATTAAGTACTTGCCATGAAAAGATCTGAGGGAGGCTTGCTTTCTGTCCTCACCTAACTCCTCCTCAAGTAGAAGTGGCTACCAGTTTAAGCATGTGGAAGCCATGTAAATCGGGAAAAGCCCATCCTGTATTTAAAGAGCTGCAAACTAAGCAAGGTGACAAAATGAAAAAGTGTATGTTGCAGACGTATTGACTGATTTAGTCTTGCACTTTACAGGAGAAATGTGTAATGAGGACTTAAAACAACTGCTGTCCTGTCAGTGCACAAACTTACTTGCCTGGGTGTTTTTCTCCCAGCCTCACCTAATTGCAACATGAGATTGACCTCAGCTCTGGGTTTCCAGTCCCCCGTCTGTTTGTGAGAGAAGCAGAGGGACACTCCCAGGAAGCATTTTCTCTTCCACAGTCCCACCAGCAGGATTTTTGCACAGGTTTTCCTTGTGATCACCATTAGTTGCAGTAAGTCTCTTCACCTGGAGCATGGAAATCCCACATATACAGCTGCCTGGGCAGGCTCCCAGGTGCCAGTTTGTCTGCAGTGAACCTGTCCCAGGATTTGCTGGGAGTGGGAATAATAGCCAGAGGTTTCCCACAACTTTTCAGCAATGCCTTGCTGCCTATATTCTGTCCCTCAGTTTCAGAATGACTACTTTGAAATGTCTGTCCCTCTGCTTCTCATCATGTCCCTACTCTTCCCTCAACCTGGAGGAGGGTGAGGAAGAACTTGGCTCTGTGCCATGGAAAAGCTTTGAAGGCAAAAGGGGCATATAAAAGCTGTTCCCTCAAAATGAGGTCCCCTGAAGCCTGAAACAATATGTGAATATGTGGCCAGAATGTGCAGAGGAAAATCTCCCAGAAAGTCACAAAGAACCGAATAATACAACTGAGAAATAGTAAAACATGCGAGTGTAACACCAGCAGCACTGCAGTGTGACAGAGCCTGTGTGAGACCTGAAGGAGGCTCTAGGAAGAGATTAACTTTCTCTTTCCACCTGTACGGGGGTGAATTTCTCCAGCTATATATACAAGGACAAACTACTCCCATTTTAGTACAGACCTCCAGTAACTGCTCTTGAAGCCATTCTGCAGACTGAAGGACAGATATGCCAGAAAGTAAAAACCTATGCTGGCCCTGAGCTCCATTCAAGTTCTGCAACTGCCCTGTGGAGCTCATGCTTGACTAACCAAAAGCTTGCTCTGTGGGTACCCTGTGTACTTCAGAGCAGTCTCATTCTGATTTTCCATTCGAAAGTGCAATGTTCTCTTTATTTCAGGAATACCCTACGTGCCTTTTAGGCTGACTCTTCCCCTCTTCTCTCTGATGTTATCTAGGGTACAGATAAGTGGAGGAATTGTGAGTGTTTTGCATGGCTGCTCTTAAGACTTTGAAACACATAGTGTCTTTACCTTTGAGAAAAGTTTGCTAACTTCAGCAAGCTTGCCCAGCACTTCTCAGGAGACTTACCACAATCTTTTTAACCATGTATTTTCCATTGGCAAGCCGAGTTCACTGAGGAAAATTAATCCTCAGTCTTTATATTAATGTCTCAAGTAACCTAAAGACATATTATTAAATATTGCAAGCCACATCTCTTCCCTAGATGCCAGGGTGTGGCTTCTTTTAACTCAGAGCAACAGATAAACATATCTATGTTGATGTTTTACGTGTTGGTATAAAAGCCCTAGCACAAAAGACTTCTATAGTTTCTTACACAGGACTCATATTCTTCCCTTTTGCTACCCATAAATCTTCAAGGTCATCTGTTCCTAAAACTAATGTACTAAGCAGATATAATTCAAGAAAGTGGGAGGAGGCTTTGATTTCACAGGATGGCATGGTGGGCAGGCTGGATTCTTTAGGTGACAAAGTTGACGGAAGCTTTCTCTTAATGGTGACTTCTTCAAGAGGAGATCACCAGTAATGAAGATTCACGGTCTGCTCTCTCCACGTATCTAAAAGAGTGTGAGGCACAAGCACACAGAAACAGCATGCTCCCAAAATGTTGACAGCTGGCAAGTATCTGGGACTTGCACATGGAAGACCCGGCCCAGGAAAATCCCATGAGAGGTGACCCCCTTGGGGGAGCAGATAGCCAAAGTTTAAGCAGGATTTTTGCACTTGTCCTTAAAGCAGAGCACAGGGAAGAGCTGCTTCAGTCTAGGAGGGGTCTGCAGACAGTCTTGAATGTTGTATGAAGGTCTCTAAATCTTGAGAAGGAGCTGTTTTCATTAACTAACATGGTTGTAATGTGCCTAGGCCCATAGCTCCTGGGGGCTTATTCCTCTTGTCCCTCCTAAATGGTAACAGAGTATGTATGTGGAAAAGGAAAAACAGAGGCAGAATGGGATGATGGACTCATGTGATCAAAGTTTTCTGCTTGCTGGTTTTACACACACAGACAGCCCATGCCTCCTGGTGTGTGCAGCAACCTATAAACACGGCCATTTGTGTCCTGTGCCCAGGAGAAGCAGGCTGGAAAGACCAAGTAATGCAGACTTCCTCCATCTCATCGAAGAGGGGTTGTTGCTGAGTATCTTATATCATAAGAAAACTGAAGAGTGTGGAACATAAATTTTAAAAGTTTAATTGAAGAATAAAGGGGACCAACCTTTTTTTTATATAATAAGGAAATACCTTAAGACTGTTTCTGGACGAGCTACATTTTCTTCCTCAATTCTTTCTGCCTCAAAAAAATCATTTCTGCGGTGTTTGAAACTTCTTAGAGGACAAAAGATTTGACCTTCTGAGTCCTGATGTTCTGATACAGAAATCTTTGAAAGTCTCTTGAGTTTGAGTAGGTTTATGAATAATGTAAGCCAAATGAATGCCCAATGTGATTTTCTCCACTTTGAACAAAAGTTGTTAACAAATACTCGAAAACAAGTAAAAATTTAACGCTGCTTCTCAGTTTTTGAAATGGATTTTTCTTTCACCTAAGAGTAGGAAAGTCTGGCAAAAGGATAATATGTACTGTTTTGTCAGGTTGCCTGATATACATCAATTTAGAGATTTATATCAGGCTCCAAAGTCTGTATCTAGGCACCTGTGAACACACAGTATGACTTCCCAAAACTCCAGTGCACACAAATCCTATTAAAGCAACGGGAGCTGCAGCTATTCACTATCACTTCATGAAGGCTTTTCGCTGCAGGCAGAAAAGATTATCATCATCAGTTTTAGGGCCTTTTATAGTGGGGGCTGTAGCTCAAGCTGGGAGAAGATGAACTTTTTCTTAAAACTCCTAAGTGGAATAAAACAAGTTTTTGATGGGGGCCATAGCTAATTTATGATTTCAACTGCAAAGGCCACCAAATCATCCACATAACCGGGCCCAAAGGGTCTTCACATTTAGGTGGCTGATATTTCATTTAACTCCACTGAGCTCAAGTGATTAGTTTTGAGAGTCTAAAAATTCCCAGTCTCTACTATTCAGTCATCAAGACATTCTATCAAATTAGGGCCAGGTCTTCCCAGCACCGAAAGAGAGGTGATGAAACAAAGTGTGCAGTCTATGATAAAACTAGTCGGATCAGACATAGTTAACTTGAATTACTGGTGAAGATCTATTTTAAACTTAAGATTAACAAGTTCGTATTGCTGCAGGCATCACACTATCAGACTGGTTAACACCAGTTGCTCTCCCGGACATGCTCTCCAGATTAACCAGGCATGAAGTAACATAACCTAAATATAGGGTTCTATTTTTATTAGCAGATGTTATCCTTAACAGGTAAAATTTCTCATTCCTACTTTTGGTAGTATACAAGTTTTTTATACAGTCTCTTTAAAGTAGAGACAAGGCAGTTAGGGGGTGGTCACTTCAGTATTTTAAAGTGGCAAATAAAAGCATTTGAAACTGTGAGAGGGAATTAGGTGCAATCGTTTTAGTAGCTCTCCTTGACAATGCTGAAGTCTTTCTAATGCCTTTAAGTACAGGTGTTTATAAAAATGAGTTAAATCATTGCTCGTGCAATACTCTCCACTGTCAGGGAGTGCTAGTAGGGGAGATGTACCTCTACTTCAGCCTCTATTATCACCTTTTCCATTTTTTTTTTCATCTCCCTTTGGACCCAGACCTTTTTTTAAGCAAATGTTTCTGTATGATTCAGAATATTCCAGTTTTGGAAAGATACTCCATTTTTTTTGTTTGTTTTATGAAAACAGAAAACCACAACAAAATACTTAAGGTGTGTCAGTTTCTGTGGTTGTTAGACAACAAGAAAATTAATTACTCCTTGTTGTTTTTTTCTCAGTGTTTTAATTAGGAGATGGGTAAGGAAAGGGGTCCCTTAAGCTTTTAGCATACAGCACCCTGGTCTGACCTGCTCCTGCAGCCTTGCCTCTAGTAAGGCACCTTGTTGCCACTACCAGGTCACCATGCCCAAGCAATCTCACTCCACTGGAAGGAGTCCCAAATATCACTGCTCTAAGACTCCTCCAGCTTGGCTCTGAATCATCCACACAAAGCAGTCCTTATACTAGCTTAACTGGCTGCTGGATGACCCTCAGCTGGGGAGATCCATGGGCTGAGCAAAATCAGTTTGGCAACTAGCATAACACCTCTGTGGACCAAGGTGGCTGGGTTAGAATCAGAGAATTGTCTAGGTTGGACCTTTAAGATCACTGAGTCAAACTATTAATGTAACACTGCCGAAATCTTCACTGAACCACGTCCCTCAGCACCACATCTACTTGCCTTTTAAATACCTCCAGGGATGGTGATTCAACCACTTCCCTGGGCAACCTATTCCAGTGCTTGACAGCCCTTTCAGTGAAGAAATATCTCCTAATATTCAATCTAAACCTCCCCTGGTGCAACTTGAGGCAATTTCTCTTGTTCTATCACTTGTTACTGGGGAGAAGAGATCAATCCCCATGTCACTACAACTTTCTTTCAGGTAGTTGTAGAAAGCAACAAGGTTCCTTTTCTCTAGACTAAACAACCTCAGATCTGTCAGCGGCTTCTCCGAGGACTTGTGCTCTAGGCCCCTCACCAGCTTTGTTGTCCTTCTCTGGATGTGCTCCAGCACCTCAGTGTCTTTCTTAGGTGGGCAAATGGCTCTGAGTATTTTGGAGAAATCCTTCAGCAGCTCTAATGCCCACTAGGAGAAATAGGAGACGCTGGGAAAATGGTGAACCCCCCCAGGGTCAGAAGGGCACAAAAGTCATCTCAGTGTCCCCTCATTATAGTGATAAGCAGTGCCAGGAGGCCCCTGACTTAAAGCTATATATTTGTGTCAATGACTTGAAACCTAAACTTGTTTATTGCATGGTAGTCTACATTTGTTGTTGGATTAGTAACTAACCTGCAAAAGGCTTGGCCAGTTTCTTATCCCTGCTTGCACTGTGAACTGTGTGTTTGGGAGGGAAGCAGTGCTTCTGCAGAGCAAAGATAATAATCTAATAAAGGAAGAGAATTAAAAAATGGCAGTAAGTGGGAATCACTCTATGTTAACTGCTGATATTTGTAATTACCTGGCATTTACAGATTCAAGACTTATAGGATCAACACTTGACATTTTGGCACTTGCAGTAAATTATGCCTACAAAATTGATGCATGTACCCGATTTCCCACAAAACATGTTTCCTCATTCGTATACAGACAGAGCTTAGAAAGCCACAAATTTGTTTTAGATTTGTCAGTTCAGATGTCCCCTGCAGAGCAAGAGTCTGACCTGGCAGCAAAGAATCCTGCTTACTCCAGAGGGTTTATGAGTAAGACCTGAAATGATTTTTTTTGTGGAGGGTGGTGGTATGCAGATTTGTCCCCGTGTTTCCAAGACACTATTTCACAGTACACTTGGATAATTTTAAATGAGGAAAGGATTAATCAGTCTTCTATGATACATGACATAAAGTTCATTATTTACGTAGTGGATAGAAATAGCTCCAGTGTATTTGCTCAGTACAGGGTTGAATTAAATCATTATTTTAAAGGTGAGCTTCTTGAGTTCCTCTGCATCTGGTCAAGGACACTAGAGTTCTTGCTATGCTGGTTCTGCCTCCTCAGAATCCTGTTCCCAGTGCTTGCCAGGTAAGCCTTTGGTGTGGCAAATTCTCATTATCCACCAGAATCTCTTGTCTTTAGTTTCTTCCGCATAACCAACGAGCCTAGAAGTCACTTGGGTCTATGATTCATGTTTGAAAATAAGATTCAAAAGAGCACAGGTAAATTTTTCAAAGATAATTTTCCCAGTTTTCATGGGTGATTCAGGGCTAAATACTCAAGATAGAAAAGCAGTATTTTTCTTTATGTCTAGGGTGGACCGTAAGTCAACCATCAAGCTGGAGCACATGGGTCGTCTGCCCTGAGTTCCCCTCTCCAGAGGCTGCCAGGCCTCCTGAGATGTACTGCATCTCAGACCCCAGTGCTGCTTGTTTCAGACTCAGGAAACCTGCGAGTGCAGCCCCAGATTCCACTGTTTCTTATTTCTGCCTCACTCAAATCCTTCTTTCTTTAGTGAGGGGCACATCAAGCTGGGGGGAGGAGAACAGTTCCCAGAAGAACTCCAGTTGCTCTGGACTCCAGTGAACTCCAAATGCAGTGGACCCTGGTGGAGCAGCTATCTTATCTCAGGATTCATACCTGTCTCTGTGCTCTTCCTGCATCACCAAAAGCAGTAAGAGCAGTTTCTCCTTCTCCTTTCTGCCGATGTACTCAGTCACAGAGACTGAGCATCAGGTGATGGGGTACCACAGACTGGGGCTCTCCTCCATGCTCCCCTTGAAGCTTTTTGACACTGCATTGTGCAGCTGCATGTTCCTTCATCAAGAGAGGAGCATCATCCCAGCAGCTGGGTGGTGAGGAGAGAGCAGAAGAGAGAGACTAGTTTTCCTATCCCTGCTCCCCTGCTCTTCAAGTTTTTACAGGAGGCAGGACCGAAACACAGGTGACCCCTTGCCCACTGGAGCATCTAGAGAGTAATGCTTATCTTCTGGCCAATTACTTTTTAATCATCCTATATAAAATGAGCAGCTCCAACAAGAAATATTGCAACTGGGCTTTCTTACTTCTCCCACTCCCAAGAATATGTGATAATCTGAAAGACAGCTTTCCTCCCAAGAAGTGTGAAGCACCACATATTCAAATCCTTGTGGGCAGAGCAGGAGGGTATAATCTCAGCACCCACAGCCCGGTGAATACTTCACACGAGTAGATGGGTAAATACTGGAGTGTGGGAGCTTCGCATTTTGTGGAATCAGGTGTCTGGCTGGCCTTGTGTTACAATGATCCTTGATAAATTTTGCAGGTTTATGTGCAAAACTCAGTTATGTAGATCTTCTTTATATTGTAAAAGGAGCCACACGTATTCTGACGAGAAATGTTTTCAAGTGCCCTGGCATTGTACCATACAGCTCGCCTGTAGGGCCTGTGCTGCAAAGCTCTTGGGATCAGGGTGGTCCCGATCAGACCTAGCACTTTGAAAATTTCCACTTGGGTTGTAAGAACCTTGTGTTTCTGCCTATTGGCCAGCTCCTAATTCTTGAAACAAAGGTCAGAACACATGTCCAGAATATTTACTGATGCAATGGCTGGGTTTTACAAGGTCTGCAGTGAGGACTTTTAAGGAAAGTACTAGTCCATTAAAAACTGTATACTTATAGACTGGAAAACTCAGATATTTACCGTCTCAAAGTATTTTGCTGCTTAAGTAGTAGAATGATAAGACACATTCTTTACTTTTATGGCCAATAAAGTAAAGCCTGTTCTCAGGTGCAGTGCTCTTAAGCGGCTGCCAATCGCTAACATGAGACTTTAGACTGATTTTATCCTTCTGACGTTCAATGGAACAAATATCCTGTAGTTGGCAGATAAGGATCACTCCAGGATCAGTTTCAGTTTGACACAGTTGTTTCAAAATTCACCTTGGGTATATTCTTCCCCTTCGACTTTATCTAAAAAACTAATCTGCCTGCCTAATGAATTAAAGGGGTCAAAGGAACCTATGGTCCTTATTTGCATTCATTCAAATGAATACATACCTGTTTCATTGAATAAGAAGTTACAGCTCCAACATTCATAAATGCCTGATACAGAATGAACATAATTCAGTAAAAGTACTCTGTTTTTCTTGTTATGAATTAACATCCACTGAATGTAAGTATTTTTGCCATTAAAAAGATTTATCATGTGAAAGTGATCTCTGGACAGGTAAAATGGTGCTATTGAAAGGAAGGATGATTGAATAGCTGAGGTCCTGCTGTTAGACATATGAGGTCTGGGCTCAGTGCTCTCTGAACTGACTCCCTGAAAGGCTCCAGGAGCTCTTCGGAGCTCTGGTGCTTCAGTTCCCAACTCATGAATTTTCTTTCTTAGCAGTTGATGTGCAATGAATACCTTAGGAGCTAAGGATGTCAGATCTTTCAGTTGTGCAATATGGTAAGAATAGGACACCAATACAAAAGAAAAAAGGTCAATCTCCCTTAAATGGAATAGAGAGATGTAGTGGGAAAACTCAAAGGCCTGACAAGGCTTTTTTTGTTTAAGTCCGTCTTATTTTTCCATGACGTGCTAAGCTAAGTCAGGCTGTAATACGGAAGGCTACAAGAGACCTGATTTGAAAGCTTTTTGGGCTGCTTTTAAAACTGTGCAGCCCCTAATTGTTCTTGAGGCCATTGGAAAACTGTGTTACATTCTTCTGGAAATTATTTTTTGTATTTAAGGTAATGGAGTTATTTGTCTGACTGCAGGCAGCAGAGTCAAAAAACCCTTGAATATTCCCAAAATATTTCCTCAGAAGAAAAAGACTCTTGCCTTTAGGTCCCATTCCTGCTTTTAATTGTAAGGGCATGGGATGTCAGCTGGCAGGATTTTATTAGTGTCAGTGAGGTGGTTTAGTTGGGAAACAAAACTCTTCAGAGCAAATCTCCTTTATGCAAAAGTTAAGGATGTGCCAGAGCAGCACAGCTCGGTGCCATATGGAGAACCCTGAATTGTTTCTGTTGTTCCAGCTGGGACCACAAAAGCCAGACAAGCTGCATCAGCCAGTGTGGAGCGCTGCACTGGCACAGCCCTTCTGAGACAAAATGGTTTCATTTGCAGCAGCTACTATATGTGGAACCCTTTTGGCACCCCATTTTAATTCCTAGACAGTTATAAAAATGCACTCCTCAGATTATCCGTGGTAGCCTTTTATTGAAAATTACTTGCTATAAGCCACGTAGTCTGTAGCACTTGGGTATCTTCTCTCAGATGAGCATCCTCAACCACTAGCCAGAGAAAGTGTTTGTTCCCCTCTTCTGTGCAGAAATTAATGGCTTTTACAATAGGGTGGAGATGTCTTTTATGCAGCCCACAAAGCAACCTGTAGATTCATAGACAAAGCCCTCTCATGCTCAAAGTTCAACCCCATTCGGATGAAAGCAGGAGTTAAATGCAGATCTCGACAACACAGTTGCAGACACCAATAGGGGAAGCAGATCCCAATCAGATCTTTGAATGAAAGGACAATTTCATGAATAGTGCAGGAAAGAAGCAAACTTGGAGCAAGATTCAGGAGTATTGTGACACCAGCTCAGCATTAATCATCACCCGGTGAGGCACCTGGAATCAGAAGAAGATTGCCTGATGCAACACTGATGCCTGAAAGGCTACCTCCATTTCCTTGCAGTGTTTGGTGCTTGTCTGTATGGGAAAATATTTTGAACTAAGGGTCACGAATAAGGAGGATCTTAAGATACTGTTTGGGGGGCTTTCCTGCTTTGCTAATTTGGGTAGCTTTCCCCTGGAGTACCAGTTTTCAAACGTCTTTCAGAAATGCTTCACCTTTTCCAGCCTGTGTAAGCCAGACAGGCTCCCTCCTGGGGCTGTAGATCAGAGACCTCAAGGACAGCTAAGTACCCTTGTTAATACTAACCCTCTGTTAGTATTAGTAGCACTAATTCAAAACTGAAGGCATTCAAGCCTTATCTGTCTACAGAGGAAGAACTGAAACAAATATTTAATTTGACTTATCAGGAACGATGTTTTATAGAGCTCCAAGAGTTTCCTATTGGCTTTCTTCATGCACCATGCTTTTAAATTTCTTCCTTCTTAATTGGTGAAGATTTAAGGGCAAGACACCTCAAGCTCTTTTTTCTCTGTAACGAGTTGTGATTTTAGCAGGAGTCGTTTTGGGGATACTGGAGAAGGAAGAGGGAACATTGGACTCTGGGGACACATTTCCATAGGGTAATGCTATTGAGCTGCTTGATTTGTGCTCATCATTGTGCCTCGGTCTGAAAGGCAGGGAAGTGTTTGGAAAGCTACCTACTCACTCAAGTTATTTGATTGAAGTTTGCCGTTACCTGCATGTGCACACAAAGTACTCATTTGTGTTTATAACTGCTCTGTGCAGATTTTTGGCAGATGTTGTGCTGTTACCCTGAAATATGACTCTTTGTTCTCCTTAATGAGCATGAGTTGTTAATACCATGCTGAGTTTCTGATGTATTTTTGCTGGTCAGTACTCGCTACCCTCTTTGCTCCAACAGAAGTAGAAACAGAATTGATAGCAGACCACTGCACCTCCCACTTATTGATATTATAGACCAGCAAAGTGAGGAGATGTCTGGGAGGAAAAGCCATTTTCTTTATATCAATTATTAACTGGCAAGTTACCCAGGTCAATCTTTGCTCAGCAGATGAGTGAAGCTTGTGAGCAGGTTTTTGAGCAGATCAGGCATAGCTGAAACCAAGTGAAAGGAAAATCACATTCTGTGCAAACCCACTGAAAAATCTGGCAGGTGGCAAACTGTGGAGAAAATGAGAATGTGTCTACTTCGATTTATAAAAATACTCCTGTCCTAAGTATCATAAAGCTCTTTAGAAACACAGAAACACATACAGTGCACAGGGACTGCTTCATTATTCCCTCAGAAACAGTAAGAGAATGAAATTATACAGCAGTGTATAATTTTCATGGTTGTCTTCAAAATAAAATTCACTATACAGTCACCAAGGTGTATAGTTAATGAACAGCAAATTAATCAAAACATCTTTCTGGTAATGCGCTTGTCTTCAACTTACATAAGCATTACTTTCAGAAAGAATTTGCTAATGAGTTTCCTGCCACACTAGGATTTATTCAAAAGAGAAAAATGAGAGATGCGTAGAGGAAACTGTGTGAGGGTGTGATGCTTTAATTCATCAGAGCTATTCAAATGCAGTCCTGCTCTGAGTACTTCCAGCATGAAGCTGTCTCTTCTGTACATAACAAATCTACTTTATACCGTTTTATATACTTCAGTGCTTTGTTTTGGATCAGAATTGTGTTTTAAACAAACATCCCTACTCATGCTTGCTGTGGTTTGTTTCCCATTGTGGAGTGTTTCTTGAAGACGTGAACTGAATTCCTTTTGCATGAAACTAAAGTGGAAAATGGTCCCTTGCAGCATAGCTAATGCACCGCGTCTGCAAACAGGTCTTCAGTCCATGGGACTGTACCAGAGCTGTTCTGAAGCAAAAGCTAAAATAAAACCTGGAGGTGGGTGCTCTGTGGATGTTGGGTTCTCAGACTCTTTCACTCTATAGATCTGCTCCTGCTGATGCACACTGTCAGAGGATGCGGATGCAGGCTGCATCGTCAGGGCCATATCGACTAAAGGAGATGACAGTGTGTTGCTTCTGCCCTTGCTGAACCAAACTAGCAAAGCTGCTGCTTGTTCTTGTGTGTCACTTTATATGTTTTCTGCTAATCCAGTCATGTTCTAGACCTTTTCTGTATTTATGTTATGAAATGCAAAGGAGAACATCTGGCAATCCCACTGAAATAAAAAGGTTGCAAAGGTGTCACTGCAGACTACTTGAAATGCCATGGGGTTCTCACACAGCAACCTTGATTGACCTTGGCTACCTTATTATTGATGGTGACATTCAAGTAGGAACAACAGTTTTTAGTCCTGACCGTGGCCATGCTGAACTCTCCAGACTGTGAAGTGTGTACCTTATGTGTGCAGATGATCCAGATGGCACAGGTGGGTTCCAGCAGTACCACCTTTAGGCAGGAGAAATGAACTTGACATGAGGGAAAGTCTCAAGGTAAGAGACTGGAGGTGGATATTACTGTGCCATTGATGGACTGAGAGACTGCATGTAGCTTTCATAATAATAAAAGAATAAGGCTATTCTGTTACTAGAGTTCTGTAATTATTTTCTGTGTTAATCCCTAATGTGTGGGTCAAACTTTTTGTCTACTAAAGTTGATAAAAGCATTCCATGTGGCATCAGAAAGACACAGCCAGGGCCTGTTAAAAATTAAGAGCTCCTCTGTCATATGCATAAACTCTTCTTCTTTCCTGGAAATAATATATTTCTGTGTATTATACTTTTAAATCTCTGTGTGTCTGTACACAATTGAAAGTGAAACCAGTATCGACTTCGGTGGTAGTAACACCACGATCATTTGCTAGAAAAAATCCTAAGAGTGTGTTTGTTTTTGCAGGGAAAATTCTTCAGGCTTTCTGTAGGATGGTCTCTGGTTAATACCACTCTGCAGTGCACTTAGATGCCTTAGAAAGCAGACCAGGTTTTCAAACTGCATATGGAGCTGAAACAAGTGTCTCTTTTCGAGCTCATTTCCCTTCCAAGCCATCTCAGTAATGCTACTAATGAATTTCTATCTCTATGTATATGATATTTCTGAGTGTCTATCACCAGGGTATCTAAATGTCATTATAAATTTAATGAACAGCTGCTGCCCATTAAAAGTAAGTGTAACTTCTATTGCTTAAATTAAACTAGTTTAAAGTAAAATGAGCATTTAGGTTAGGCAGGCGTTGCTGCTATTTATATCCAAAAGTCAAATTTCTCCTAGACTGAGGGCTGGTTTCAAAACTGCACTTTTTCTGCCACTGTTATTTTGCCACGAAAAACTCCATAAACTGGTATCTAAACTGAGGAAACAGTAGAGGCACCTACATCACAGTTGTGGTCATCTCTAAAATGTGGATGCTCATGCCAGAGGGTTGAATGTCTTCTTACATGAGGAACTTCTAGCATTTGCTAGAATAATAGAATAATTTCTTTATTGCCAATTGATACTGCTATGCTGAGGTTAATTAGGCCATTCAATCGTGCCCTACCACTCTTTCTTTCCTTAAAGGACTTAGTAAGATTGCCTGCTAAAATTATTACCTCTGTAACAAATCTTAGCTTTGCTGCTGCTGATCCATGAGCAGAGGAAAAGGATTGGGGCAGCTCCACTGTGGAATCAATTAGTGTCTGCAATGCTTTTTTGAATACTCAATTACCAGAGCTCACAGGGATATCCAGAAACAAACTTGATTAGGGTAAATATACCAGGAAAATTGTAAACTCCCTGCCAGGTAATTCATAGCAACAAAAAGGGCCAGGTTCAGTATAGCTAGGATTGCTCTTCTCATGGTCCTGCCCAAATCAGAGTGGTGCCCTGTGCAGGCAGACCATCCCCTTGATAGCTCTCTCTATTTGCAGGAAATCTGTATATTAAGGAGAAGAAAATGGACATAATTGGAGGGAACTAGAGAAGCGTATCTCTTGGGCACAAATATTGATAGCATCTGTAAATCAAGAGGAAATTGTTGTAAACAACCCATTCAGCACCCTTCCTCTTTACTGCTGAGTATCTCACATCACTCCACTTTAGACATTCACCCCAACCTTAGCTCTGCAAAGAGCAGCTCTGTGAAGGTCTCTTTGCCTGTCTTGGGACCTCAGGGAGCTTTTCCAATCTGACTGTGAGCTGCTGCTCCTTAGCAATCCAGATGTAGGAAGATGCAGGGAAAGTAGGACTTGATAGTAGAGTCCACTGAGTGATGCTTTCTGCCCAGCTCCTCATCTGAAGCATTTCCTGCAGTATTTCCTAACACACAGCATTTCTCAACATGTAGCATTTCCAGCCTGGGGAATGGGAGTCAAGCCCAGGCCTGGGCATTTAGAAATAACGGGAGCAGGGGAGAAGGTGAAGGATGAGCCCGCAAACCGCTTCGGTCTTGTGGGAACTTCCTGAATGCTGATGGAGGATGTGTCAGCCTGTGTCTGTCCCTGTCCTGAGGCCTGGGGCTGCCCTGGCTGCCCTGCTCCCTGGTTGGGGCAGTGGGATGGGTCCAGGCTGTGTGTCCCTCTCTGCCACCCCCATGGTGAGTACCCAAAGCCCCCAGCCCTGAGCAGTCTTCGTACAACTGGAGGCTATGTGAAGGGCCCTGCTTTAACTGTGTGTTTGCAAACATTTCCAGGTTGTATTCAGTGCATGACTTTAATTATCAGAAACCTCAGAAGACTTCTGACACGTCTGGCTGAGGCAAACAAATTTCCTCTGAAATTTCAACTGCGAGTCTAATTTTCTCATTGTCTGCCTGCAATGGTTGGAGCCTACATACATTTTTACTGCACACCTGGTATAGAACACTCGACAGAAGTCTGATGGAAGAGCTCTTTTAGGTTCAGACCAGCTGGGGCTACCCCAGACAACAGCAGATCCAGAACAGCTGTCCTCCACAGTTTCTCCAACAAACAGATACCCATCGAATTCACCGTCTTATTCAGACCAGGAAATGTAATCCTCCTCTTCAACAGCGCCACCGTCTTCCCTCATTTTCTCCTGCTCTGGGTATCTGGCTATCGCTGGCCTCATTAATATGGTTACTCCTTCCTGCAGATCCTATTTACGTTTGACCTAATATTTGCCACTTTTATTTTGAGGAGAAATAAAAGCACTGGGCTGCTTTATCAGCCTGCCAATTGTTGCTTTTGAGTAGCTCGTACATGATGCTCCTGTAATTTCTTTGTCTACTGGGAAATTGCCTTTTTTTTCCTTATTAACGTTGAACTTTGCATTAACTGAATTGCAAGGGAGAGATGGTGGCTCCGTGAGACGGTGCCCGGTGTCTGACCGTGGTGTAACAGGGCAGGTGCAGATCTCTGTAGGGCAGTAAAGAGTTCATGTGGCACACTGCCTGAAGTGGGAAAAGGAAGGGCTCAGTGGCTGAGAGATCTATTCCAGCTCTGTGTTATTTTTGCACTATTCTTTGCTGAATTAGGAGGATATTAGGATCTTCTCAAAGGATGAGATACATAAGACAGGTAAGAAGGCTTCAGTACCATGCAGCCTTTGCATCAGTTGTTGTGTCAATCGTGCTCTCACAGACTGTCTTTTTAATTGCAAGTAATTCAGTAACAGCTGGGTTTCGTTCATCCTCTGCATGTAACTTTAAGTGAAAGAGAGAAATGATTCAATGAGCAGTGACAGCAGCCAAGCACCTGCAGTGTATATCATATATTTTAACCCCAAGCCTTATCAGGTAACACAGGACTAGAAACAGAAGTCAATTAACCGTGTCCAAACGCCCTTCTGTGATATGAGGAATAAAACAGATCTTTTACACATCCTGAAGCCATGAAAATACTTGACTGTTCAAATGCAAATATTTTGGGGAAAATTGCTTATGAATGAGACACTGATAGAAGACAAAGACATAGTGAGGGAAGCCCTTGTGTTGTTATTTGACCTGGAATGAGGCAGTTGGAGGTTTTGCCCAAGTTGTTTGGGGAAACTGAAGGAGTTAGTCCAGAGCCTCTAACACTTTTAGAAAGACTCTAGAAATGCAAAAATCCTTTTTTTCATATTTCCTCATTTAATGCTAACATTGTGTAAATGGGTCTTTTCGGTAGGTTTCGCATGAATTGCTTCTCTGCTCTGGATAAAGGGTTGTTCCTTCAGCTGAAGGAGTTCTGAATATGAAGACCTTGAGGTTATTCCAGATGCCATGTGTGCCAGGAGTGACTTTTTAAATCATCATATATATACAATGCATGCATATACAGTACACTACAGTTCATTAGTCTCACTGCAAACAGTTTTCCTTCAAAAGAAGTAGTCATGCAGATATGTATACTCTCCAGCCACTGAACTCATTGTCAGCATGACCTTGACAACATAAATGCAACATCAAATTGGAAGATCTCAGTGCCAACTTCAAAACTACTGGTTAAATGATAAGCAGCTCCATTCAGCCCCTCCCCAACAGACGTACTCCGGTGTTCCTAGCTGCCATCTGGGTTACTAATGGACTGAAGAGAGGAAAAATGCTGTACAGTCACCTCTTCCACAAGGAACTGTTTGAAAGACTACTTGTTGGAGATAACTAACATGATGGACAGAACAACTGGATTTTTACCTTCCTCATAGCAATAGGACTTTTTCTTAATTGCAAGGAGCTGATTATGAGGAAAATGCTAGTCAAAGACTTCTTGGCAGCCAGCTGAATCTTGTTTAGTGCCAACCTTAAGGTGTTACAAATAATTGTTAGACAGTTTAGAGTATTAAATACATTTTGCTGCCTCAGAATGTAATTGATATCCTTTAGCTCCAGAAAAATTTGAAGAATATAGTGATTTTTTTCACATTGCAGCAACTGCACTGGTGTGAAACGTTAATCAATTCTGCATGATTTTTAATTAATGGTCTCTAGTCTCTGGAAGTGTTGTACAATGGGAGTGGATATCATCTGCACTCCACTACTGTATTTGTCTTTCTTCAAGAAAAATTAGACAGTCTAAGTTGGGAACATTGCTCGATATGAGGGTTGGGCTCCCACATTTTAAAAACAAAATGACCACTATGGTTATCTCAGCACATCTGAAAAACCCTCAATCAGGGAAGTGACATTCAGAAATTTATGTCTCGAGCTTGATCCAATTTCAAAAAAGTTAAAATTANCTGTTCCAACAGTTCCATGTCCTTTCTATGTTGAGGACTCCAGAACTGGACGCAGTACTCCAGGTGGGGTCTCATAAGCGCAGAGTAGAGAGGGAAAATTTATAGGGAATTTAATAAGATTCTCTTATCCCCACAAAAAGTAAAATCAGGACAATAGAGATGACTTCATCAAGCAGAACAAAAGCTGTTAAAACAACAGCAATCCACTTAAAAAAAGCAATGCAGTAAAATTATGAGCCCATGTAAATTGCTTCTCGATGAGCACACAAGGCACTGGAAAATCCTCTGTAAGGGATATTATGCTTTATCTTGGACATGTGTATTGCTGCAATTAGGTACTTTGCTCTTTAACTCGGAATCATGAGGTGTCTGGACAGCAGTATTAGAGCTAGTTGTATTCTCAATTCCCTGCTGCACACTCAGCAGGAATAATTTTACTGTTGTCCTTTATGAGCCTTTGAGCCATAAACACCTCCCCGGCTTTCCATGCAGAGCTCTGGAACTGGGTGAGCAGCGAGTCCATTAGCAATGTGGTTGCAAAGAAGGAGCTGGAGCAAGTCTGCATTGTACTAGCTGGGGCAGACCTCTAACAAGGACTGACAGCACTTTTCTGCTTCAACACCATGTGAGAAATCCCAGAGAGGAGAGGAGATCTGACAAGCAAAATCATCCTAAATTTTTCTTGAAACATACATATGTATATAATAGATGTTTTGACCCTCAGTAAGTGGTTCACACCCTGTTCTTGTTAACTTATTAACTATTTCTAACAAGATGATTTCACTGCTATGAAATGTTCATTTCCACATGAGTGGAGACTGACATTACAAACTCCATGACCACAGCTGTCCCCAAATCTGAGAACCCCAGCTGGAGCCCAGGGCTCTAATCAAGCCTCTTAGCTCAGAGGTGGCTCCTTCTGCATCAGGGTTGATGGAAACTGGTGAGTGTGCCTATACAGGGAGATAAGCCAGGTGTTAATCTTCAGAGGCTAAGTGTAAGATGCTGGTCATCTCCACCATTTTTTGAGTATTACTTCACTTGAAACCGTACGCAGTGTCTTGGTCTATCAAGTGTCTTGCATCTTCAGCTCTGAAGAATTTTCTGCTGCCTGACTGTGGGATGGTGTGATGAGTTGTCATCTATGTGACAGGTTAATAGAATCAGATTTTTACAGGTGTGAGACCCCCACAAGTGTGTGGTGGGAGGGAGCAGTGTATTCTTTTTTCAAAGTTCTGGCAAGGCAGTGAGCACATGATCTTAAGAATGCACCTTTGCATATTCATTGTGTAAATCTGACATGGCCCATTTCTATGGGAGCATTGGCAGGGAAACACACACCTTCACTGTGGGAATGTGCAGCTGGTTTCCTTGCAAGTACCACCTTTCTTTCTTCATTTGTACGTTCATGATCACCTCTTGGGATCATGGGGAAGAATTGCTCAGCAGCAGATATGAAGGGACAAGACAATTATTCCTCTTGTTCTGATCGACAAATACGGCTCAACAATTTTCAGACCTAACTGTTTAAATCTAGATTGCTTCTCCACACAAGCAGTCTGTTGGAGGAGAGAAATAGGAAAGCAGGAAGAATTTTCACCATGAGAGGAACAATTCCCTGTTCTACAGCTGGCAAGGAAATGCACTCCAGCCACACATCCTCTCTGTGAACCTCTAAGGAATGGTTCCTCCATCAGCCGGCAACTAATAGAGCTCTCTGGGGCATCTGCAGTGTCAAACAGAAATGTCACTAGACAGTAAAATGTTATTATCTCTGATGCTAGACTGTTAAAACTGTCCACAGCACAGCCCAGGCCAGCTGGTGCTCTCTCATACGATTCCCAAACAATTGGGGGTTAGCCCGAGCTAGGGACTAGTGCCAATACACAATTGGTCTTGGAGACTAAGGAAGTTTAGTGCCATGGCCACAGGCTGTTCAGTGATGGAGAGAATGTATAACACTGGTGTAAATGTAGCTGGCAGGAGGGTGAGGCATCCTTTAGTCTATATTAGAGGAATGCTGGTAAAGTTTTAGAAAAACAGGTGCTCTGCTGTTATAAACTGTGTTCCTATTGCTGGTTTGGTTTCAGGAAGAGTGGCTGAAGCACTGAGTTTATCACTGGGAACAGTTTTGTAGAGGACTTTAAGGGTGTTAAACTCATCTAGCCAGAGGCTACATGCAGGTAAGACATGGGGACTCTGATCCTGAATGTAAGGGAAGGTGTAAGAATTCCTTCAAGGTAGGAATAAGGCAAAGGCTGATACTAGAGAGGGTGAGTAGAAGACCAGAGGGGGACATGTAGTTTTGCTGAAGCAGCAAGCACACCATGACGTGTTTGTTTACATAAACTCATTTTCCATCAGATCTGCCTGATTAGCTCACTAGTTGGGTCACCTGCATGACCAACAGAGACCAAGGAGTGCATGGGAGATTACCCTCTTCTTCAGGAGTTTTCCACACTGTTGTTATCACAGGCAGACCTTGATCCTGGACAGCACACCAAGTGCAAGGTGTTGAGGACCAAGTGCAAGTCCTTGGGTTTGACCTGTCTCCTCTCATGGGAAGACAGGTTCCCTGTGTCCATTTTCTCAACAAACCCTGCTAAAGAAGCAGTCATATGTTTCCTGGAAGAGGGGCATGGTATAGTGGAATGAGACAGAAGAGAAATCTCTGTTGCATGAAGATCTTCTGGAAAATGAAGTGAACATCAACTTCAGCATGACACAAACTCCAGCACTGGCTCACTGGGAGCATTGGCTGTATTGACGCTTCATAAAGCGATTATATTGTAATACGAACTTAAAGAAATTGAGTGGCATCTGATCTAAGCCTCCTGCACTGGAGTTTGCTGAGTACTGAAGCTCTTTCTGAAGGTTTAGAAAGTTGGCGTGGCATTGCAAAGAGGTCCTCTTGCCAAATGTTCTAGAATACAAAGACTGATATAACTAAACCAAGGTGTAGCACGGGCAGGCTCTGTCAAAGGAAGAAAGAGATGAGTTGGAGGTGACTGGAAATTACACTTGCACTTGGTGTCATGATTAGGATTTTATGTACAATCACAGAGTGCAAATGATACATGACTTTCTAAATTCTTCTTATTAAGAAATAAATCAGAAGGTGATTGAAACCACTTTGGAATAATAGAATAAGAGCTGATTCAACAAATGAGACATGACTAGAAGTACAGAGCATAAATTTATGCACCTGACCAGTGTAACTAGATCTCCACTCCTTAACTATTCATTATTCTCTTTTCAGCAGGGGTCTCATGCTAAGAGGGATGACTTGTTTAAACGTGGTATCAACGGGAAAAAATACAAGCTTAAACTCTCCTTTTTGGGCTCCAGCTTTGTTCTCAAGTGAAGCATGTGCAGGGTGAGATGCAGGGTGAGGCAATACACTGGGGGATGCAATGTCTTATTAAGGGATTTGTGAGTAAAATCTGTAACTTTCCACAATCTACACACATTTACCCAGTGTAAAATAATTGTTACTTCCTGAAAGTAAATCAGCACAATGATGTAGGGAAGCTAAGTACCAAGTTGTTTATGCCCCTTGATGCAAGATTTTGGGAGTCCAACAGCTGTTGGGAAAGATAACTCCCCGATTCCTTTGATCTTAACAACTAAGGCTGACTTCTAACATAAAGTTTCATGCTGCATCACTAAGAAAATTCATGAGCTTTATGTACAGAAAACTGATGTGTTTGCATTTTGTCTACCCACCACTCTTTTCAGGGGGAAAACCAGCTGCAGTATTTACAGAGCAGTTACAGACACTGCAGGCATGGTGTAGTATCTAAAGTTTAGGTTAGCACCAACAGCAGAATCATGGGATGTGGGAACAGTAGAAGAGAGGCATTACACGTGCAAGGTAGTGAAACAGAATAAACCATTCTTGCCAGCAGTCAAGGCTATAGTTCTTTTCTTGCTGGTAAATTAGTGCCCATTCTTCTTTTATTTTTTGTTTGTTTGCTTGTGTGTTTTGTCATGGAAAAATCTTTGATTCTGGTCTCTGAGTGCTATGTGCAATGTTAGTTTTGTTTTTTTCCAGAGCAGTAATGTTCTTTACTAACATAATGCATCTTCTTCAAGAAACACTTTGGATACTAAATCTGTGTATCTTACTTGTTAACTGACCAAAAAAGATGAAGTAATTTTCTTGGAGTACAGTGAATGCTTTTGGGTGAGGGTTAAAGCAAAGGATTTCCTCTATCTTACAACTTTATATGATTTTAAAACTTCCAGCCTGAAGCAGGGTGGGTGCATTTCTTGCTAATTCTTTTCAGTGGTGTTCACAGTGGCACATGCCTAAGTTCACAACAAGATAAAACATGCAGTGTAAGGACCAAACAGAAGGCAGAGCAGATTTAAGAGGTCTCTTTTCAGATGTAGTGGGAGCTAAGACCTAAGCATTTTTCAGTATACTCCAGCAACTACATTAAATAAGATTATATCTGCTCTGCTGAAGCTGTTTTCCCACCAAATTCAGTAAAATTTTTTGTAGCTTCCCTAGACTATACTTAGAAAGTTGATTTCAGTTTTATAAATAGCAATGATTTCAGATGGAATATTTATGCCTAAAACAAAGAACCTAACTTCATTAACAACATATAAAAAACTTTTTTCTTCTATGGCAAAACAGTAGAATAACTTAAATGCGATACTTGGGGGCTGGTTTTGTATTTTCTCATGTACTAAAATAAAGTTAAAAATTCCTGCATTTTGAGTCTTCTGAATTTTAAGTTGGCTTCAGAAGTATTTGCTGAATCTGTGGGGTGAGAAGAGTTCATTAACAAACAGGCTTTAAATACCTTTTTGGTGTAGCAGAATTATTTTTTTTTAATTGTTTAGGAATTTAAGCCACCTTCAAAGACTGTATTTTTGAGTAAATAAATTGTTCACCTAAAAAGTCCGGCTAGTTCTGTGTTAGCTGGTCTGATTGACTACCATGAATTTTTGAATCACATCCCACATTTTTTAATGAGTGGTAGACCAAGACCTAAGGTTTGAATGCAACTCCACACCTTATGTCTTTAAAGGTCTGGATGAGATTTGGTGTTACTACTGTCCAATCTACTGTGAAATGAGGCTATTACTGAACACAGAGAACAATTGAGCATCTCAAAGGATTTTCAGTGTTACATCAGTATGAATAGAATTAAGCCAAAATTGGCTTTGCTTCATTCTGTCAGTTCAAAATTAGACTTGTAACAGGAAAATCCCTATTACGTACCATGTCAATTGATAAGTCAATAAACTGAACTTGGAGGAGACTCAATATATAAAAATATCAATATGTCCTTGGGTTCTTAACAGCTTTTCTTGGCAAGACACTCAGTACTGAAATGCCTTTAACCTTCACTGTAACCCTTACATTTCTCTGATATGATGTATATAGGATGAAGATATTTAAAATAGATAATACAGGAATCTCAAGATATACTCTTTTGATTGCCTTGTATGATGAGTAGGGAAGGAAAAGGAAAAAATTACTACAAAAATAAAGAATCTTTGGGTAAAATTGCTAGCTAGACAACTGACAGGGCTTTAACCAGCTTACTCATTGAAGAAGCATCCAAATTCAAGAGAATGATGAACAATTAATCTTCACCCTCCAAGCTGACAAACGTTGCCTCTTATGAAGTCTATAAAGAGAAGCAGGTGGGACGTCCATATTAGACCGATGTGTTGTGGCAACTTCATCTCTTCATGGATGGTGCAGAAGGTTCAGGGATGACAGCCATGGACAGCAGGAGCACCATTCTTAGATGAATTCGAATTCCTTAATTATTTCACATTTACTGAACATCTCATATGCAGCTTCTTTAGACACCTTACTCACCTTTGTTTTGCTGTCAAAGACATGCAGATAATATTATTATAGACTCCTCTCCAAATACCAGCTCAGATAAAGTTGCCGAAACCCAGGTTTGATTGCCACCAGACTCTGGGTTCCTCCACCTTGTATTTGGACAAGAAATCTGCAGATAATACCAAAATGTGAATTGCATTGCAGCTCTATGTAGCCCAGCATCTTCTCTGATGGTAACCAACGCTGGGAAAAGTATACAAAAGGGTCAGATGTGTTACTTGTCCTTCAAGATCTCTCCAGCTTTCTAAAATTTGGGACTCAAGTATTTCCAGAACCAAGGTCTTTAAGCATTTCCAGTGGTTTCCTCTTTTATTATCCATAAGCCCTAATTGTGTGGAAATAGACTGCATCAGTCTCTTCACCACACATCAGGAGCAACCTGCAGGTCATTCACATAGGCAACTCATTTGAAAGCACCTACCTACACAGCTCCCACTGAAGCCAGTGGCTGTGTCTACAGGATCTTGAGCAGTGACCTACCTCCCCGATATGTGCTGCTTATGGAGCTACCATGAAGACAGCCTGCCTGAGAGCATGGCACACACATGGAGATAGGGGACCTGTTGGATATTTGAGTTCATTGCTACATTCTGGCTACGCAGGGATGCAGCTTTGCAAACTTTCAGCTTTGTTTTCCCATGTTTTCTTGGGCCAGCCAATAACACACAAATCTAGAAATGTCACTGAAAACTAGGTTCCTAAATGCCTCATCCTAAATCTACCCTCTGCAAAGTTTAGAAGATGACTTTGCCTTTTCAACTTGCAGTACTGGATAGATGTAATACTGTTGGTATGGCACGCAGTGACAGGAGAAGACAGAATGGAAATCCTAGATCCAAAACCAAGTTAAAGAGATATCATCTTGAATCCCAACAGCATTGTGGATGCATTTGTGGCACTAACCAATTTACTTCCTAAGGAAGGTAAACTGTTTTACTGTCTGATTTAGAGCCAATTTGAGAGTTTCTGCACAATTCTTCTTCGTGCAATGCAGAGAAACATCATGATTCTCAGCAGCTTTCAAAAAAAAAAAAAGAAATCCCTCTTGCATTTTACTTTCCTCATAGGTTGGTCTGGACATGGGGTTCAGTATTACTAGTGCTCCTTGAGTTAAAATGTTGACGGCTTGTGTATTCCATTTTCCTGCTCCCAAATAATGTTTTATAAAGATGAACACAATTCCCTTGAGTCTGTCCCCCCAGTGTCTGGTTCCTTGCCTCTGTATCATAAAATATTACAATTTGCTCATTATGACTGTCTCTTACTAATCTATTTTTGTGCAGGTTATCTGGGGACATCCCGAAGTCTTTGGTTTCTGTTACCCAATTTATCCCCAACTCCACCGGTAAAATCCTAAGGGTCAGCAAAGGAATTTTTTTACACATAACAGCTTGTGACATAACTTACAATTTTCATCAAGCCTAATTCAGAAGGAAATGCAAAATAAGCCAGTTACCAAGCTTCTTCCATAACTAAAGGTCTCTTGTTTCATAAAGAGAGAGGGGTCCGACATGCATAAGAGCGGATTAGGAGACTTTGAAAGGCTACCCAGAGTAGCTGTGATTCCCAGCAGACAGATTATCTCACTACAGGGTAGCCAAAACTACAGTTCTGTAAGGAATTTACACATCACTCTGCTTTGGAAGGCTCTGTGCTCCTTTAAGACTGACACTTGGAAGTGTTCAACACAGAATATAATTCAGTCAGTTTTGCAAGAGCGTGGTCAGAGTTGTCAAACTGCAAAGGCCTCTCTCGGATCTGCGGGAACAAACTAACTTGTAGGAAATAACAGTTAAATACTGGATCAAACAAGGATCTAATGTGAAATAACAAAACACTGGCTCTTAATATTTAATGCAAGGACATGTAGTTTTGGCAAGTGTCAGCAAAACCATGAGAAGGCACTGAACTACCATGGAGAAGATTTCATTTAGCTAAATTTAGAATCTCCTCGAAATGACAGAAACTCCCATTAACTTCAATAGAGCCAAAATTTCATGCAGAGCTCCTAAATTTAGTACAGAACTTGAAACATTCATAATTAACAAAATGGGAGTTCTGAAATGTCGGGAATGGCTTTATTTATTTGCCTTCTAACTCTTATTCCACTGTAATTTGTAACAATCATTCATTACAGGAATGGTTCATCTGTTTCCCAATTTATTTTCTAAAATCATGAGAAGATTTTTGAGGGAAGATTCCTCATGTCTTGTATTGCTGATGGGACTTCAGCATGCTTCTTGAGTCAATAAATGTTAAGCTTCCTTCAAAAATTTGTCTTGATTTTCAAACAGCTGATGATAGCCTGTTCCTTACACCAAAGTAGCAAAAAAAAAAAAATACATTCTTTGTCAGTGTGAGAAAAATGTAGATCTACATTTTCATTCATTCATGTCCGGCTTCCACCCAAACATCAGAAGGGATTTCTTGTTTCCTCCATCAACTGTAAGCCGCACAAGCTCATGTCTTCCTCTTGAAAAGGCAGCTGTTGAGCAAATGACTTCACAAAAAAAAATAATGCTTGTGCATGCTTTGCAGTCAGCTTAATCTGTATGTCCACAAACTGTGAATTGTGCAGAACTGGATCTCTGTCAGCTGACCTCTAGCAGGCAGAAATGTTAGTTTCAACTAAGGAAGCACAAACACAAACACTAAACCTGCTGACGGGCCTGTATGCAATTTCACCTTCCTTGGGGCTTTTTGTGGGGGAATGAATTCAATGGGTAGGCCGTGAATGGGTCAGGGAATCTTTATGTCTTCAGGGTCAAGCCAAGTCATATCAAAGACTGAGTAGGTAACTGTGGTAACTTTGATAAGCTTTTCCTTGAGCTTATTTAATTAACAAAACTTTATTAGAAAATTCTGTGGCTCTAATAGCAAGTACGTGGCAAGTTTTCTGATGATACCAAGCTCAGGACAGGCTGACACACTGGAGGGAATGCCATCCAGAG
>VXBW01007738.1:254544-309872 GCA_013400375.1 Thinocorus orbignyianus | reverse complement strand
GGCTAAATGGGGCTTTGAGCAACCTGCTCTAGTGAGAGGTGTCCCTGCCCACCATAGGGGGGTTGGAACTCGATGATCTTTAAGGTCCCTCCCAACTCTAACCTTTCTATGATTCTATGATTCTACATAAAATGCCCTCCCACCTACTCTAAACCTTATGCAGCCATGTAAACCTCAAGAGACTGCTCAAATAAAGGCTAAACTTGTTTGTTTTGTATATAGTGGTCTTTAATAGTAGATATGTGGTCTTCACATATGGCTATCATCATTGCATACGTAGTGATTTCTATGAACTGCATGCATACTTGCTGTTCTTACCACTGGCAGGATGTGAGCTGAGCCATTGGTGGCTGAACATGCATGAAACATTCAAGATAACTTGCATCTCACATTCACACAGGTATATAACCTTAATGTTTGTCACATACGAGAATATGCAAAGTGAAAATGAACTCACTGGCTTGAACCAAAAAATTCACAGAGAGCTGAGTCTCCAGAAGCACCCAGTAAGCTTGGAGAAGACATGGAAGAAACAGGCATGATTGGCTGATGCTTCTCTTTGCATCTTCCTGGCTATTGCTCCTTAGTTTATTCTCCTTCCCAATCATAACTCTTCCGTTTCCATAAAAGGGTTGTTTAGGGATCTCCAGAGTAGAAAGTTGCATCTGGACTTCAGTATATTCATTCTCCTGCAATCTGTTGAGTTTCTGAGTGCACTGATATTTTGGTCTCCCCAACACCCTGAGGCAGAGTTTCACCATTCAGCTACACCGCATGTGAAAGAAAACTTTATATCTTCAGTGTGCTGCTTAATAACACCACTATTTTCTGAAAACCTGAAGCACTTAGAAAAAAGTACATGTCATACTAATTCTCTGTAACAAACAAGACATCTTCCAGGGAGCTACTGATTACCTACTGGCACATGATTTGAACAAGGTGTATTGTACCAAATTCATCCTCTTTCTAATTTAATGCCTGGCTTCCTCGAGGATACATCTAGTTTGGGGATATCTTGTGCTATCAAAACAGATTCATACAGAACTGCCTTATAAATAACTCACTGTTCCCTCCATCTCTGGTCACTACACCTACCTGCTTTGCCAGGGTGTTCAGAAGCTGCTGAACGATTGTTTCCTTTGCCATGGTAAGCTGAGAAGAAGAGAAGCCTCCAGCAAGGTCTGCCACATGCTGACTGGGAAAATGAGGCTTTCAGAAGTTCCCTTTGTCCTTCGCTTGCCACCCACCCACCCTGCTTTCCAGAGCACAGCAAGCAGTTCTTTTTTTTTTCGGTAGAGTGATAAAGCAGGTTTTTGTCATCCTATCCTTCTCCATATGCTTCTTTTAGCAGAAAAATAATCCAGCAGCAGCAAGAAAGCTATGTTTGTGTGAGTGAGCTCCTTTCAGCAACCTGGGTGAAAGGACCTTTTCCCTTCTTCTTCCTCAAATATATTTATCTAAATGCTTAAGAAAATTTATGTCCTTAAGCATATGTTGGATAAGCTTGTTTGTTCTTGCTTGTTTGTCTTCAGGGAGAGTCAAAAACCTTCAGTTTTTGCAATCTTAAATCTCATTAATGAGTGGTTTAGGTTTTTTTAATTCTAGTGTCTGTGCATTATGTAAAAAATGGAAACATTTTTGCTGTTCCTCTACTTCTAAAGAAAAAAAGTTCCTTTAGTTATTTTAGGATAGTTGCTCAAAACCAAATGCACAGTGTCACTAGTCGCTTTTAACAGCCTTGGGTTTGTGTTTTACAGCACATCCCATATGTGGGTGTTGAGTATCTGTGAAGGCAGGTGAGAAGTGCCATTACAATACCTTGCAATTCAGAGTCACAGTAAAACAGAAAGCACCCGAGGCAGAATTTCAGCTTATGTGAAGGCCTTGGATGGGTGTGTGGCACTGTGCAGGCTGGGCCTTATGCATAATAGTTCAGCAGTGCCTCCCATTTCAAGTGACTAGAAAGAGCCAAATTTGATTGGGAGCACCTATACTTTATCTATCCTTAGAAGCCTCCACCATGCCTAGGATGCTCAGAGAGGGGTCAAGCTGGACGTGACTTTCGGTACAGCTTGTCCTCTTCTACAGACTTGGAATGCATGCCAAAGAAGCTGTACCTTGTGTTTGTGGCTTGAGGCTTTCTGCCGAGAGAGGTCCAAACTGGATTCTGACCCAACAGTGAGGCAGGGAAAGGGCAGAGATTGTGTTTACATTGCAGACTGTCATTTTCCAGTTGTGTAGCTCTGCCCATAGCCACATTCATACAGTCCAGTTCAAGGACTGTATGAGCCCAATATACAACTGGCTGTTTTGCTTAAAAAGTAGAGGAAGCAGTTACCCATGGATAACTTTTCATGAGTGAAAAACATCATCACTTGACCTGTAAAAGAAAGGGTAACGGGTTTCTTAGGGTTTATAAAGACTTATACAACTTTTGCTGCAAGTGGGTTTCTGTGAGACACTGTGAAGACATCAGGACTACTCATGGGCAGTCAGAGGAGTTTGATTGCCTGTTTTTTAGAAAGAATCTGCCTACCTCACCCAAGATCCAAGGACACTATCTCACCAAGTCCAGGGTTATCAGTAAGCCTCAGAAGTGCTTTCTCAGGAAGTAATATGCACATGGGCACAATCCCCCATCAAGCCGAAAGGGACGCATTATTAATTGGGAATGGTCCCTAGCACATCCTGACCTCTTAATCACCTGCAAGTGTTATCTTCAGGACTGCTGCTCCTGCAGACCAAACCTGTGTTGGGCAGTTGCAGGATGGGCAAGCCACAGGCTTTTACTTGTTCCCCAAAACAAGATTCCCCAAAAGTGGATGATACAGTTCTGAAAGGAGCAGACAGAGACACTTAGACACTAGGACAGCAGAAAACTTGATTTAACTCACACTAGGCATGTGTAGACCTAAATTCCAAAAGCTGGTCTGCTTTGACTCAAAGCTGGCAACATGTTTCAGACCTTGTACTCCTCCGGGCTCTCGGTTCTTATCTGATGAAGAACCTGATATCTCTGCAAGTGCTGGTGCTTCTATCCTTGCAGACAGGGGATAGACGCATCACATATCACAGCATCTTGTTGCCTCTCCACAGTTACCGTATACTTTGTCACCACATCGGTGTCCTGTTGCAAAGCAGGGTGTTTCATCTGGGGATGCACCTGGGGTTCCCACCGTTATGAATGCAGAGCTCTGGGAATGAGTCTGGTGGACTAGGATACTCCTAAAATGAGTCCCATTTCCCTACACAAGGAGTTATGTATCACAAGGGATTACGTTATAGTGATGGATGTCTTAGATACGTCTGTAAGGGTTAAAGATCCAATTGCACCAGTGGGGAAGGGTACACACAGTCTCTAAAGCTAGCCCTGCTTGCTACTTTTAAGGGAAAAATGGCAAAAACTTGCCCACTGCAGACTTGGCAACTTGGGTTCCTTGGAGATCCTTCAGTCTCTTGGTACATTTTGGAGACGCTGAAAATCTTTCAGGACAAAGCATGTGATGAGGATAAGCATTTAGAAACACAGATGTGTACCCTACATTCCTAAGACTCCAGCTGGCAAACCGAGCAGCTGCTGTCTTTCTCTTTGTTCCTTATGATTTGCAAATCCAGCCTGTGATTTAGGCCCGCTTCCTGGTGCCCCCGGAGTAGCTCCACAGCTAGTCTGGACTACAAAGACCCTTCCCAATACATGTACTCCTTCTCAGACCAGGGACCAGCAACTTCCTTGATTTACAGAATAATTCATCCTTCCACTGCCGTACAGTGACTTTGGTACTATGGAATATTCCATATGCTTCCTCATGGGAAAAAACCCACCCCTCCAGCTGTCTTTTTTTCTGGAACAGTTTTGGCAAAATGTTCTCTGAAGTCCTGAATATTCTCCAGGCCTGAAGAAAACACATAAATGCAGTGGCATTGTTCCTTTCCCTAGGAGTGGAAAATGTTCTGCTGCTGCCCATATATCACCCAGGAGCTCATTGCACTGCGAGGTATGCTTAGAACTTGCCAAGGATGGAGAGTAGATGAACAGATTAACTACTTTGTTTGGTCCTTGCTGAGCCTTTTGGGAGAATTACTTTTCTCTCAAATACGATTTTTCATGCATAGTTACTTTTTTCTTGCTCATTATGCCTGAAAGTTTATAACAGAAAAGTTTTGAAGGTATTTGGACAGCTACCCTCTTCATGCAAAGCTGACAGTAGAATTCAGTTTTACCAAACCTGAACACAGGAGACAAAACATTTTTCCCTAGCCCTTAGTAGGAACTGCATTTGGATAAAAACTTATTGGTTAGTGACTTCTTGAACATATGGGGATTTTTTTTTGAGAATCCGGAAGATATGTTTCTAGTGTTTGTATACACAGTTTCTCTTAAATTCCACTTTGGTCACACAACTTAAAACTTTTGAATTTTGAGGTTCTGCTGCTGGCCTATAATTATTTTTTGACTGAGGTTACACTGGAAGGTCACTGGGAAACAGTTCCTCATGTGCATTGCAAATGCATACCTATTAGGTAGTGTTAACTAGTAATCACCACATTAGCTCTTTTTCAGTTCTGACAGCTGTATCTCACACAATCACAGAACGGCTGAGGTTAGCAGGGACCTCTGCAGGTCATCAGGTCCAACCTCCCTGCTCAAGCAGGGCCGCCTACAGCCAGTTGTGCAGGACCACATCCAGATAGCTTTTTAATATCTTCAAGGATGGGGACTCCACAATCTTTCTGGGCAATCTCTGCCTGTGCTTGGTCACCCTCACAGTGATAAAGTGCTTCCAGACATTCGGACAGAACCTCTTGTGTTTCAGTTTATGCCCATTGCCTCTTGACATCTCAGTTATTCTGACTGCAATTCAAACTGTCTTTTTTTGAAACCTCAGAGTGATTTCGTCCTTCCTTTCTGATAGACTTCCTGCAATCTTCCGTAGCTCTCCTTAAATGCTTCTCCTTGTGGTTGAAGGTTCTCCAAAGTAATTCTGAAGATGAAAAGGCTGTGGATTCACAACTTCCATCACATTTCAGGGCTAATGTGTTCTTCTCACCTTGCAATCAGGAGATTTGACTTTGGCGTTCTACCAAATATTTACACCCAAAATGGACTTCAAAGCATATGTTAAAACTCTTGATGAGCGGTTGCTTTAAAAGTTGGAGTGGAAATAACAGCTATTACATTTCCTATTTAAGAAAAGCCTTCATGCTGCTTGCCTTTGCATTTGATGCTTCACGCAACAGACATGCTTTTGTGCCTTGGTGAGCCCTGCTATGCCATGTTGAACCCCGCTGTGCCCTGTTGAACCCCCTACAGCTACTGTACACTCCTCTGGGTTTGAAGACACTATGAGAAACAATAGGATTAGAAAACACCTGACATAGGGTCCATCTATAGGGACAGAATTTCCCATTCATTTTCCATGTTCAGACCTGAACCATGAGTTTGTATACTTGTTCGGAAGGCACCTGTCTATGCAAATTCCAAATCAGTGCAAGTACTGATCTGGGGGATGTTACAGGTTAACTTATTCCTGTGCATGTTTTATTTTGTTCCCATTTAAAACCTAACATTATCCTTTTGCATTAAAGGCATTATCAGATTTCTGGAGTTAATGAGCCAGAGGCACTAGGACACAGCAAATTTCCACTGGGTTGGAAAAATTCAGTCATTAAAATAAAAGACATCACTTGTTATTCCATGGGTCTAAAAGGTTGTTTGTTTATTTATTTATAGGGAAAAGCAAGGAGAACGGCAATGACAGATAATTTCACCTAGAATGACACATCTCAGAAGGAATTGAACAAAGTTTGGAGATATGCTTTATTTGGAACATTGGCTGACATAAATATCTCCACTTTTAACATTTTCTTTGGGTCCAAAATGGGGTGAATGCATAAGGCCCTATCAGCAAAGTACAGGCTGCGATGCTGGAGGCAGTTTGGTGTCTGTTACATCTCTTTGCAATGCCACAGCTCTGTCTCTGGCTACCTGGTGTCCCTCAGCATCACCAGGGAGTTCGGGGGGAAACCTCTCCCAGCAGCACCACAGAGAGGTTACTGCTGGAATGGGACATACAGCTTCCTCCACAGCTGCTCAGTGCTAAACTCAATGGTAAGCATACAGAGAGCACACATCTATGGACATGTGTGCAGGTGTCCATACATCCTAAATGAACCCATTTACCCATACTAATGAATTTTAATGCATTAAAAAATAAAATGCATAGTGTGATGACTAAACAGGTATCAATGGAATGGACTAAAGAAATTAACCTTTTCAGTTCTGTATTCAGCGATTATTCCCAAGGTAAAGCTACCCTTTTAAGTTGTTGCATTAGTTACTTAAATTCAAGGTACCTGAAAATACTGCAGAAATTTCTGGAAGGATGCAGAGTGTGCCAACACTGCCGCCTGCAGTGTGGCGTTGAGATACCTGAGCTTTTCATCACAAAAACCCCTCACAGTGGTCAAAGTACAGGGTTAAAAGTGGGTCTCTTGGTGACATGCCATTCCTTGCTACTAGGGGATGAGAAGGATGGGTGAACTTGTACCCCAGGGGACCACCCATCACCCCCACCAGCCTTATTGCCCTACAGGTCCTGGCAACAAGCATGGGTTTCTGCCATGCCGGAGGTCATCTTCACCATGGAAATGACTCCATTTGTCCATACTTGAAAGCAAGTCTGAATGAGGGAGTACCTCTCTTGCTTGTATAAGCATGGAGAAACAAGGACTTAAACTACTTAAATGTCACTTCATTTCTATCTTTTCTAGATTTCCAAAGATTTAGTTTCTACATGACAAAATGAAACCAAGACCCACAAAGAATTGTTTGAAAGAGGTAAGTTTAGCTGTGGAAATATTGCTATTAAACTCTCAAGTACCAAAACTTTCACAAGCACCAAAAAAATGACATTTTCATATGAAAGTGGCATGAACTTCTCTGAGTCATTCTGTCCATTTGTCAGCCCCAGACCATAAAAACACTCAACCCACAAAATTGAAAAATTACTTGAAAATTTTCAATTGTGATTGAAGAACCATTTTAATTGAACAGGTGTTGACTAATTTGATTTACAGAGTAAGTTCCTGAAATGAAGAAAGTGCCATTAATTTAGAGAGATAAGATCTATTTTGTTCAACTAAGCCCATCCCAGAAAGCAGAAGGATAAAAAGATTTAAAGCTTCACCTCCAGCAAACCTAACATCCAAAACATTTTTGTTTAACAGTTTATTAAGGAAAACAGAGCTAATTTCTGCACATCTCTCCTTAGAAAGGAATACTACCGAGCTCATTATGCCTTCTCTCAAATCAAAGATATGAAGAAATCAGCTCTGTTTGGTTCCTTTTCTGCTGCAGGGAATCTTAGCTGAGCAGCTGGGATTTGGTAGTGTTTTATTCATTTTAATACCTTACTCTTTAAAAATTAAAGGCATTTTAGTGATTCTGCTGTTCCCAGAACGTTGTGGGAAACAGAAAACAGACATTGTAGCTATTTCTACAACAGTCTTCTATTCAAATGGCTTTTAGTGTCGGGAAGTTAAATTCCTTGAACTCGCTCATAGTTCAAATAACCTCAAAAAAATAAGACCTTGCTCTCTGATTTGCAGAAGCAGCACCTGAACTTGCATTTGCAAGAATGTAAAGAATTTATTTACCCATGGATTTTCTGTCAGGCATAAAGTCCACCTTTCTGAGATCAGGTTTCATCTAACTGTATGGATGCATGAACTAGACTGTTCCTTAGAGCATTTAGAAAGCAAATGCCTATACTAAACTTTAAAGAAGGTTTAAAGCTCAGACCTGACCCAAAAGACTTGTTTTCGTTTGGTATTCCTAACATTAATATTAAGGAAAGACATACAACACAGGATTCTTGGTGTGTGGTATATTTATGCATAAGATTAAATGTTCCCCTTTCTCTTTTTAGAGAAACAAGTGTTCTGCAAGCCATTTAAAAAAATGTCCTGAATTGTCATCAAATAGCTAGATATAATCTACTGTGTTAGTAATTAATGCCCACAGATGATTACAAGTATAAAGTACTTTTACTATGATGGCTAGTATTTAGTAAATCAAAAATAACATGTCAAACAGGATTCTGAGACATTGGGGAAAATGCAATTAAACCCTGCATGCATGCTTCCTTTTGTGCACGTCAACAAATATATCTATTCCTTACTCTTTGTCATTATCTCCTAAATTAATCCCAGGAAATCTCACTACCATGAATCTGTTGGTCATAGTAATCCAGGCAGGAGCAGAGTTTCGTCGTATTCTTCACTGATTTCATGATTCCACTTTAACAGCCAGGCCAGCCTTCCAGGACAGTGATAAGACCGAATACGACCAACTACATCTTAGACCAAATAATAAAATGCAACTTCTTTTAATGGTAGTAAGACAATACTTACATAATTAGCAGTTCAAGATATTAAGAAACTACATTTTGCATATGAAGTTTGTTACCCTCTTATACATCCAATTTAGAGGTAGCTTGACCTATGCGATTAGCTGGTCAACTCAGATAATGATTCCTGTTCTTTTCAGTATCATAACACATCCATTCTATAAACTAGCCATCAACGTATGTTTTTCTGTAAGATGTCCCTCCTGTAGACTATCCATCAGGGTATATTTTTCAGCCTGTAGACTGACATTCATTCTAGACATGGTATTTTACTGATCTGTTTCCAAATGTGGTTCAAGATAGCCTTACTGTATTCTTGGTCACTCATATATTTTTACTTTAGGGTTCCAAGATTTTTCAGGGTTCCTCAAATTTAAAATATGTAGCAATAGTAAAAAGGATGTATTTCTATGATGTGTGTATATAGATAATAATTTTATATTTATGTGTAACATCTTTCTAACTACATGGTCTTAATGTATTAACATCTATCTAATTCTGACATATTAACAGATCAAGCTATTTATATTCACTGAATTCTCTTCAGGCTACAGCATACCACAGCCTAAGGCTCCTGCTGGATTTGGTGGATCAGAGAAAGGAAAGGACTACAGTGGCCAAACACTGATAAACTCATGCTGTTATTATCCTTAGTGCCAGTATCAATGCCTAAAAGAAAGGATGAAGAAGAGTGTTTGGTAAGGAAAGCCATCATGCTCTAATCCCTGAAAACAAGGCATTGCTTTGCATCTGTCTTGGAAACAAGATCTAAGCAGGGTGAGGAAAAGAGACACAATGGCTTTGGGCATTCAAGGCGTGCTTTGTAAATGCCACTACTTAGATAGAAATGCACTGCTTTATCATGTGTCTGTCTTGAGACAAATTTGGATTTTTCTGATCTGATATGGCACTTGTGCCACTTTGCTTCTTAACTGCCATTGTTAGTTATCATATAAACTACCACTGGACTGCAGTTTATTAACTGGTAATTTTTACAAACAAATGGGCAAGTCTGGCCTGTATTCACAATTGATGGATGTCTTGTCTATTTAGTTAGTGGATTTGAATGTCAAAGAAGAATTTGAATGTCTGAAAAGACTAAGATCATTTTCTACCCACTTTTATTTTTTTTGGTTATGGTGTATTCATGTGAGCGGGCACAGAAAGGTACCAGGGCACTGTTGATCCAGCTGCCTTGTTAAATTCTTAGTTATGTCTACGCATGGGCAATTGCTTCCACTTTGCGAGGAAATGGAGAATTGAGTCTCTGGCAGTGGATTTCAGTTTCAAGCCTGAGGAATATGAAGAATTTCTGAAGGAGAAACATATTGAGTAAAGGGATTGTTTCATTTATTATCCTCAGGCCTGTGGGGAAATAAAACATTTTAATTGTGAAAATTTGTTTGCAAACTGCTGACCCAGAAGAGTAGTCCTGGAGATAATTTGTTACAGGCTTCTTGGTGAACTACTGCATGAGCTGATGTGTGTCAGAACTGCCTCGACATCTTCTGCTGCTGGGACAAGAATGCTGTTAGTTGCTGATAGCCCCGAAAACTAAAATCTCATACAAAGCTCTTGCAATACTTAGCACTGGCATCTATGATCCTATCTCTTGCCATAATATGATGATATGGCAAGAAGCAAACAACACGGGGCACGTCTCTGTGTGAGGCTGCAGGACTTTGGGATTAGTGTGCTTTGTTATGCAGAAAAATTATGCCAGACTGTGGATTCATTTAAGAGAAATCCTCAGGAGGAGAGTGGTGAAGGCAGCTTTACAGCTACTGTGTGCTGATGGAGCAGGGAAAAACATCCCAGTTCTGGAATCATAGTTCTACATAGGCGAAATTCTTAGGTGGTTCTTTTGCAAGACTTTGTAAACACAGACTGGAAATAAATAAGTGTGCTCCTATGCTTTGACAAGAACTGTGTAAGGAGGAACTGGGGAAATGTAAAATCATTGTATTTTCCAGAAGATGAAATATGTATTTGTTTTCTTCACTTGAAAATAGGGCAGTATTCTGTAACAACAAGGTAGACAGATGCTTGCTCCTGGCTGCATGATGGGCAGAAGTATAATGCTTTGTCATGCTCTACAGAAAGGTCTCTACACATACAGAAGAAGACAGAGAATCTATACGGGTCAAAGACTCGTTTTGTTTAAGTGACATAACTAAAGAGCTCTGTGCCAGTCATGGGTGAGAATGTGTGCAGATACTTTGACAACTGTCACTCAAGACAGAACAAGACGTGCTTATGAGCTCCTGCGGAATATGGCAATGTCCTGCCAGTCCTGAGGGGGATGTGGTCTGCTCCTAGACCAGTCCTTTCTGTTGGTCAATGATGGAAGAACAGGGTCATGATGAACTTTCCCACAGAGATTCCTAAAGTTAACTCTGGTATGTGTGGTGCAGGAGTGGGGGCATTTTAATTGAGGGGGTCTGGCCAAGGGGGGACACCCTGGGAGGGGCTGCAGCAGAGCATGGGAGGGCTCCTTCTGCATGCCCATCCAGGACCATCTGCCCAAATGCAAGCTGTGCTTCAGTAGCCTGAAAATAATAAAGTAAGTGGTAAATGTTACCAGGACAGACTTGGGTTTCTTTGGTTTGAGCTGAGACACTGTGGCAAATTTAAATCTCGGTTTCTGTTTTGTCACTCTCGCTCCTGCTGGTGGTGGCTCTCAACCTGTATGCACGCACCAGCTAACAGGGAAAGGACTTGGCTCAGAAACCAGTGTCACTAGAGTTCTATGGCTGAAAATTTTGTGATTGAACTAGGTGGAGCAAGGCACTGCAGATGAAGCAGGTAGAGATGATCACAGCATGACATGATAGTCAGTGTCTCTGAGCAGTGGGCTCCTCAGATGTACTCATTTCAGTGTACTTGCTTGCCTGAAGAGGACTCTTAAGTCCAAGATTTTAAGAAAAAAATGTCAAGACCCCACAGCACACTGAGCTCCATCAGAAATTTTGTGAACGTTGCACATCTCCGCGGAATTTGCACCTTTCAATCTTCTCCCTTGGAGAGTCTCAGCAGTAGCAAAGCTAGTACGAAGAGAGCTCCCACATTTCCTGTTGAGCTGAAATGCTGTAATAAAGATCTTCAATTTCAGTTTTGGAAAGAGATAACACAGGAAAAAAATATTTTACTAAGGAGGAAAAAAAAAAAAAGGCATGGTCTGTATTTGCCAGTTGAGCATTGATCTGTCTCTGAATTGCTTGTATTGCTTGTGTGTGTGTGTATTGTATTATGCACTTGTAGTCTAGTCAAGGAGTCCAGCTCACAGAACACCGTGGGATCACGAGGTGCTTTTAACAACTAACTTCTACTTAAATCTCATGAAACACTGCTGTGCTTTAAGAAGACGGCCAGTCAAAATTCAGAACAGTAAAAATTAAATACTTCAAAATTTCTGTATTATTGTCATCCAGAAATGAGACATTTTCTTTTTATCTATTCAGTACATAATCAAATATTAGCAAGTATTTACTAAATAAATTCTAACTTTTAACAGCTCCAATGAGTATTAAGACTCTAAACTCTGTGGTTTTATCAGAAAATTAATCAATCCACTAGCAGATTGTATTGTGACAGAATATATGTTACAGCTTCAGGCAGCCTGATTACTTTGGCCAAACAATAACTCTGTGACCAGGAGGACCTTCTCCATCCATAGCACAGTGTGAGAGACCCCACAGCAATTGCATGAGGCTGCGGGGGAAAGCCCAGACCCAGCCACCTTTTTGTGCAATGGGTCTGGACAGAAATCTCAGGCCTAGCAGCATGGTGTGATTAGCTGCAAGATGGATTGTATAAACTGATGAACAGAGTGGTACAACTTGGTTGTCTGCAGCAGCAAGTGCATCTGATGATGCAAGGACTCTTGCAGGCCTGTACGCCTGTATTCCTGCTTCATCCGTGCACCCTGGAGTCATTCTCAATTCAGGCTCCCTTTCTGAGAAGCCTTCAGGACACCTCTCCAGTGACATAGCTCAAGGATTGCTCTCAAGGGGTGTAGCTCCCCAAATTTCTATATAATCATAGTGGTTCAAACATGTTACTTTGTCCACCTTTTTACGTGGGCTATCTCCCTCCTCTCTGCAGTTATCCTTAGTTTGATTTCTGTCCTAACAGAGCATAAGCCTTTTTTCTAAACAGATAATTTGTTAATTTTCCCCTGAGTTAGGATACAATTTTTTTATCTTCATCTACATCAGGTCCCAGGACAGTTACTGGTAAAACACTTCACTGCACCTACCATAGCTGATTCCCGTGCAAGACGCGTGGGTGTTACAGAATTAGACAAAAGAAAGTAAACCAGGGCAGTTTAGCTGATAATGCTGTTTCCTTGTAAGGTTATAGAAAGTAGCAATGTGTCCTAATGAGAGAATTCTCTCCTTTATCAAGGGAAAGCTATTTTTAACTGATTCTTTTAATTGACTTGCTGTAACTCCTTACACGGAGCAGTGAATGTTGAAGTTGAATCATCTCAAAATGTTCTTCTCTGACTTCCTGAAAAAAAAAGGTCTGTTAAGAATATCTACCATATTTGTATGCTAAAAACAAAACTAAAAATGTAAATTTTGGCTGTAGTCCTGACATGAGTCACTGTAGCATAGTATGGAATCAAAAAGAAGCAAGGAAGGAAGAGTCTCTTTTTCATTTACTATCCCTCTTGCTTTCTTTGTAAAACTGTGTGTGTGGCTGTGATGTGAAAGAGACAAAGGTGACTAAGGGTCCCAAAAGGGTCCAAATGAAATGTGGATTATTTTCTAATTGCACCCTCACTGCTCTGATTTTTCTGTATGAGTGCCTATTTGTTTTATCACTCCTTTAACAAAGGTTGTGAATACATGAGAATCTCTATAAACTGAAGTCTACCTGTTCTTTACATGAGCATGCAAAGTGAGACTTTCAGGCATTGAAATGCTTCCAAGCATTTCCAAGAAGCAGAATGCCTCATGGTGCTTCCTCTGGGATGGATGGTTCTGCATTAATCTCTCTTTGAGTTGAGCCTTGAAATTATATTTTAGCCCTATATGACCAAGAAACAGTTTTTTCTCTGCATATATTTAAACTTGTGTTTGACTGATTTGAAGGTAGTGAGAAAACTATTTTCTTCCCTAAGCACAGAGGATTTACCTTGCAACCTACAACAGAGCAATTAGTGTTACAAGGAGCTAGGTGCATAAATTTAATCCTCTAGATAACAAGTATATATTAGCTGCATGGTTATGAATTAGGTGTGTTATATATAGAGAAAGCCTATCCCTTGGACAGTCACCAAATTTAAGAGCAATCCATTCTCTGTGAAATGCTCACATTAAAAAAACAAAGTCAAAGTAGGATATCTCTGCCCATTTACAGCCTAGGAAGTTCTTGCATCTGATCTAACATGGGTTATTTTCAGATATCTTTTAATGATATAAGTAGACCTCTTTAATTATGATGTGAGGTTGCAATATATGCTAGTAAGCAGAACTAACATCAGAGGACTGTATTGAGCAATCTGTTCTCTGCAGAGCAGGGCAGTAGTAGCTAATCAACTTAAGAGCTCAAGTTCATTGACTTTCAGTAGGGCTCAGTTTCCTAAATCACTAAACCACAAGATAATTTTGGTGAGCCTCAATGGTGCTCTCACACCAGATCCTTCCTCAGATGGTTTCTATTCAGTTTTTTTGGTGGGGCTATCCATGCCACAGCATCACAGCCTCTCTTATCTTGCAAGACACAAAGCACCCTCACCATGACCTGGAAAAATCCCTGCCTACACACCTGAAAGTAATAAATTCCTTCTTTATGTCTTAAGCTCCTTAGCATACATTAGTGGGGGATATTTGAAAATGTTACCTGTATGTGGGCTGCTTCATTGCTGGGGTGTAGTGTGTTTGCTCATCATCTAACAGCAGAGGAGCCAGTCATGGTGTGCTGCATGTCTGGCTATGGTCTCCCAAAGTGCCTACGGTCAGCTGTCTGTTCTTAATAATATTAAAGGTTCTAAGGAATCCTTGAAATGCAGATATTTCATAGGTCTTTCAAACTTGGAGCTGGGATCTGCACCATATTATGATAGCTGCTATACATCTTGTGTGTCCTGGGGTGAGATGCAAGGGCATGTGGACATGCCCCATGAAGGAGAACAAGCTGCAGGGAACAGCCCCTGGAGAACACTGGTGCCTGAGCTGCCTCCATACTCAGCTCACTCTGAAAGGGAGCCAGAGGAGGGAATTATTGTGTATTGAGAGTGAACAGTCAGGGACTGTGACAGCTTCGGCTGTGGACAGCCACATTGCAGTAATGTAATGTACATGCTCCATCACCAAACAGTTCCTTTGCAACAAAATATTATGTGTCCTCATGAACAGACCAAGCAATGGGAAAGCATTAAAACAAGAAAAAATTTCCTCTCCTTTCCACATGAACATTGTCCTTTCTTACTCTTATTCCCTGAACCTAAGTTGCCATAACATCTAACGTACCCTACATCTAGGACAAGCTGAGTAATGCCTTCCAAAAAAAGACTGTATCCTTACCAACTTGTCATACAATAAGAACATAGCCAATCTGCTGGCAAACCATGGGCTTATCTTAGTCATTTGGATTGTTTTACTACATTATTCCTAGAATTATCAGTCAAGTGGAAGTTTTGTTGTCTGCAAGTTTTAAATTATTTTTGTCGGATGTGCTCAAGATTAACAACATTTAAATTGTCAAATATCATTATTTATTATACTTAGATTATTGTTAAGTGTCTAAATCACATTATTTGCAATCATAAAGCCAAGATTAAATTTACTCTTTGCAGAATTTTACTCTTTGATGTCAAAGACACAGCATTTATACTGCATTTGTATGAAGTGCGACACTCAGTAGCAGGAAGAGCTTGCTCCTTTTTTCTTTTCATATGAACATATAACTTAAATTATTTATATCTATAAAACATTGTATTACAGGACTTGCAATGATAACAGAAAATTTTCAAACAAAGTGAAATCTGAGCAGAGCCTTTTCTCAGCATTCTAAATCATTTAAATTACAGAAAATATATTTTTTTTCCTAGAAAAGATTTCTGTTACAGGTCGAGGGGAATTGTGATTAGCTTTGCAACGATAATGAGACCAGTAGTTCAGTTCCTAAGGGTATGAAATGTTCATCTGCTTTTAGAGTACAGTGATTGCACAAGAGTCATAAAATCTCCTAAATCTGTGTATCCCAGTTAAGACCACACATCTCTGTTTTCTAGTAAATATAGAACAACTTTTTAAAACGCTCCTTCTGATATCAGAACTCCTAGGATCCTCCAACCAATACAACATCACATCTTTCCAAATTATTTTTGCCTGAAGGAAAACTATAAGCAGCCTTTTCCATCCGTTAAGTGTATTAACTGAAGGCCACTGGAAGTCCGAGACTACCTTTTCTGGATCTGACGTCTGTTCCAGGAAGGCACAGATCCCGCTTCCCAGAGACTTCCCTCCAGCCCTTCCTCATAGGGAGGGTATGGCTCTTGTCCTCTCCAATGGTGATGATGTTCTTCACCCAAAAAATACTTTATACAGTGCTGGCTGGACAAAAATATTCCTTGACATACCTCATCTGCTGTCATTGATGATATACGTCACCACAGTTCACCGAGGACATACCTCAGACGAGCTTAGTTCACAGACAGAAGTACTTATTTTGACAGTGTAATATTTCATTCTGAATTCTAAAGTGAAAACAAAATGTTGGTGATATTTACTTTTTATATCCAGAGTATTTGATCTAATATTTGAAGTTTTTCTTCTGTTATTTGTGTGCATTTAATGGTTGCATAAAAGGATTAGACAAAATACTGATCTGGAAATGCATCCTTCCCATCAGATAGATTTCAGGCTGGAGAAACTTAAATGAAATAATCTGTGCTGTTTTCAGATAATGAGAACCATCACATTCAAATCCAGTGAGTACTAGCTATGGGTACAGTGGAAAATTACAACTATACTTCTATTATGCCAAACCTCCATTGCCTTTACTAACTAAAACCTTAGGATATCAGCTTTTCTCCTGAGAATGTCTGGATGGTAGCAGAAATTGTGTAAAGGGATGTAACAGGCTCCCTCTGGCTTAAGATCAGGCAACAGACTAAACATATCAGGCATTGTATAAGCTACTTCTTTTAACAAGAACTTTCTTCCTACCAGCCTCCATCTCTACATTATAAGAGAAAATGGTGGCATTAGCAGTGCTCTTCCTCTTGGAATTCCTAACAATAATGTTAGCCAAACTCTACTGCCTATTTGTCACACTTAACCAGACAGTTCTCAGTGGAAATGAATAAGATAATAGAGTTTTAGTGATTTGTTTTCCTTTCCTCAGTGCTCACAGGCAAGGCCATCTTTTTGCTGGGAATGTAAGTCAAGTCAACTGTTTCTCTAACTTCACCTTTCATAACCCAGAAATTTCTAATTATTTCCAGAAGATTTCTTGTTATTTTTATCAGTATATCTGTTTAGATGCTATTTCTCCTCCTGGAAAAGAGTGTTTTTCTGTCATGATCAGTTTTCCTTTTGCATGTTGGCACCCAGATTCTCCTGATAGATACATCCCTGGTGGGATTCTGGAGTGGTCACTTCCCTGGGGCTTCAGGGAAGTTGTGATATTAAAAGATTTTCAAGATCAGGCATAAAATCAACAGTTTTGGTGTATTAGAAAATATGTCTGAGTTAGATCTATTGGTTGCATCATTTTTATCAAGCCTTTAGAAACAATCTACTGACTTTCTTCAGTAGATGTTTGTAAAACAAGTATTTTCTGCCTTGAAAAACAATTTTTCTTTACATGAACATGCATGTAAAAATGGATTACTTAAGATACTTTTCAGCATCAGTTTTGTTTTTCCACACAAAAGTACAGGGTCAGCAAAAAGATACCAGCATATCTTTAGGGTTGTGCTACAGGTATAATGTTTCCAGATCTAGTCATAAGCAGATTTAACAAACTGGAATATAATCATAGAATCATCCAGGCCAGAAGGGACCTCCAAAGGTCATCTAGTCCGACCTCCCTACGGTGACAGGGACACCCCCAACTAGACCAGGTTGCCCAGGGCCTCATCGAGCCTCCCCTTGAATATCTCCAGGGAAGGGGCCTCAACCACCTCCCCGGACACTGAAGAAATGACTGCCCTAGCTTCATCTGTGAACTACACAAGAGAGCTTTATATTCGCTTAATTAAAAGATAGTGTCACCTTCAGCAAGGGGTTTTGGATTGTTTTCTTGTTTTCAAACACATTCCCTCCCCAGGACAAACCAGTCCATTAATTTTGCATTTCCCCTGGCTTTTCACCAGCCTAATAACTGAGCAGGAGATCTCTAGAAAACCCAAACAGGGAAAGTGGCATGGTGAAAGCTTCCATTCCAAGGCAAGCTTTGCTGTGTGTGCTAAAAAGTGGCCAAGAGAAGATTTTCCCCTCCTTCACCACTTATTGGGCACCACCTTTGCTGCTGTCCAGGGGACACAGATGTCTGCTGGGGATGCAGTCCAGGAGAACACAGTGATACGGGACTTTGTAAAAGTCTTTCTAGATATATACTGTACTTCATCATGAAACATGAATGCTTCTTTTCTTCCTCGATCTTCAGTATGTCCATACCTATGGTTGCAGCCACTTCCTGAGATGGTTACACATCATGAACCAAGTTCTGTTCCTCTAGCAAGCCTTAAGGTAAAGTATTTTCCTTCTGACATATCTCTGCTAATGTCTTCTCACTTTGCCCATCAGGTTCCAATCTGACTTGTCACCATGTAATGCCCACCCTTTAGTTCACATCTGTGTACAACTCTTCTCAGATTTTCTTCCCATCTTCAAGACAGCAGAGACTGCATCTTCCATCTCTTTCAATGATGCTGCTCTTTCATGCCTCCTGCTGGAAGCTCTTATCCTCCACCAAATAGCCAGTATCTTTCTCATGAAGACTCTTCAACAACAATCTAAGACAATAAACAGACAGCAGCAATCATTGCTTTCCTTTGTGCTTTTGTCATTTCTTGTTTTCACGGGGTAGAAATTATGTTAACATATTGAATGTTAAGTTTGTTTGTCTCATGCCATGTTTTCTAGTGGGTGAAACTAATAAAATGATTGAAGACTACAGTAATATTTACCTTAATGACTTCCTTGTTGTCTACTTCTTCTCTTTTGAAAATAAAGCTCCTGAAGTCCTCTATGGTTTTGCTAGCACTGATGCCTCATGCTGCCTCTGAGGCTTTCCTGAAGCTCCCCATCTTTCAGCATGCTACGTTCACATTTCTACACCTCAAATAGCTGCAATATGCAATTAAATTTTAGCTCTCACTTTCTCTTTTTCATCTCATCCTTGATTATCTCTCCATCTAACACCTATCTGCCTTATTTTAATGTCTCTTATGCTCAGAATTCTGTATCCAACCCATTGAGAAATCTTTCTCCCTTGAATTGCAAAGTATTTTCTTTTCTTTCTCTGCTGTGTTTTTTTTATTGGCACAAAGTATGGCCACCTTCTTCTCTGAATGTTCTGGCTATATTTGTTTCTCTTGAGGACTTTATACTGCAAGTTCATTTTAAGCAGTGTGTCTTTTAAAAGGTACAGATGTGAAGGATAATGTAGATTAGAAGCTGAGGAAGTAGAACATCCTTTGTCTCACAGGAGGACCGTAAACATTCAGAACTGAATGCATACAGGTACGCAAGGATTTGTTTTTTCTCTCATTAAAAGGAAAGGCATTATCTGTAGGCATGAGCAGGCATTCCTGCATATGCAGTGGGGGATACCACCAATGCTGAACTACTTCTGGGAGAAAGCTTGAAAACCTGCTGCTGGAGACTCCAAATAGCACTGTGCTTACTAAAAAGGCCTAAGCTTGTTTATATACATAAACAAGCACATCAAGGGAGTCTCTATACCAACACAGAGACATATCAAGAATTTGTGGCTATTGGTACACGGGAGTCTCAGTAGGTCTGACAGAAGGAAGATAATCCTGGAAAACTGAATTAACAGTATATAAATTGCATGAGAGAATAGGAATTTAAGGATGAATTGTTCCAGCAGGGGAGGGGTACTATATATTAAATGAAGTTTGGAAGGGAATGAGTGAACTTGATTAAGACACAGCAATCTCTGTCAATGCAATCCTGGTGATTGTACATGATCCCCAGCAGCTGAGATTTCAGGACTGCACGAAGGATAGCCCAAGCAGCTGTCCCACAATCACCCAGAGGAGAGACCACCTGGAATGTGACTGCTGAGGAAGTTATTAGAGAAACCACAAGGGCAGAAAACATGCTAATAGAAGGACAGGTCTCATTCCTCCCTGTTTCCTTCCACACCTTCATACTTAGGTGCATACACCTATGGGATGTTGTGCTGAGGCTACATTTTTGAACATCATGGGTGTCTTAAAGCTACTACCTCTTGGAGCGGCTGGATAGAAAACCCACAAGCAGAGAAGCATGATTTGATGTAGTTGTTATGGGATTAACACACAGGTCCTAGTATGAAGTGTTATGAAACAACTATTTTGTAATGCTGACTTTGGTATACACATCTTCATCAGTCATGTAGAACTGAGAAAAGCCCCACAAAAGACAGGAGAGAAACTCCTAGCCCTACACTCCAGCATCTCTTAGCTTTAATACTAGGAATGGCATAAAAATGATCTGATTCTTTCAAAGGAAATGAGCAGGTCCTGGTAAGAGAATAAAATAATTGCAGGTGGCAGGGAGGTTGCATAAAAGCATTAGATTAGAAGCTCACAGTAAATATATTCCCATCCAAAAGAAGTTCAAAAGGTCAAGAAAGACTGTGTGGTCGTGCAGCAGAGCAAAGACATTTCTGGGAGTAAGGTCTACCCTGTGAAATATAGAAGCAATCTCCAAACATGAAAACTGGAAAAATCATACACTTTGGCATGCTGAATGTAAAACAAGACAGGTCAGAATGAGTTTGAGAAACAGCTAGTTTAAGACACAAATGTTAGTAACGAATCTTTTCCAGTCATATCAGAAATTGCAGGAATCTCAAGGAAGATAAAGAAGTAGCAGCAAGGCTACATGCAATATTTGCCTGAGCAGTCAGTAGGGCAAAATCTGGGTCTGATTTTACCTCTCAGCCTTTCTTTACAGGAGACAAAGTAGGGGAACTGTCTCAGTCAAAACAGTCAGCTAAAGACATTTTAGGACAATTTAAAAAAAGTAAATCAATAGAGCATTGTCAGTGCTGATAGCATTTGCCCAGTGGATCTCAGATAATTCAGATTTGAAATGGTCATGCTCTCAGCTGCAGTGTATAACCTATGACTTAAATTGGCCTCAGTACAAAAGGAAAGAAAGACAGCAAATCCAGTGCTAGTTTTTAATAAGGACTTCTGAGGAATGTGAGGAACCATGGGCTAGGAAGTTCTGCTTTGGTAATGGGAAGATTAGTAGAAACTATAATAAATAACACAAGTAGCAGTATACATGAATCAATATGATTAAGTAGGGGAGAGTTAACATAAGTTTTTCAGGAAGAGGTAATGGGTCTCAAACTTCTTTTAGCAAGTGGAGAACTCATTAAACATTAGCTTATCACTAAGCTAGTTTATTTACTCGACTTGGATTTCAGAGAAGATTTTGATAACACAACTTTCCAAAAGCTCTAAGAGAAAATAGGTTGCTATGTGGGAAGAGGGAAGGCTCTCTGCTAGCTAAAAGATGAGAAAGAGAACAGAAAAAAGTGGTCAGACTCAGAAGGGCTGTGATGGGATCTGTACTACTGTGTATATTCACACATGAGCCAGGAAAGGAGTTTCATAGGGTGATTGTGAAACATAAGTATATACAAGTTTTCTGGCTTTAAACAATTATTTAGGGTAGTTAGAAATAAAACTGATCACCAAGAGCTGCAGAATTATATTGTGGGATTGAACAATTGCTGTCAGCTGCAAAGAAATGCACTGAAAAGAATTATCTGCCATTAAGCATTCCTTAGTTAAAAGCTGGGTCCTAGATTTATTGTGGGTTGTTTTACGAAAATATCCCCTCAGTACCAACTATAATTCCAAATGAAAACAGAATATCAAGTACAATCAGGCGAGGAGTAGAGAACCAGTCTTCCAATGCTGTTATAATAGCACATAAACCTGATCACATTCCGGCATTTTGGGTTTTGGTTGCTTTACTTCTATGATACAGAAAAGACACAAACAAGAGCAAGGAGAATGATCAGGGGTACAGCACAGCTTTCAAGCAAGATGAACTTAAACAAGGCCACAACAACTATAATTATTTTGCAACAAGTTCAAAACAAAGCAAGTTAAATTTTGATCAAACTACAGATCAGATAAACTCATTGCCAAAAATCATTTTAAATACCAAAGTATAAATAAGTTTGAAAGCAGATTAGATGACAATGGAAAATAACGTCCATTAAAGTTTCACAGTATAAAAATGAAGGTGCTCAGGACTTGCTCAGGAAAGCTGCAGTCTGCAGTTTTCTGTAAGCACTGAAGGAACTAAAGAAATGTTGCTTGTCTTCTACTTCTCAGTAAGTAACCAGTACTTAGGATTGAGGTAAACACTCCTTTCCTGAACCCAGCTGAGATGTTCTTATATTTTAAAATGCGCTGAGAATCAAACTGTAGAGGACATATCCCAGAAAAGGTAGTGACAAGGTTTTCTGTAATGAAAAATGGTAATTCCTGCTCCCACTGAAACATATGCAAAGTAGGTCTAACACTATGTGGCTGTCAAGTGACTTCACATGCTGTTATCCCAGGTGTCTGGTGAAAAGTTATTTAGGGATGTTTTTACACACAAGTAGTAACACAGACTTGTGTAGACTACCTTTTCTAGAACCATAGCAGTATTCAGCTAATAGTGCATCACCATTTTAACTATATTCAGTCCATTGTATTTCAACAGCTGCTGCTGTAATCCCTTCATGCAAATATTTGCTGCTTGACACTCTTGCTTCACATTAAATACTAGGAATGAGGAACATCTGCCACAAAACTTTTTTTTCCTCAAATGATCCACTAGAAGACTTATCAAGACTTATTTCTGTTGGCTTTCTAAAGCTCCTTCTGCTGAAGATCAGTGATATGTTAAAGGAAAAAGAATTGTGTCAGGCCTTCTAAATACCCACTTTATATATTCATAAACATCCCCAGCCCAAAATCAGTCTGGATCATAATCAGTTTACTTCTTTACTCAGCCATGGATAATTATTTCAAACCTATAAATGTCAACATTCTGTATGATGATTAAAACTCTTGATGGATCTGAAAGCCTCAGCCAGACACTGTAACATGGAAGTTATTGCAGTGATTTATTTTTATTCTCATCATTGCACTGGCTTCAGTTTTCATCCTGTGGTTGAGTAGTTAACTTCACCCAGACCGCATGTTTTCAGGTTTTTCCCTTTCCTGTGGTTCTTTTATCCTCTTTCACTGAGTTTCTCTCACAAGCATTTGCTTTTTGCAGGCAGCTGATCACATCACTGAGTGATGCTCAAGGAAAGCCTCCTACAGCACATGTGATTCCCAGAGACTGGTACACAACCTGGTACTGTTCCCAGGTAATCTCATAAGTGCTCACAGTTGTCCCACACAACCAGGGTAGCTTGTCACATTTGCAGTGAAAAGTCTGGTGTTGAGAGAGCCCAGCATCCTGTCACAGATCTTGAAGGCTGAGGACAACTCACCCTAGGAGACGGTAGCCACGTGAGGGTCATTGCCAGTTACCCTCTCAGACATCCCCCGTGACTGACACTGCAATTTTCTGACCTCACTTTCAAAGTTCAGATCAAGGAATCAAGCCTAGGCTTAACTTTCTGTTTCGTATTAGGCTTCTATAAATACACTGGCTTTGCAAATGCAAGCATTACAGTCACGCCAAATCCTTTCACAAAGGACAATATTATCTCCCACTCTTTTCCAACCATTTAAAATTTATTTTCTTTTGTTCTCTTTTGTGAAGTAACATATTTATTTTAACATAACAACATCAATGGGACACTGTCGTATGTAGATAGAACTGCTGTTTCATAAACATTTAATAATGGAAACATAAGGTGCTCCAGGCTGGGTTTCAGTGATTGCCCAGTGTTCATATTCCCCTCCAGTTTAAACAATGCCAAAAAGTCATCTATTTCCCTGTTACATGCCACACATCCTTCAGTACCAAGTTTCTGATGTGGCAGGCATTATTCTTTGAAATGTTTAATTACCTGCACTGTACAGAGCAGTTGCATAAGAACCCAGTAGGAGTGGTGCTGCCAGCTTCCAGAGAGTCATGCCTTGTGCCCAGGGTACCTACTACAAGGTGACAAATGATGGGAGGGAGTCAAATCTTTCATCCACCCTTCTACTGTGCCCTGGGTGGTGCTGGGACATCTGAGGCACCAGCAGATGGGGTGAAGATGGGTTTCTTCTGCAGGTCTTCGGAGAACAGTGCTCTCTGCCATGTCTCACAAACTTATACCAGGAGATTTCAGCTAAATTTATATTCATCTATAGCTATTTGGGACAGACAAATCAATTTAAAAGCAAGGTGTGAGGATCACTATTTTCCAGAGCAGTATTTTGGTGGCTAGCACCTTGCTATGATTGCTACAGCTGCTGCTACACATCTTCCTTTGGGAACAGTGGGGAGAAGAGCAGGGTGTTGCTCCTCATTAGGCTGACGACGTTCCAAGGGAGGGCAAAGCAAGAGATCCCTCGGTGACCTGGCACTGCAAATCCTCCGTCTGCAGCGTGTTTCCGGATTAGGCCTGAAGCAGGCAAAGCTCCACTGTACAGGAGCCAGCACGGTTGATACCTTGGCTGTAGATTACAGGGTTATGCAACCAGGGAAGCAAGCCTAGCTGGCAACGTTTTTACGATGTAAACTTCAATTCAAGGCTTGCCATGTGAAAGACCACACTGTAACGCAGTGGTGTGGCGTTGGGTTGCTTAGCTCTGTATAGCTCTGTTTAGCAAAAGTGTATAAATAGCTGTGAACAAATAGCCATTCAAAACTGTCACCGGCAAATTACCAGTTCTCTGCATCTTGCCACGAGAGCATTAGAAAGTATTTTAGATATTTATCAAAAAATAAACCCTTCTTTCACGAGAGATGAATAGAATTTTCTCAAGTGTTGATCTGCACTCTTACACGCTTATTGAATCTCTTTGGCATGTGAGTATTTATAGGCATTCCATACAAGCCTATAAACATATTGTACAAAAGATATTTCAAATGTGAAATGTTTATGATACATATAAGATTACGTTGAGCCTAGAGGCAAATAATTTTGTAATGGAGGCGTAGAATTCTGCATTGATCTGTATCTCTCTCAACAGGGTAACGCCTGTTCACAAGGTAAATGGTTTCAAATGAAACATTGAAGATTGCTCACTAATACCATCCCTTCCTGTCATCCTTAGAGAAAATGTGAAAACTGTCTTCCTAATCTCATAGGTCCTAAAAGTTACTACCAAAGAACTCACTGACAAACACGTCAAAGGCCGAGGTTTGCCACCACACACCGTGTTGCCTGTACTGGGCATCTGACAGACCCAAAGACTCAATGCTGAGTTTAGCAGCCACGTAGCAGTTCCTGTGGGGGGTAAATGCTTTGAACTGTGGGGCTCCCACATGCTCCCTGAGCCCCAAGTGTTTTCCTGATCACACCAAAGAGATATGAAAGAACCAGACCCTGACAGACACACACAACTTTAACTGTGAGTTATAAACAATGACGATTTGCTGCAAATCTTCTCAGAGAGTTACTGATAAACATTTGGTAATTTTGATTGTTTGTTAGAAGTTGACTTGCCAGAGCCCTTACATGTCTCATATAAAAATTTTTAGGATTTTGAAGATAAACAGAGGATGTTCAAACTATTTATGAAAGGATATTAACAAAATGATTTATTGTTAGCGATATCTCAAAGGGCGTTAGTTTCAAAAATGTTTTGTTACAATCCTAATTTCTACAATCTGGGACAAAAACTTTTGATTTTGAAGACCTAGATTCTGGATGAATTCATTGAGCGATTTGTAAAAAATATTCATTGTCATTATCTGTGACTACTTCCTGAGTGTCCCATGGTGAAGTTGGTCTGGAGAATTTCTGTGATGGAGGAAAACATTTTTTGATGTCATATCCTGCGCTGATGTTTTCTGTGCAGCCTGTTTCTAAGTAAATTATCAGCCTCTTTCTGTGTTAGGGACATGAATGTGGGGAGAAGAATGTAGAGGAGGTTTGGAAGTGGTCTTTAAAGACTAGGATATTTACAGAGGATGTAAAGACATTTTCCTCATCATGGGTCCCATGGAAAGTTTAAGAAAATTAGCAGTCCTCACAGATGAACAAAATGAAACAGTAAAAGAAACTGGAGTGGGGCTGCCTCCGTGATTATTTTCCTGGTAGAAATTTCTGCCTCACATCGCCTACAAATTTCCTAATATTAGAAGAGGGCTGGAAATGAAGTTAGTGTAGCAGCAGGTAAATGAAAGCTCATACAGAAGGTTTTTCTGTTCATCTGTCCCTGAAAAGAGCTTCCTTTAATCGTATTATGGCAAACCCAGCATCAGGTCTATCCCTTACGTTATTTTGACAAGAGAAGGGAACTGGCACAAAGGCTGTAACTACAGAAGTGAATTAGCTGGAAACTGGAATTCTCTGAGACCATTGATGCCTGCCCTGGTCCTCAGTATGACTTTCTGAAACACCTCCTGAGCCTAGCTTTGGTGTTAGCACAGTATCAGCCCTAAGAGAGAAACGTGAAGTTGTTCCTGCACTTTTGTGTTCTCCAAAGCATTACCTAAAACTATGGAAATTTTTTCTCTGCCTCTGGTTCTCTGCCTGCCTTTTTTTGATTTTTGATCGCTGTCAGCAATTCTGTTAAATAGCTAATATCCCCACAAGCATTCTGCAGATGCCAGAAAAAAATGAGCTATTAAATACCAGCCATTAGGGTATAATTCTGTCAGATGTTTTATTCTAGATTTGCTGCAAGTCTGATGTATAGCTAGCCACAAAGTTTTCTCTGAGGCCTGTCTTACCAGTGCCTCTCAGCCACATCTTCCTCGGGATGTTGCTTTTTGCTACATTATCATTGTTATTTCTTAAAAACTCCATTGAATTCTATTTTCCTCTCTATTTTTTTCCTCCTCTTAAAGGGAAGTGTTCCAGCTTTAGTTAAAGCTTCTGACCAGAGGTCAAGCTGCTTGCAGAGACCTCAGACACACTTGGATTAGACACATTGCAGCACCTGTGGGGGAGAAAGTGCAGCAGATGATGGTAGGCTCTGCAGGTGGACTCTCCGCAGGAGGAACTAAATGCTGAGCAGCTGGTGGGGACAGCATTGCCTCATCTCAGTAAGCTGAACTACATCTGAGCACTCATACAAATTGTGTTTGACCTCTGTGGCCCTGGGGATGCCTGTGGAACAGGGAGTGGACTTAAAAAATTTGCCCCCAACCAATATGTCTGGGACTAGTAAGGCATTATTAAACACCTGCTCTACAAACAGTCAGATTAGTGAAATACAGCTTTCCAGGAATTTATATACTGTGTTCTCAAGCACCAAAAGATTAAGCAAGTAACTTACAAAACAATATTGTCAACACCTCACCAAGTTCACGTAAACAAAAACTCTTTGTCTTCAAAGAGGACTAAACAATTTTACATTCTGTTTTATTCAGCAAGTAAATTTAATCTTGAAAGTAAAATAGGAGAGGCTGACCAAAATCATATTTAGGTTAATTCTCCTTCAGGAACGCTGTGGCATTGGTAAAATAGTTGTGCTGAAGACAAAATGTGCCAGTTATTTCTGTGTGTAGAGACTACATCTGATAACATCAGGCAGGATGGGAACCAATGCCTTAGCTGTGAGGTTTCACTGTCTTCCCTCATCAATACTGCCTGACACTGGTTATTTCCAGGAGCCAGGTAGTCCATAGCTGTTTACTGTGAGAACTGAAGCTCTGTCCACACCAGAGAAAGGCAGCTCCTTGTCCTGCAGACTCTGACCCTGCCATAGTTCTCACGGTGGTTTTGCTGTGGAGGTGTTTATTGACCAAACCAAGCAATATCTGAAGTATCTGAAGTGCTGTGATAATATGTTACACTCATCACTCACTCCAGAATTTCAATCACTAGCATCGTTATATATTTTTAGCTGGAAATCTCATAATAATCCATTATTTTTAACACATATCATTGAACAATGAACAGAAAAATATGAATACACTCCAGTACAGTGCTGGTTGTGCCATGGTCATTCCTTAGGTTAGAAACCCAGGTGGTAGCAGTCATCAATCTCCTCCCTTCCAGGGCACAGAATCAAAGAGGAATTCAGCAGATGGTTTTGTAAGCAAACATCACAATCCCAAAGTCATATCATTCAATCCAGGTGCAGCTTAAGACCCTAAGATTAGGAATCACAAAGAGAGTCATAGCTGCTTATGTCCCCGTATCTGAGATGATAAATGAGACTGGGATGGCAGCATCTGCAGGGTGGTAAATGCCATCCCTGGGGTATGAGAGGGATGTACTCAGGTGTCTCAGCACAGCATTGGGCAAGGAGTTTCTGAGAAAGCAGTATTCAGAGCTTGAAAACTTTTCCTGGACTTAATACTTAAAATTAATCTTTCCTATACACAAATAACACAGTTTACTTTGAAGAAGTATCTGAAGTGCATCTAAGTGCCTGTGTGAATCCTGCCCTATGTATATAAACCTATTCTTTAAAAACATGGGGTTTTTTTAAATCTTGGCCTGAATTTTCAGGCTCCAGCATCAAGCTTCTCCTTTAATCCAAGACATAGTACTACAACTTCTGATTGCACAAATTCATATCTGCTTAGAAACGTACTAAAATCAAAGTCATCACTTAAAATGAGGTTAATCTAAGGCAGCAATCTGTCTGGCAGGTGAAAGGCTGCTGCTTTACTTACTAAGCTTTATAATCTTTTGACTTGCAGTTCACTGCAGAAGAAGATTATGGAAGAACTACAGCCCATATCCAAGTGTTACAAGTCTACATTTGGTACCACATTTAAGACCTAAAGGTTGAAAAAGATTGCCAAGTGTGAAAGATTACCAAGTTGGATGATAGAAAAGGACCAGAGTTGCATTTTGGAAGATGTGAAAAAACAAGTTGTCCATTTGTCTATCAGTATAAACAGAGACACTTTGCTAGCTCTTTCCCATCACGGTTCAAAGCTCAGTGCCATGCATGCACTGTCTGAACTGAATTAAAATCAGAGGATGCTACACAAATGATTTAAATGAAGATTTGGATGTGCAATATTTGACAACAGGACACTTTGAGCAACATATTTTAATTCATTCATTAATAATTAACTTGTCAGGTACACACCCATGGGGTCTCCATGGGCTACTTCAGTAGCTCATTGACTGTCCTTAGGAGGCTGCCTGGGTGCCCTATTGCCTGCGTACAAACCAAAGTGATCAAAGTACGCTTGTATGAGAAGAACTGAAAAAGGGTAGAATTCTAGTCTTCAATTTACATGCAATCTGTTTCATGTTCTGTAATAGCTAAATGACAGCAGAAGTCCTTTAAAACCCCCAAACCTCATTCCTGTAACTGAATTACTGGTGTGGGCTTGGTACTTTGGAGTGGGCTGTGACAGGTTGAGGTACAGAGAAAGGCGAATCACTGGCAGAGAGAGATGAGTCAGCATTACCTGTAAAACAGCCCAGTTATAGGGTGACACATTTGAGGAGAAAAATCACAGCTTTTAAACTTTATTATTATTATTATTTTTAAAAGCATCAGCATGATGGGCCTTCTGCTACTATTTCTAACCATGAGGAAGAATGACAGACCATCTTCTACAATACGCAAAGGATGCTTCCTTACAGAATCTATGCTTACATGTACTCACACAGTGTGTTCAGTGGACTAGAAAGGAAAGCTAGGGACAGATTAGGAGAAGATTGTAGCAAATTTTACTGGTAGTTGGGCAATATCTAGTGTTAGCACTTAAAAACTGATATTTCCCTCTCCTACTATTATTTTCTCTGTAAATGCACAACTAACCAAATTATAACTGAAATAATTACAGAAATTAAAAAATGAAAAATGGTTTAGGATTACTGTTAAACTGCAAAACTTTAGCCAACTACTCATCTGGGTTTGAAGAACTATGATCATCTTGAGGAACGCAACCAGGTAAAACTGATCCAAAGGGTTTAAATATTCTGGTATCACTTTACTATCAGGAGTTTCTCATGGAGTTTCTCATCCGGAGCATAATATACTCTAAAATATTGATAACTAACTTAAAGCACACAAAAGCAAACTGCAAGCTGTACCATGATAAGTTTTAAAGGGAACAGTAGTTATTTTGGAAAAATGTGTCACACCAACCATTATTCCCTAAGATTGCAGGAGAATCAATTAGATCGAAAGCTCATAACAGTGAATCTTTCCATCTTGGTGCCTCTGGAACATTGGTTTTGCCAGCAGGGAGCCCTGTCAGAATAAATATCTGCTGCACACACAGAATAATAGATACTGTCTAAACACACATATACAGGAAATCTTGCTTTGTAACAATTTGGTTGAAGACTTATCTGTTCTTTCGCTTGCAAGTATCAGCCAAGGGAAGATTTGCCACTACAAAAACGAGTGGCAGAAATTTAATTCCCTCATCTTACTGTCCTATTCTCCACCCAGTCTTAAGCGAAGTAGAAACCTTGGCTATGAAACCAAAGTAAAGGATGGGAGGCGAGCTGAAACCAGGCTGCCAGGCAGTGCCATCTAGAGGTAGATCATCAGGACAGTGTCTTCTGCATTGCTCGGGCTAAAGAGACCAGACCTATAGTTGCTATAGGATAAAATATATCAGGGTTTGTATCCTCTAAATCCCTATGGTTTTCCAAATGGCCTAAAAAGATGCAAAATATCACTTACATCCTTACAGTCTCGTGTCTGTGTCATCACCTCCATGAAAATCCTAGAAAAACTCTCTACAGTACCTTACTAGGATTATGGCTGAGAGAGCTGGGACTGTTCAGCCTGGAGAAGAGAAGGCTCCGGGGAGACCTGAGAGCAGCCCTCCAGTATCTGAAGGGAGCCTACAGAAGAGCTGGGGAGGGACTCTTTGTCAGGAAGTCTAGTGACAGGACGAGGGGTAATGGTTTTAAATTGGAAGAGGGGAGATTTAGATGAGATATTAGGAAGAAGTTCTTTCCTGTGAGGGTGGTGAGGCACTGGAACAGGTTGCCCAGGGAAGTTGTCGATGCCCCATCCCTGGAAGTGTTTAAGGCCAGGCTGGATGGGGCTTGGAGCAACCTGCTCTAGGGAGACGTGTCCCTGCCCAGGGCAGGGGGGTTGGAACTTGATGATCTCTAAGGTCCCTTCCAACTCTGACCATTCTATGATTCTATGATTCTATGTCATGGCTTGGCCCCAGCCGGCAACTGGGACCACGCATTGCTCACTTACCTCCTGCCCACCCCCTCCCTTGCCCCAGTAGGGCAGGAAGAAGAGGAAGAAATGGAAAAAAACTAGTGGGTTGAGGTACAGACAGTTTAATAGAACAGTAGTGGAAAAGGAAAACAATAATAACGGTTAAAGAATATACAAAATAAAATGATAGAGCACAAGTTGCTCTCACCACCCAATGATCAGTCACTCAGCTCATCCCAAGCAATGATCATAGACTCCTTCTCCTGAGCCAACCCCCATTTATGTACTAAATATGACATCTACAGCATGGAATATTGCTTTGGACAGCTTGCCCTGGCCGTGCTCCCTCCTTGTTCCTATGGGAAGCTGAAAAAGTCCTTGACTAATGTGAACATCACTTAGCAACAACTGAAACATGTATTATCTGCATTATTCCTGTACTAAACCCAAAACACGCCAGCAAACACATTCTAGCAACTACTAGAAGAAAATTAACTCTATCCCAGCTGAAACCAGGACAGATTATTAATAATGTTGTCGGTGTATTCTTTGCTTTTTTTCTTTTTAATTCTATCTCTTTAATAAAACTGTGCTTTGATTAATGCATCTGATAGATCTAAAAAGTCTCAGAGGGGTTTGGTAAAAATTTGTATTACTTGCCAAACATGTAGAAAAACAATAAAATAAGAGCTCTAGTAGGACATTCAGAAAGTGTTGGCAAAGACTGCAGACAGTCACCAGAGATTCTCTGTCTGTCTGTTAGTGTACCTGACAGCCACAAAAATTGGGTTCAGTATTTTGCATAGGATCCTATTATGTTGTGAGGTGAAATAATGGGCTTTCTAGTCGTTTGATCATGGCAGCAAGCAGCAGCCCAACACCCAGGTGAGATTAATGGGTGCTCCATCGCCTGTCCTGGAAAGGATGCTCTTTGGGAAGACCCAAATACAAGTAGCTCTGCTCAAACGATGTGGAGGAAGACAGTGCAGTATTAATTCTTCACAATGTAGAGCCTCTTTGGACAGCTGGGGGAGTGCTGTGGTATGTGCTGGGAGAAGTTATTGCAGTAATCAAGACTCGGTGGAGCTACCTGCTCTGTTTCTTAATTTACAACATAAATAACATGAATGCTGCAAAGATGCTGACTTGTGTAATGCAAAGAATAACTTTTCTTCAGATCTACCTCAGGACAAACTATAGCAAAATAATGGCACTTTCACTTGAGAAAGTGTGTCAAGACGCAAAAAAGATCAATGCACAAGGGAGACTTTGATCTTGACACAATAGAGCAATTAGAGAAGTGTTGTACTCTCCTCCTTTTGACAGGTAATTCTACACCCTACCACACCCCGCTTTGAATTGAGGCAAAAAGAAATCAAGTGAGAAGCCCAAGTTCACATGGGAAGGTCCATGGCAGAGCCAGGAATCAAAGTGAAATAAGAAAGCAAAACAAAATCCAGTCCTGGTGGTCTGAAGAATTCAGACCAGAACCCAGGGGCCTTCTTTTTTAGGGAATGTAAACTAAGCACTGGAATAATTGACTTAGGTGGGTCTTGGACTCACTGTCATGCATCACACTAGGATGGGAAGTCCTTCATGTATGCCATGAATACACAGGAAGCTACTAGTCAGGTACAAATATGACTCAGTGATTTGTAGAGATTCATAAACAACCACCCACTGTTGCTCTGCACTTTGAGAATGTCTCTGGCCAGTGCAGTGCAGGAGTACATGCCAGTTTGTCACGACTGCCATGACCTTTGCCTTTAGGAGCCATGGGTTCCTTCTCTGTCACAACATCCCCAGCTGCCTCTTCCCAGAATATTAAACACACTAAAAATCAGTTACTAAGCAGCCTAATGATGGATTAGGTGCTTACTGCTAAAAATCTTGGCCAGTTCTTGCAGCAGACAATAATTACCATGGCTACTCCTCACTTTACTTTTTGGGACTTATGTCCTCGCACCACTCCTGCCCTCATGTGAATGTGAGGGTTGCCTGCGATGCCACATCAGAATAGACTGACAGGTTTGGCAAATCCCCACTTTGTACTGCTATAAACAATTACAGAAGGTGCAGGGGAGCTTTGCATGGAACAGCTGATCTTCTGAAAAACAGAAGTGAGCTATATTACAGTCACCCCATATAGGGCACTGAGTTGCCAGGCTCACACCGTGGTGTCCAGAGTCTGCTGCTCCTGCCAGGGGTAGCACATGCTGCTTCCACCAAAGCTCACCGCCTTCTTTCACTCCAAATCCTTGTTGGCTGGGAGGAAGTCCTGTCTTGGCATTAGTGTGTTGAAATCTGTGGCCTGTGATACACAGAAGCTCAATTAGATTATCACAGCTGTCCCTGCCAGCGTTAAAGTCCATTATTCTAAGCCACTGGGTCCTCTCCCTTCCCCCAGCCTGAATGCCTGCATCATTTTCCAGAAGAGCAAAGCCTACCACGTGTAAGTAATAATTATATCTCCAGCTCGTGTGTTTTGGTGACTTTTCACAGCACTTATTACACAATACTGTGCTGATTGATTGATTGTAGATGTTACCTCTAATTCTATTATGCTTTCCAAATGACATTAAACAGCATAATATTATTAAATATACAATTGTAGGTGGTGTGTGTTTTCTACCTAGCTTCTGATTTAGGTAACACAAGGAGTAGGGAAAAATCAATGAAAAGCATAAATTCAGTCAGCCAATTTGTGAAAGCTGTCAGCCTTGCCTTCTGAAGAAATCAGCTTTGGAATGTTTTTATTTTTCTGTTTGGTGTCTAACTAAGGAAACTTCTTGCAGAGCAATCAAAAGAAGGATCTAGAAGGCACATCCCCTTGTCTGGGGTAAGGGTTCCCTGACAAGTCCATGAAGGTTGATGACCTGCATGAAGAACATGTGCAAGGAAATGACACGAGAGCTCTGACCCAGCACAATCCCTCCTGATGACTTTTTGAAAGCTTGAGATGAAGTGCATCAGTCTGAATCTTTAACTTTGAATCAACACCATTCTCAGTTCCAGGTGATTGTCTACACTCCTGAAATGCACGTGAAGAGCCTCTTCCTATGCCTCCTCTGCTAGAGGTAGCACAAATTCAGGAAAGAGTGATAGCAAAACTAGAACCACCTGCTCTCTGTCCCCCCAAGCCATGTCCTAGCACCAGGAATAAACAAGCCTGGGCACGGATTTTACTCTCTAAATCATCCTCCTCAGTCCCTATGGGCTGGAAATACAGACAAAACCAAAGTCAGAAGAGATGTGTGTGGTCCCTCAGGCTGGACAAGCAGGACATGGACACCAAGGGCAATAGTACCTTTCCACATCTGCCTTGCTGACATGGGCAAGGCAAAGTCATCCTGTGCAGGCAGCCACCTCTTGCACCTTTACATGTTCCTCTAAGGTAGATCTTAATTTCTAGTCCAATAATTTAGCTTTCAGAATAATTTATAGCTAAATAAAACCATCATGGTATACTGCGGCTAGGGAACAGTCTCCCTGCCCCAGTGACTGGGATAAATTTTCAGGGCTATAGCATTGAAGATCACGGAATCACATCTGCTGCACTCCCCTGTTCCCAGGCTGACCTGGGTATCTCTGTCAGGCATTTCAGTGAGTCATCTGCACACTGAATACGTGCATGTGTCTGGCAGAAACACTCATCATGTTATGAAGACATGCCTGGGAATTGCACAAATACATGTTGCCTGCTTCTGTACAAAAGAAAGTCCTGTCACTACATGGGAAAACTAGAATTTGTTTCAAGAAAGACAGAGAGTGCTGTCTTTTTAAGTCCATCATTAAAGCAACCAGAGAATAGGATGGTACCATGACCATTACCTCTTGATAGCCAGCTGCAGGATTTCATACTCACTGGGAATGTCTCCGTTGAAACACAGGCCAGAATTAAAGAATTTCCAGAGTTCCTTCAATAAATAAAGATACAGGCATACCAGCTAATATATGTATGTATTGTCACTTCTTGCTGTGATGTGGTATTCATCAGATGAATTTGATCACAGTGGGATTACACAGGGATTTTGCCTATTTCAGACCTTGCACTCTAATCTTACAATACCACGTGTATAATGAATAGTTTACAAAGGAGAGTAGAACATTCTTTCATCCCTGTCTTATAATAAGAAGATCTAGAGGAAACTCGTTACATTGTAGGAATGGCACTTCCAAAATGCATCAAAAATGTATTGAGAATTTAGCTAAAAGATACATGTAGATATTTATGTATGTATGCATAAAAGTTTATCAGTTGCTATGATACTATTCATAAACTTTATAGAATGGTGTAATACATATTATAGAATATATAACATATAATACACAACATATATGTACATGCACTTCACTATAAATTAAAATAAAGTTTGCCACAAGTTAGGCAAAATGTGACCTAATAATTCAGATTTCCTTATACATACCTGCTTTGGTATTTAGGACACTTTTAGTGAATTTCATGGTAGTGGCCACTTTTGAATGCAGGAGACTAGTTTGTTTGGATCTTGTGCCTGGTTTGGGATTACACTACCTTGCACATTCTGCTGATGTGCAAAAGTACTGCATAATACATGAAATACCATGCCTCAGACATTGTAAAAGTAGATGTAGAAAGAAACATTTGAAGTATTCTCAAGAAGTTGTATATGAATATCTTTGGTAATGAAGTTCTGTGAACCATATTCTGACATGGTGTTGACATGGATCTTGTGAACAGTGAGGCAGAACAAGGGTCACTTGTGCAGCCTACATTGCTTTAGTGTTTTGGAAGCAATAAAACACTGGCCTAGCCAAGTTCTGCTGTGAGCTGTGTAACAGCTTCTACCTAGAGAACAAGAGCCAATTATTTTATTTAGTTATCAAAAGTATATTGTGTTTGTATATTGTTCACAGGACATGGGCTAGGGTTTCCCGCTGACAACATGAGCATGCTATGTTAGACGGAGTCTAGCAGCCATAGGGAGAGCAAATCTGTGCATTGTAGATCTTGCATTCAAATAGATTTAAAAACAAGAATGCATCATTGCAGTGAACTGGTTTGATCCTATGCATAATGCATGCTGAAGTATGTATTCATTTCGGCACCAAACCCATCATTTCTGAATGAGCTATGGCGTAACTTTTAGAAATACATTCAAGCCTGAATCAAGCCTCCCAGCGATAGAGAACCCACCAGCTGTTAGTTGTCAACATAGATAAAAAAAAAAGAAAAGACGTTTTAGGTTGGGGTTTTTATTGTGTTGTCAGGCAACTCTGTTTCCTGAGTAGAACTTTGAAAACAGTCTTTCATGCCTTTCCATGACTTGGGGAACATGAAAACAACCGTAACTCAAGCTTTCTTCCTTTTCCTCTCTTAATCATATTCATCTCTGCTCCGCAGTCCTTAGAGATGTACAATGAATGCTGACAGTGACTTAGTAACACAAAAATTAACATTTGTCTGACATCTTGTTAATCTGCACTGATAACCAGCTGGAGATTTTTGATATAGTAAGGTCTGAAGGGAGATTAGCACAGGATTGACAACCCTTTTAATTGATTAAAATGATAAGCGGAGAAAGAGGGATCTACTTCCAAATTCCTACAGCTCAGTGGCCAGAGGAGTATACACAGTATATTTTCTAAACCCACCAGTGATTAAGAAGCTTTGACTAATATCTCCCATGTATGCTACTTCTCACTTTGGAAATTCAAGAGGGTGCAGGTCTTGAATTGGCAGACCAAGAGGCAGAATGATGTCTATAGCAGTTTTGTGCTCTCCTGTAGGGAGAGCATCAGACAGAGCATATGTATCAGATTAAAAGATCAGACAGCTGCTGTAGGTTTGCACGTCAGAAAATCAGCTTTGGTTGTTCAGGTATCAGAGAAAAAATGAATGATTTGTTTGCATCTCTGTGTTTAAAATACGCACGTATTTGGACAACGTTTTAAAATTACCTGCCAGGGACAGAACATTCTCAGTAGCATCAGTGAGAAGTACCCCTTTAGATTTGCAATTAGCCCTTTCAGAACTCTACAGTGAATTTTAGACACACAAAGGGAAAAGAATTCCAGTCCGGTTTTAAAGCACTTATATTAGTTTCCTGCTGAGCAGAAACATATGAAAACGCAGAACAAATGCAAACCTAGTGTCCTGCAGACACTCCTGAGAAAATTACTAGTGCAGATCTTGAACATATAGCTATAGGAGAAAAAATTTAATTAGGGAACACCCTGGTGGTCAATTAGTGAAAGGAAAAACTTAAACCTCATGATGTGTGCACAACTACGACAACAGCCATCATATTTATTGTTCATACAGTAAAAAGAAACATGTTTTAGGACTGTTATTGTCCTGTGTGTATTACTGACTATACAGCATGTACCTCCAGGACATGTGGGCAATATGCAAGTAAGCCCACATTCATACAACACAGTGAAAAGGGAAGAACAAAACCCTAAACTGACAGATTGACAAATTTGGTACTATTTTGTATTGCTGTATGTGTAGTTGCTCTAAAAATATGGGATCCATTGCAGACTGAGTCCCTGTGTTTTTCTAGTTGCTCAGCTGTCTGCTGTGCTTCTGGTTCAGTTCATACTGGTAGATGTTTTTCCCTGTGGAATTTAGAAACACCGCCAGTGGGGAGGACTCCTTGTGTGGAGTGCTACACAAATATACACCCCCAAAGGAGTCTGCCATTCAAAAATTACACAATTTGAGAGAAAGCACAGGTGCGCATATTGAAACAGGGAATAATGAGATAGTATTCGTCCAAGTAACAGGTAAAAATCTCTACTGTTGTCAAGGGCATAGTTTTCTTTGAAATAATCAACTCAAAGGAGAACTAAAATGGGAGATGTGAACAAGGAAAATTAAGTGGATCTGATGATGGGTACTGTGAGAGAGTAGGAAGGAGGACCCTGGGACCTACTGGCCTGTCAGCCTCACCTCTGTGCCTGTGAAGATCATGGAACAGATCCTCCTAGAAGCTATGCAAAGGCACATGGAGGACAGGAAGGTGATTTGAGACAGCCAGCATTGCTTCACCAAGGGTAAGAACTGCGTAGTGTCCTTCTATGATGGAGTGACCACATTAGTGGACAATGGAAGATCCATGGTTGTCATCTATATGGACTTCTGTAAGGCTTTTCACACTCTTCCCCACAACATTCTTCACTCTAAATTGGAGAGAAATCGATTTGATGGATGGACTGTTTGATGGATGAGGAATTGACTGGATGGCCACATCCAGAGGGTAGTGATCAATGGCTCAAAGTCCAGATGGAAATCAGTGATGAGTTGTGTCCCTCAGGGGTCTATACTGGGAGCAGTACTGCTCAATATCATCATCAGTGACATATGCAGTGGCATCAGTCACACCCTCAGCAAGTTTCTGGATAACATCAAGCTGAGTGGTGCAGTTGACATGCCTGAGGGATGGGATACCATCCAGAGGGACCTGGACAAGCTTGAGAAGTGGGCCTGTGTGAACCTCATGAGAATCAAGAAGGCCAAGTGCAGGGTTCGGTACTTGGGTTGGGGCAACCCCTGTATCAATACAGGCTGGGGGATGAAGGGATTGAGAGCAGCCCTGCCAAGAAGGACTTGGGGGTACTGGTCAGTGAAAAGCTGGACATAGGCCAACAATGTGCACTCACAGGCCAGAAGGCAACTGTATCCTGGGCCATATCAGAACACCACCTTATGGGAGGTGATTCAACCCCTCTACTCTGCTCTAGTGAGACCCCACCTGGAGTACTGTGTCCAGCTCTGGAGCTCTCAGCACAGGAAAGACACGGACCTGCTGGAGCAGGTCCAAAAGAGAATCACAATAATGATCAGAGGGCTGGAACACCTTCCCTGTAAGGACAGGCTAAGTGAGTTGTGCTTGATCAGCCTGGAGAAGAAAATGCTCCAGGGAGACCTTATTGCAGCCTTCCAGTACTTAAAGGGGGCTTAGAAGAAAGACGGGGACAAAAGTTTTAGAAGTCTCTTTTGCCACAGGACAAAGGGGAGTGGTCTTAAAGTAAAAGAAAATAGATTCAGACTAGACAGAAAGAAGAACTATTGTATGATGAGGGTAGCGAAATACTGGAACATGTTGCCGAAAGAGCTGGTAGATGCCTCATCTCTGGCAACATTCAGGGTCATGTTGGATGGGACTCTGAGCAACCCAGACTGGTTGAAGATGTCCCTGCTCATTGCAAGGGAGGCTGGACTAAATTAACCTAATAGGTTCCTTCCAACTCAAACTGTTCTGTGATTCTATGTGCTTCCTCCATTAATTAGATCAGTTGCTGTTTATCAGACCATTATTCATCTTTCAGACCATCTAGCAATTATTTTATATACTTGGTTTTTAATATATTTTCAGTTATTCGTGGAATGATATATCAAATGTGTAACTAAAATCTACCTACTTCATCTCCTACATAGGTTAGTTAGTTAGTTATTAGTAGGTTGCATAACCTACTAATTTTGTAACAGTCTTACGACACCAGCTGTTCAATATCCGATTATGTTGTTTGTTGTTTCTAGTTCCATCATAATCACACATTCAGATTTTCTCTCCTCATATTTATTCCACTCATGACATCTAGACTTTGTTTTGTCAATATCTGGTTTAACCAAGACTTTAATACTTCATAATTAATCAAACTGCTGTCTTTAAATATCAGCATCCAGGTTGTCATCAGTTTTACCTTCTTATTTACAAGCAAGCTTTTATGATTCTTAAAATGTCTCCATGTATTATTTATAAAATCTTTCCAACTTCTCCCAACTTTTTTTGCTAGAATTATCTCACTATATCTTTAATTCTTTCTTTTCCTACAGATGTTTTCTCATTGTATAAGCAGTTACCCAACAGTCCCTTACCTAGTTTCATTGATACACTTCATAGTCATGTGTCTTAACATTGGATGTTGGCCCAGCTCTCTAATGATCTTCATTAGGTCTTGTATTCTTATTTGTGGTAACTTAGCATCTGAGTCATCTTCATGTTTGAATTCAAAATGCCAAGAAGCTCTTGGCACTTCTTAGATTGTGTGCTGCTGAGACTAGACAAGCACCATGAGTGTGCTTTGCTCAATTATTTGTGTTTGGTCCTAAGATGACAGCATGATTATTAATTATGTTTTGCAGAATTTCAGTCCTCATCCTGCTAATTGGACTGGGATGCTAATGACTGACCTTCTTTTTAGTCTTTTGCCCCTGAATGTGTCCGTTAAAAGATCACATCTGACCACTTGTGTAATTCAGTGTGTTCTGTTACTGCAGCTGCTTAATTAGGGGTTATGTCTTCATAATAAACTACACAGGCAGAATTAATTTTTCAGAATTTCATTTACTGAGGGGAATCATTTATAATTTCATCTCCTTGGCAGATGTTCATAAATATCTGTACCTGAACTGGAAATATTGTCATATTCTTATTACCTGCTTCCAGACAAGATTCTTAATCTGCACGTACATCTCACAGAAGCCAAAGGTTTTGATCTTCCCTTTTTTAATGGATGTCTAAACATTAAAATGGCTGTTTGTTTTGCCTTCCCCAAACTAAACCCCCAGGATTTCGTTCTTCTGAATTAACCATCACAATGTTTACTATAAGATTTAGCTGTAGGTGAAAAATTCATTAGGTTCTCTCGCTTTTGCAGTGGATTGCAAAGTTTGGCCGTCGCCCACCTGTGACTGCAAGGCTCCAGGAGTAGGTCAGCCTGTAAAGCTCTCTTGTAAGTCACCACCAAGACTCCAGGAGCTACCAGGCATCACATATAACAGTATGGGGTGCCTGTGAGATTCTGGGACAGAGAATGAACATTCAAATACACTGGCAGAAGAGGACAAGCAACAATTTAACATGACTGAAGTAAATATTAGCACCTCTTAAAACATGCCATTAAATTTCTTATGGCTTACCTTGCAGTAGAAAGTATTGATTATGGCAATGAGATTTCAGAAAAGCAGTTTCAGATAATATTGCAGAATGTTTGGTATCCTGCTACTGTCATTTAATCCAGTTACTATCTATCTAGTACAATATATAGAGAGAAAAATCCAGGAGGAAGAGATCTTTGGACTCCACCACCTTGGCTGAATACCTCACCACTGGATAATACAGCCATGCTCCATTTCTTTTGCTTTACTAGCTGTGCAGGGGCTCAGCTTCAGGGTGTATTTCAGAACACACCTTTTCTTGAAGTGACTGTGTTCAGTGTGCATTCTTCAGATTCAAATCCCTCCAATAGGGAAAATCCTGAGTCTCTTTTGGCTAAGAGAAGTGCTCTAGCCATTCGGATACTGGCAAAAGATATATTGGACCTGCTCCAAACTCTTTAAATGAACGTATCAGCAAAGTTTAGCTATGCTTACATCCTTTTTACTAGATTAGAGATGAGTCTGGGATGACTTCAGAGCTGCCTAATGACTTTTAGGACTCTTGTGAATCAAGAAGGCTTTCTTCTCCCCTAGCCTGACAGAGTTGCTTAAAATCTGCTGAATTTAGGCAAAGTGTAGGCGTAGGTGTAGTGTAGGTCCTTGCCCAAAGGAACTAATATAGCCAACTCTGCAGACCTGACACAATTACGGAATTTATAGTGACACTCCTCTAAACTGAGGATGGTGGTGACCTGGAAAGGTTGAAGTTCTTGCATTGTCAGTCAACATCTCACTTAAAAAGCACTTGCATTCTTTAATTTCTAGCTAAACTTTTTATGTGAATATGACTAAGCAGTGCAGCAGGGCAAGGAACTCTTTTGTTGGTTTCTAGAAAAATATTTATAAATTCTAATCTTGCTTTCATTTAAAATATTCTGATGACAAGACTAACACTTATAGTAACAATACATTGTTACTATGACCACAAATCTAGATAATCTATTAAATAAGGTAAAGCAGCACGAATGTTTAAGATAAGCAGTAATTTCTAAGAGCAATTTGTAATTGGAAAGAACATGAGGTTTATGGATCTGGATTGTTATTTTTGCCAGTGTCTGAGGGTGAGCAATTTCTGCAGGGTTTACCGTTACGGGCAATCCCTCTTATTCTGAGAAATACTGGAAGAACTGTTCCACAAAGGAAAGGTCCATCCAAGGATGAAATCTTTTTCATCCCACAAGTTGATCTGCACAGGAGATATTTTGAGCATTGCCTGGGATAAGGAGGATTTGATGGGCATCCATTCGTTTTGCAGGGGGTAAGGCTAGATTTCCAGGAAAATTTTCAGGACTGCCTCAGATCACCCCTTATTCCCATTGTCAGGAGAATGCTGTCTCTCCCTTCATATCAGCAGAAAAGCTCAGGACTCTCTTGCAGCTTCAGGGAAGTGGCAGTAGGGTGGCTAAGGGGCAATCACCTTAACAGCTCTTGCTCTGCCTTCCTGCTCACATATCTTACACTTACCAAGAAAAAAATGGATTTTTTTTTAATGCAAAGTTCATTTTACTTAATGGCTTACTTACCTCACACGATATTCTTTAATTCTTGACAAAGAGCTCTGAACAGTTCCCACCTGTAAAGTGAGGTTCCCGTGTGTTGTAGTTATCAATGCTGTTTCTGGATGTGAGACTCCCTTCTGCTTTTTTCTGTGTTGATATGTTCATTACTTCCTTTTAAACGCTGTGACCCACTGACATTTTGTTTGCCATGTAATTATCAAGCAGTACCTCAGGGCATCCCGTTGTCTGAAGATGTGTCATAGATTATTTAGCTGCTGCAAAGCAGATGGACTGCCTTCTGAAAGACAGGACTCTCAAGTTTTAATTTTTTAATGTAATTTTTTATTTTAATTCCAAACCAGGCCTCATTTTCCACCATCTTAAAACATTTTATAGATGCTTTTAAAATGTGTTTTTTCACTGATATTGTCCCACACCACTAATTTCCACTTTCCCCAATATCTTTTTTCTACTTTTACTGAAAAAAAAAGATTTAAAAACGTCTCTCCTGTTCCTCCTGTTCAAGCAGGGGTGACAATAGCTTTAATTTTACTCTTAGCAAGTTGGAAGGAGGATGGTGATTATTAGCTATTTGCTAACAACCTGCAGTACCCGCAGATGGACACCAAACACACCTGTCCATCTACAGAAAATAATGATTTTTCCATTCAGACATTTCTTGCAACAAAGTAAAGAGGAAATTGCTCAGATCATGTCTCATGTCAGTCAGGCAAGCTCCTTGACACTCTCATACTCTAGCTTTTGGGATGCTTATAGGCAATCCTTCACAGGTGTGAAACACAGCATTGGGACACATCAAAAGTCCACCTGGAAGTCAAGTAATTGCATGATGGATATTAGTATCACAGTCCTGAGACAAACATGAGCAGACTTTTCGTAATGCCTGGCTTCCACTATTGATACCCAGAAAGCTTGAGACATTGGTGATCATCCAGTCTAGAAAAGCAGGGCTCTTCCTTCATTTTCCAAAATAAATGAAATGATAATGTTTTCCATTCAGTGCTATTTTTGCCATTCGTCCTCAGATTAATATTTGTTTCCAAACAATTTATGCCCTCTCTCCAAGTTTTGGTTTATAGCGTATCTGAATTGGTTTCACATATGGTATTGCAGAGGGTTTTGTTAGCCATAGATGGTGAATCTGCAAACATACGAAATCTACTTCAGTATCCAAACCTTTAATGCTTGTCAGTGTCCCAGAAAGAGTTAGTAAATGCCTTATGTAGCTGTTCACTCATAATAAACAATATGGATATTGAATTTAACGAGCTGTTAAGAATTACATAAATTTCTCCAGCCATAATATAATGAGAAGGATCACTTCACAGCAGATAAATTGTAGAAGTTTCAGTTGGCTTTTCTGAGATACACATTAATCTTGTTTGTTTGATTTCAGTCAGTCCTGTGTAACTAAATGACACTTCTTCTATGTTAGCATGTTACATTTTGCTGTCATTAAAAGAATATAGGGAATTTGTATATGTATTCTCTCAAAATACCAAAGTCCATCCCAAATGAAAAGAAAAAGCAGATTTCTTAGGCAGACAAAATTGACTCATTTATTAGTGCACTTATATAGAAATTTAAAATTACTTGTCCCATTAGAAAAACACAGATAATTCCTATTTTCAGCCTCACATGAGTACCAGTACCCAGCAGAACTCACCCTGGCTGAATCCTTCATGGACAGAGACTTGTTGGTGGGCTGAGGTGGGGAGGAGGGAAGGACAGACCAAGACCAGGCTGGATGGGGCTTTGAGCAACCTGCTCTAGTGGGAGGTGTCCCTACCCGTGGCAGTGGGCTTGGAACTTAATGATCATTAAGGTCCCTTTCAGCTCAAAACATTCTATGATTCTATGACAGAGACAGAGCCAAGCCCTGCTTTAGTCCAATGTCAGCCCAAGCAGGTAGTTCAGCTGATGGCTGTGGCCCAGATTCAAAGGCAGTTCTGCATCTGCCTGTAAGTAAAGGTAAAGACAGGGAGAAAAACTATCCTCTGTACTTGTGCAGACTTCTGGAAATACAGAGTGCTGTAAGCTCATCAGCAGTCCTGGCCCCCCAGCTCCTAAAACTGCTGAGATGACCCCATAATAAAGACAAAGAAAAAGAAAGACACACTATCCCCATTTTGCAAATGATAAATTGATGTTCTACAAACACATGTGGCTTGCCCAAAGCAACACAGAAAAATCTGTGCCACAACTATGCTGTACTTCAGGTGAAGTGTGCCAAGCCCAGGCTGTGTTCCCACACTGATTTATCTGCAGTCTAAAGGCACTGAGAAGGAAAGAAACTGTATGGTGGGAAGCTCATAAGAACAAATACGTTGGAAGGGTAGTAAGTGAATGGAAAGTTGTTCCCACGGGCAGTTTTGTCTGGAAAAGTCCAGCGTTGGGAAAAGAAAGCAAGATGGAAAGTAAGGCTGAGCTTAAGAAAAGTGAAAGAAAGGAGGTTTAGAAGTCAAAAGCAGACCCTGGGATGGGAGGAAAGGGAAGCAGGATATAAGGATTTCATAGATCTGCCACAATTAGAGGAACAAGCAGGGAAATACAGTAAGTTTGGCAGCTGCACCTTTGCTGAAAAGGAAAGGAGAAAAAAAGAAGGTAAAAAGTAGACAAGTCTCTTTCCCAAGGATGAATGAAAGGGTGCAACTGTGCCTTGATAACGTGTCTGTACATTTTGCAATGAAAGAGGGAGCCTGATTTGTCAAGGATCTGGATGTGAAAGAAGGGAATGACTCCTACAGCCGAGGCCATGGCAGGATGTGCAGCAAGGAAAGGTCCGTAGCTAAGTCAGTTATTACACCCTGTGCCGTCCTTCCTCAGGGGACGGCTCAACGGGTGCTGCAACCATGACAAACCTTCTGCTTTTGGATATCTCCTTCCTTCAGGCATGCCATGCTGGGAGATACAGGGAACAGTGGTGGCCAGAGAGCAGGAGAGTTGGGTGACAAGTTTTGGCAAGCAGGAATGGCAGAACAAACAGGCAATGGCTCATGTCTCTCACAGGCATAGTCTTCATTCCCCGCCATCAATGACAAGCAGTTAATCCCTAATTTTAAGAGTTTTTCTACAGTATGATTAAGACTAATATTTTTTTACTGAGGACCCACACATCCATGTGTAGACCTCACTTCTTAGATTTAAATGGCCATCCAAGGATCATGACTTTGAGCATGAGTTACTGTGCAACCAAAAATAGAATATTTTTGCAAGTAGGGGAATGAGAAGCGAGACCAAGTTTCTCTCTCCCTGTACAAACTTTGAGATGTACACAGTGCAACTTGAAACCATAACTGTTCTAATGAGGAAAATGTGCAGTCAACTGAACGTTAACTGTTTTGGACACTATTACTGTAAAAATAAATAATCAACCAACTTTATCTCTGAATAGAAAACTCTGCAGTGGGAAGACTGACTGAATAACTGACATGATTGCTGAGGAAGAGATGGAAATAACAGTTTACAGTTCACAGGATCTCAATGGACAATCAATATGGTAAATTAGGATGTGGCTGAAATTATAGATATAGTAATTAAAATTAGCCATGAATAATAGAACACAGTTCCTCTAGAATAGAATAGAAAGTGCCGCTTAACAGAAACAGAATAATACTGTGCAAATGTGCAGAAATTTTAATTTTTAAGAGAAGTTCAAATGGACAAGAGATGTGTTCAGTATCTCCACTGACACTTCTCACAAGCTTATAATAGGCAGCTGTAAATCATTGTTGGAGAAGAATTTAATTTAATCACATCTCATCCTTATGAAAACCACTTTCTGAAGCATATTTTAATGCTGATGCTAAGGTGTATTTAGATTACCATTCAGATGAAGTCTATTCATTTCAGCTGGCCACAGTTAGACTGTACTCTCCTCTTTAGTCTATTGCTCTTTTTTAAATTTCAGAGGCTGTGTTATGAAGAGAATAGCCATAAGCCCTGCTGTTCCAGCAAAGCTGCTATTCACAACCAGTGCTGGAGCTGCTTTTTATGTAATAGGAGAAAATTACAAACCCATAAAAAGTGGGGAGTTTATTTGTTCTTTTTGTTTCCCTGCAAAAACTCCTCTTGGAAGCCACTGTCAAGAATGTGCTGCACTATGCAAGGCATTAGTTTGGCCTAGCAGAATGATTCCCACATTTTTTAAAGTTTCAAGTATAATGTGGTTGTGCTGAATGAATGCAGACCTGCAAAGCTGGCCAAGAAGCCCATATGTCATTAGATTTCTACCAAATATATAGGTTCAGATTCAGCATGATCTATAAATGAGTCTGATGTCAAGGTATGTGGACAGTATGACTGAAGTTCTGAAGATCTGATCTTAAGTAGTTCCTCTATAATATGGATACTTAACGTTCAGGCTTTCCAAGAGTAATTTTTTCCCCTTTCTCTTGTACAAATTCCAGTGACATGATGGAGGATACCTGTGGCATCTCTAATGTTTTTTAGCTGATGGGAATCTCAACAGGTGTGTGCATGTGCACATTTGTAACACAGGGGGGCTTTAGGAGAACAAGATCACACAAAACAGCAGCATGAGTTATTCATTATCAAGTTAATATGAACAAAATAGGAGCATTCAGTTGTTATACATTGGAAAACAGAAATAAAATGTCCATAACTTTGCAGAAGATCTTTTCGCTTTCTCTAGTATGCCCTTTTCCAGTTGCCACACTGCCACCTCTGAGTCTGGGACGGGCATCAAATCCTCTCTGAGAGTACCTGCGTAGGTACATGAGTACATGAGTGTGCTGTGACATATGCTAAGTCTGCTTATCAATCCCAAGACACAGACACACCCCGTCCTCCTCATTTAATGATAGAAACTGCTTCATCCTAAAAAGCAGCGTGGAGCACATGGGTACACCTACCTGATGTATGTTCTCATCATTCCCCCTCACAAACCGAATCAGAGGGCAGCCAGAGCACTGGGCATCTCCAAATTTCCTTTGTTCCAAGGGTAAGTAACGCTCACAAATCCTAAATTGAGGACTATGAAACCCAGGTGGGAATGGGCTCCACTAAGTGCCGGAGTATACTATAGCAAATTTGAGTTTTGACATAAAAGCATGATTATGTCTGTGATGTATCTTTAAATCTTTCTTTTTATTGTACTAGATATATTCTGGCAAACCTTTGGGTTCTCCAGCAGTTTGCTAATGATCTGTCGTGTTATAAACAATCTTGTTTTGGTTTGATATTTGTTTGGGCTTTTTTTTATTTGTATCATTTTAATTGAGCTGTTTCTAATTATTCACAATTAATTACAACAGCTTTAAATTTCGGTTTAAAGTAGTTTAAATTATTGTCCAGACTTTTCCCATAGGAAGAAGCATGCTAGTAGTACAGTACTGGTGAATCAGTTTTAATGGGCATTTTGAAACAAGATATCTGTGATTACATCCAGAGAATCCCTGCCAACATTTTAACAGTTTATATTTCTTGGAAAAGCATCTTTTAAATACCTTTGCTTCTTCTGGGATGGAAATCATTGTTTTAGAGTGTTTCAAGCCAAATTTTTACTTGGTATATTACCCAGAAATCAATTTCTCATTAATAAAAATCACAAGTTAGAGTTCAATAAAGTGCAGAACTAATACAAGAGGACACGCTGTAGTTAAATGTATTTACATCTGCTATAATACATGAAGTAGTTATTGTTTTTATGTTACTCCTGGTATTTTAAAGTGCTATGCAAACATGAAGTGTAACATAAAACCTAAGAACTCATTATTGCTTTATCCATATTTTATAGATGAGGAAAAGAGGGCACAGAATCGCCCTGCCCATTACAACAGGGAAGCAAAAGTAGAACTCCTGAAAGTGCTTTAAGAATAACAACCCAGCTCATGAGGAAATTGTCTTTGAATTTACTTCTGTAATAAGATTTTGACTTTTTCTTCCTTCACCATGGACAGAAAAAAGAGAAGTTGTGTACATTTTATTCATCATGTTGATAAATGTTGTACATCAAAACTTTGAACCTTCCTCCACTGCATCTTGAAAACTGAATGAATGAATGAATGTTAAGCAGTTCCAGTCACCATGTGACAGCTATACTTGCATCTTTCATGAAACCCTATTATGCATATTAGACTGGCTCTGAAATCTTCAATTAGTACATTTGAAGTTTTATCTCCGACTTGGGCAATTGGTTGGAATATTTATTTGTTTATACAGATGCCACTGGAAACAAAGCATTAGGCACAGTAGGAAATAAATTAGATGTGTAATTTTCTTCTACCTGATTAACAAGGTACAAGATGAATTAAGCACAAAAAAACCCATGTAAAACACTGATGGATAAAATAGCAACATATTCACAACCACATCTTGATCATAGGCTATTATCTGACAGTAAAAATACTACTTAGATGTTCTGAATGTGGCACAAGGCAAATACTTTTGAACTTGGTTGAATTTATTTTCATTTGATTATCTTTGTCACAGATAAACCATGATCCACCAACGCTTGATTCTGAATCTCACTCACTTTGTTAAATTCTTGTTCAGCAGTGTGCTGGCCTGAGGCTTCAGTCATATAAGTAAGAGAGACGGTGGTACCTCTCTGATTTGGCATGAGTCAAGTGTGACACCAGTGATTATTACTATCGCTATTGGCATTTTAGATATTTATGTATTTACCTACACACTACTTTTGCAGACTCTGCTACCTGTGGCTCCCCCAGTCTCAGAAAGGGTATTGCAGGAAGAAGAAAATACATAGAAGGGCAAAAAAAAATGTTCCCCCAAGAAATCTGTTCTACAGCTTGATTTGTGGCTCCAGTGATTATTATACCACTATTCGCATCTTAAATACTTTAATACTTCTATTGCACTTAAGCAATTGTGGAGTCAGGTCAGGTTTTAATATCTCCTTATTGTTGTATTTAACTTGACCTAGTTAAGGTTACCAGATCCCACATGAAGCAAGCAGCTATCTGGAACACGCCAGAGGACACCAAAGCCACAAAGACACTAAATGTCAACTAAAAAAACCTAAAGGAAGTGATTTTCCATGCAGGCCTAGAAGGATGACACTTGAAGTGCTGACTTTTGTGAACACTCTTCTGTAAAATAGCTGTTGAAATAATCAGAGAATAATCTCTGCTATATGATTTAATAACAGTATTAAAAATCACTATTTTTCCCCTCGGTGATGTGCATTCCCATTGGATTGCTCAGAAGTGTAAACTATATTTGTTTAGTCAGGAGGACTCCTGCTAGTTGTTCGATGGCACTTGCTGTGCTGGAGAGATTTGATATTTATGTTGTTGCTCTGAATGCAATGCACTTCTGATTCATTTTAATGTTGTTTGGATAGCTGTGAAGAGAAATAAACCGGCACAATATTGTTTTCCTATGCTGCTTTCAAAGTGACATAATTACTGCAAATATTGCCTGAGATACCCACTGAGACAATCAGGGGACTTAATTTTAGATGAAGCAATATGTATCTGAAGACTGAAAGCAAAATGGTGCACCCTAAAGTGTTGGAGGAAGCATTGGAACAGAGATCACTGCCAAGCACTGGGTTATCTACCCACTCACCTCCAGCCAGAGGCTACATATTTTGAGACAATTGCCAATTTTTATCTCAGGCATACTATATGCTGCCTTAATCCAGTAGGTTTCTTTTACTAATAACAGCAGAGATATTTGTGTGCTAATTGATTACTGTTTCACTCCTTCATGGAAAATGCACTTGTTATGAACAATGGGCAGTTATTCCTTCAGAGACATCATTTGTGGGTTGATTGCCTTTCTTAATGTTATGAAGTGGTCTTTTGATTAAAGAGAGAAATGAGAAATTTTATGCTGCTTCTTAATTTTACTCCTCTCAGTGTGACCGTGTGTCTTAGAGTCATGCTTCATTCAGAATAACCACTAATTTCCCCAAATTTCTGCCCATTTCTCCAGAGACAGACCTTGTTCTTCCCTTTACTTCTGCTGACCGGTGAAATATCGGGTCCATTTTTCACAGCCTTCCTTCTCCTTCCTACAAATGCTCATTTGCATTACAAAAACAAAAACTCAGTGCCTGGACCAGCTCATAAAAGGGTAGCATGCCTCCTAGCATAGTAGGAGGAACCATTCAGTTCACACAACTGAACTTTTGGTCCAAGACAGAGGTGGGATTCCCACGCAGAGGTGGGAGGAGGTGAGCTATGGTCATGCTGTGTGAATTAGCTTGGGACCCATGTGGGACCCATGGCATAGTTTAGAGTGAACTCAGGTGAGGTTTGAGCTGGAATTAGCAGTGCCCTTGTAAACGTGGAAGTCTCCAGCACTCTAGGAAGAAATGAACTAGTGTAACTGAAAAGATTTGGTGATGAAATATTGTACAGAAGCTTTATATCTCACTGCACACTTGAGCACATCCTGTCACTTAGAGGTCTCCTATCAATACTCAGGTCTTCCTGGGGAGAAAGGGGCTCAGAGCTCAGGAAGCAATTTTGTGAATTTCACACAAATAACTGGAAGAAACTAAATAGGTTTCTACGTTCTACCTCTGGGAGTTGTCATCCAGAGGGAAAAAACCTTGAGGGGTCTTTTGATTACTTCTGATTTTCATGATCCTTGGCAGCTCTGAAACACTCAGGATTCAGAGTATTGGACAGATATATCCATCTTCCCCTGTATCTTGCCACCAAGCAGACAAAAGCAGGCACCCAGAGAAGAGAAAAAGAAAAGGTGAACAATATAATGATGTTTCCCTAGAATACTTTTCCTGCTTCAGGGACTCCTTGAGTCAGAGATGGTGTCTTTGTAACTAATATCCCTGATGGTTTTTTTCCTTTGGATAATTTTTTTCCCCAGTTACCTTTTTAACTCACCTACCTGCTTTGCACCTGAAAAGAAACTTCAGTTTGCCTGCACCATGTGAAGAAACTATTCCTTTCATCTACACTGAGTCTGCCATCTTCTTCTTCTGTTATTCTATAGTTCTCACTTTGGCAGTGACTGTGATTAGCCATTCCCAATGCACCTCCCTCTGCATTTTTTTAAAACGTTCCACCTCTCCCTACTCCCCCCTACAATTTCCCTCTTTGCTAAACCAGTGTTTACTTAGCTGCTATTCCTATGGAAAGTGTTCCATAGTTTTAAAAATAGTTCCATGCTTTTGAGCATCCCTGTCACCCTGCTCTTGATCTTTCCCAGTTATGTTTTTTGAGACTGCAGGATGAGAACTGCACACATCAGTTCAAGATGTGGCTGAACCAGGGATTTATACAACTGGGTAATGAGATTCTCTGCTTGTTTCAAAGGCTGCTCTGTCTTAAAACTTATTATCCAGCGTAGCCCTGCCAGCTCCTGTATGCATATTGTTTGGAGACCTGTAATTATGTAAGAGCCTCAGCTTGCATTTATGAGTTGCATAAACAAGTTTTTTCCTTTTGTGACTAGAGAAAAAATCTGCAGAAAATAAACCCTACAACTTTGCAATCAGAAGCTAAGAGAAAAACAAAGACATATTCTTTTGGGGAGTGAGGGTGGTGGTGTTAAACTTCAGTCCTTTAAGCCTAATTTGTGGTGCATATATAATATTTGAGTGAATTTTATTAGTATCCCAGTATACAGACTGGATAAACTATGCTGAAGAAAGCCCATTTCTCAGTGCACAAGATATACTGTCAACCATCCATAGGCTCCCCATCTCTTCACCCTAGCTCTATACCTAGCTCTTCCTGACCTTTTGGCCTCTGTTTTCCCCACAATCCATCTCTGACTGCAACCAGCCTGCTATTAAGAAATGTTTTTACTCATGCGAACTGCCAAACCTGCCTAGGAACAATTAGGGAGAGAAGTGGTTGAGCTGGGATGGCTCAGATGGGCTCTGGGACTTGCAGTCTTTATGTTTTGGTGTCATAGCAGTATTTGGAAATAAAAGCAGGGATGATAATCCCTCCATGCGACTCATTTTACTTCTGGCAGTGACACGTGAGCAGCCAGAGTCCTTCCTGAGAGCAAAAACTCAGTCCTGCTGATTTTTAAAATAAATTTCTGCCTCCTGCCTGTATTCTGAGGATCATGTCTGTTTGTTGTAGCTCATCAAAGTTGAGCTCAAATAACAATGCAAAACAATACCAGACAAAAGCACATTTATCACATGCTCCAAACCTATAAAAGGAAACAGGATGGATATAGGGAAAACAGATAAGCAAGGTTTAGATGAAGCTATAGGGAGGGAACTAGAGTTAAAGCAGAGTCCTTGTCAATATATGCCAACCAATTTAATCTGAAGTACTCTTGCTCAAGGACCCTGCATGACAGATGTGAAATGAGAGTGCTAATGTAGCAGGTACTTATTCTACAGTCTTGTTCTTCTTCAGAGAACTGTAATTAGCTGCATGTCTTTTTCAAGCAGTGCTACTACTATTTTTATTTCTATTTTTATTGACCCTGAATCCTTCCCAAACAGCCATAATGCTTTTTTTTTGGGACTGCGGATGTTACTTACCAGATGCTTAGAAAAAGCTAAATTGAGAGTTGATGTGCCATTCTGTAATTAATTGAATAAATAATCTAGCATGTGCAAAAAAAATGTCAAGGCAACAAGTCCTTTGATTAGCCTTAGCCAAATTCAGTTTCCATTACTCTCCTTGGAAACAAAATAGAACTATAAGGAGAAATGTGTGTGCCTATGTGTGCACAGGTACCGTCTTGTTTACATGTAAGAAATTGAAAACTCTGAAAACAAACTTACATTCACTGCTATCATTCACATTGGAAAAATCCTGTCATGTTTTTGATAAATTATAGACCTTTACTATCTCCTACACTCATATACGTACTTGCATTTTGAATAAATCACCTTTAAAGCTAATGATCATTTGGGAAAACATAAGGTCATTATAAGCTGTAAGGGCAGAGATTCAGAATTTCCAAAGCAGCAACTGTATTTATATGTTTAAGCTAATGCTGAGATAGGAGACTGAACTCCTGGAAAATGAGAGCTCCCATTTACATCAGTTTAGCTATGAAAGTTGCCTCAAAACATGCTAGCTATTTTCTGTGCAAAATGATTCAGCTCCACTTTACAATTCCATCCTCTACTGGCCTCACTGACTCTGGAAGACTTTCTCCTTTAGATGTTTTAAAAGCTTTATTGCTTCTTATATACATAAAGGAAGTTGTTTCTGGAAATCTTTTCTGGCTTATCACATTGTGATTGTATACATCAATTGAGTACAGAATGCATTGCCTTTTACCATTTTTTATGCTTTTTGAAGGATGGTTTTTAACACCCAGTATCTTTGTTTTGTCTGTGTTGCCTTTCTGGCTGTGTTTGGTCTTTATGAAATCCTAATTTTAAGAGAGTTTATATGCTCTGAATCACTGTAGTGGTATCATTAAACATTCTTCATGGTTCCTTTAGCTGTTTTTCTTCTCTTCACTATTGTTGGCAATTTTCTTTCAAGACATGCTCTCATTTTTGTTCAGATCCCTTTTTCAACACATGCTCATGTCAGATTCTTTTGGTTTTATCTTTCCTACAGAGACGGTCACTGTGATAAAGCGGGTCCAGTCTTCAGTTGCTACATCTTGAATCAGATCCTGTGCACTGCTTACACTTACTGTAACAGGTTCTTTTAGGGAGATTCTAATGTACAAATGAGAGCTCACATACAGAAATACAGTTAACTTAGTGTTATTAGAAAGTCTTACTAGGTTGTTACCAAATGTCCCAAATGTTACTTAAGAGAGTCTTACCAACCCAGAGACCGTAGCAGTACTGCCAAACAGCAGGATGGTGAGGAGCCACGTTGGTCTGGCAGAGGGAGGTAGGCACAGCACCTTCAGGGTGTTCCCTGTAGCATCAAAGTGCACTCATGTCTCTCTCTTTCTTCACTCGAGACAGCTGGCCCCTTATATCCTGCATTGGAATGAGTGGACAGGTACTGGATAGGGTCACAGCACACATGGCCAGTGCATGCAGGGAGCCTCATGATCCAGCTGCTAACAAAAGCTTCTTGGTACCCTGTTGACCACCCTGTTGCACTTTGTTCTTGTTTCATTTGCACCCTGTTTTGGTTGTTTCCCTCCTTGAAGATCAGATTCTCACAATAGCGCACATAGTTGAGGAACAACAGTACTAAGCTCCCTTTTTTCCCTCGGCATGTGTACTGGGCTAGGTTCAACTGAAATTTTTCCATCGTGTGTCTCACATGGACCATCCTCTATTATCCCTTACACACTTATTCACAGATCTGCCTGTGAATCCTTTATGTGGTCAGCATCCAGCACTCCTGGAGGCTTGCCTCCAGGCTGGATGTATAATCCTAGACCATGGCCCATATTGCTGGATGGTTCCACTGTAGAACTTGAACAGCAGCATGTGAGTCCACTGATTTACATTCACAAAGTTTTGCACAGGGTAAAGGTACAATCTTCCAGTAAAAAATATTGCTTTTATACCATAATGATCTTGAGATCACACTACAAAAAACTGTTTTATCAACAGATGAATTTATCATAAAAACCATAATTAGTTTGTTCACCCTCTTTCCAATGACACTGAATTTAAATAGCTATAATAAGCAGCTCCCTTTTTAGTACAGTTTCACCTGGCAGTAAAATAAATTTAAAAAAATCCCCATTTTTCTTTTCAGGTTGGGATCCTCTTTCCACTTGCCATAGTAGATATTTACTCAGTTAATCTAAGCTTACTGGCAATCTGTGTTCATTTCACTCAGTAAGTTTGCAGATAACACCAAGTTGAGCGGGAGCATTGATCTGCCTGAGAGTAGGAAGGCTCTGCAAAGAGATCTGGACAGGCTGGATCAAAGGGCCACGGCCAGTGGTACGAGGTTCAACAAAGCCAAGTGCTGGATCCTGAACTAGGCTCACAAAAACCCCATGCGGCACTGCAGGCTTGGGGAACAGTGGCTGGAAAGCTGCCCGTCAGAAAAGGACACGGGAATGTTGGTCAAGAGGTAGTTGAATATGGGCCAGCATGTGCCCAGGTGGCCAAGAAGGCCAAGAGCACCCTGGCTTTTATCAGAAATAGTGTGGTCAGCAGGACCAGGGAAGTGACC